>CM032228.1:211890000-212327500 GCA_019009955.1 Riptortus pedestris | reverse complement strand
TAGTCAGGGTGGGACTAAAGATTTTATTTAATGAGACCGTCACTAAATAAATCCCTATTGCCCGGGTGACAAGGTTTAGCTCGTGTGATTAAGACTTGTCTGAAGCCCCGCTGTTATTATAAATTAATATTTACTAATATAAATATTTAAAAAAATAATATAAATATTTAAAAAAATAATATAAATATTTACAAAAATAATATAAATATTTACATAAAGATTTAAACCTACTTTCAGTAAGTTGTTGATAATGAGTTCATTATTTTTCAGTTGTGGAAATCTGTACTATTCCATAGCCAGGCATAGTTAGAAAATTACTAAAAACACAATACAGTTACCCAACCTTTATACCAGTTGGATATATATTCCCCCACTTAAATGGTATGCAGGAAACTGAGCAACCCTTCCCCTCCCAAAAATATCCTACATAAGCCCAAATTTACAAATAATTTCATCTTTGGCGATACAACGAAGAAATAGTTATTTATTATATAAGTGACGAAAGTAGATCATTTTACAACTCGAGTGAAACGTTTACCCACACGAGCGAAGCGAGTGTGGTAATTTCACGAGAGTTGTAAATTCTACTTTCGTCACTAGTGGAATATTAATTTTTTTCTGTAATCGTGTAATACATGTTCAGATCTAACCAGAATATGAACAAAATTAGGATGTTGTGAAGATTATGGTATGTTGTTAGTAGGTTATAAGCATGGTTGTGAAAGGTTATAAGCATAGTTATAAAACAACTAGTGATGATTGTGATTAGTGCAGTTATAAACAAGAAAGGTAATTATTATTATATTTAAATTTTAAAATATATTGATTATTTCCACCAATAATTCATTCACATTTCAATTTATTTTGTTAAAATAAATTCTTACAATGTTAAGAAACATTTAAAAGCATTTAATTTCTTACTTCAAATTATTTTTTAATTTATACTTATTACTAATTAAGAAGGCAATTCACTTTCTTCACTTGCGAAGAAAGTGATTACTTTCTTCACTCTATTGCAAAATGTTTCACTTTCTTCACTCATTTCAGTTTAGTAATGTTACCATTATTCAACGATTACAGAAAAACATTTTTATTTGCTTGTTGATTGTTATCTTCAAATTTCATAAAAGAAGATAACAACTCAAACCTGACCGAGTAATAATAAATAATGCCATCGCACCAAGTTACTCTACGATCAGCCAGTAAAGACGGACTGGCAAAACCAACCCACTATGTTATTCGCCATAATCAGTTTAGTTTCATATATGCGAAAAAGTGATGAATCCCATAATTTATACAGTAAACCCAAATTTAAAATTTAAATATATATATAATACTGGTGTTTTCTTAAGTGATTTCTGTGTATTATTATTTTCTACCATTTCAGTCAAAAACTCGTCTGATTTAAGTATTTGAGAAATATGTATTAATTTTAGGATGAAAAAAGATTAAAATTTATTATTTATTTAAAAGAAAAGTTACATTGTTCTTGGGCATAGGAAATACGGTAATGAGTATAGATTCGACTTCGCAAAGCGTCTTTCGGGACATGTGTCAGCAGATGGGATAAACGAAATAAAATAACTATAATAGGCTATATGAGTTGTATACTCTTTTGAACATCTATGTAATTATTAAAATGTATTAATTTTATGAGCGACATGTGAGATGAAAGGTTGGAGTCACTTAAGTAGTGAGGTTTTAACATTGAGGTCATATATAAACAGAAGAAGGGATCTTTCCTCTGTAAAAAGAACTACAATTCCTTAAGTAAAAAGAATATTAGGTGGACTATAGTTTTTAAGATGTTGGCATTTTTTTACAATGGGTAATTGTATAAGTACTTATGTGGCAGATTTCACGGACTGTATTAACGCCCACATACAAAACAACACATCATCCTCCCACGGGTAATCCCCGGGTAGCTTTTGAGAGCTTCTTCTGGCTCACTTATACGGCTGAGGCGCAGATCTGCGGAGAGTGGAAGAAATCTCCCAAGGCGGCGCAGTTCCTCGTCACCCCTGCTTAATTTGGGTGAGAAAAAAAACCCGGGAGTTGTCGGGGCCCCACTGTTGGGGGACCTCTAACCGCCTCTTCTTCAGCTGGAAAAGCTGGAAAAACGCCTCCTAGCTGGTAGGCAGTTCGGCAAACAGGGCTGGACATAACCCGCCGTAACGGGGCGTGACCCCACAATCCTCCAGTCGACACCGATTGACCGAATCGGTAAAAAGCCAACCCCTTACAATATTCAGAGCATTATAAAATTCACTCAGCCGTCACAAGTTCTTTAGTCAGATGAGAAATGGCCGGGCTTTCTGATTAAATTACAGTTCACTTGTCATTAGAGGTTCTTGCCCAGCCTGGACGTGGACGTGTTACTCCAGAATGAAAAACAAGGCAATAGAATAACAATTCCCCACACCTATTCCATTTTTTTAAATTTATTTAAGATATTACTTACAATTTTTGTCCTGGAATAATAAATCCATCCATAAAACGCATGAAACAAAAAATATACAATGACCCGTATTCACACCATTACGCTAAACTGAAATAACCATATACAATAATAGTTTTGAAGACTGTATAGCCGCCGAATGTGCGACACTATATGTTAAGATTAATTAACATAGGAATAACTGAGATGTTGCTTGGTTGAATGCCGTTACTCGACTATTTTATTGTTCTTTTATTTAAATCATGTGTTATATTAAAAAAAAAATACTTATAAAAAACAGCTGATTTAATTTAATAAAAATTTGAATTAAACTCAGCTGATTCCTGAAGAAAAAAAATTAACCTATATCAAATTATCTATGATAATCACATCCAAAACTATCATTTTAAATATTCAAATTTTTTTAAATTGTATTTATATTCTTTGTTTTCTAATTTCTATTTTGTTCTTTAATTAAGTTTATCCATATTGTTTGTAACTTTGTTCATTGCAATCAAGTACTAAGCATTATTCTGTACTCAATTATAAAACGATTTCCGCTAACATACTTACAATAATGAGACGGCCAATTTCTGCTCTGAAAGATTCCACGCCAGATTAAATCATTGGAGAGAATTTTTTTAAACCTTGCTATTGGCAACAAAAAATCCCCAGGTTTATCCTTCTTGAGAAAAACTATAATTCTCTTCAATTAGACTTTGAGTTACCAAAATTTGCCTTAAAATATAAATGAAAGGCAATAGAAAACACTGCTAATATCAATTAGGAAAACCCAATGATTGCTATAAAATTAAATAATAAAGTCGAGGCATAACTTATGCACTACTCAAATTATTACTTCATGAAAAAATAAAGGAATTTGAGTTAAATATTTTCTTTAACAATCACAAATACAAGAAGCTCATCAGCTAATTATTACTGATAGGTGGTGGTTTACAGAAACAGATACAGTTAAGCACTTGTAACGAATAAAAGAATAATTAAATTTAAATTGGGGCTCAGGTTAGCCATGCGAGTTAAAGCGTTGACCTTTATCTCACAATGTTATGGTAAACCTAGAGTGGCGAGAGTTCGATTCTCGCTTGGGCAAAGGAAATTATTTAGTGACGAAATTCATTAAATAACGTCCTAAAATCCCATCCTGGCTAGAAAAGGATGGTAACCTGTAGATAACCCGTCCCGATTAGCCTAAGGTGCAAAAAGTGGACGTTAATAAATAAATAAATAAATAAATTTAAATTAAATAGTAGAAGCTTGAATATAGTTTGCATGAAATTATCGATGAATTATAGAACATAGTTGTGTTATTATACACCTATGTTTGTAACGGAAATGGGAGAAATAGTAGTGAAGGTGAAGGTGTTATGAAACAGGGTTGCAATATGAAACAGCCTTTACACGCAGCTGCACGGAAATTCAAATTCTTCAGACAAGCTTGTGAAAACATATGTCCAATTTCTCCGGTTTGCAAATATCACAATACAGAGTTCTCCATGATCTCCTCTCACAATGATTTATTATTACGAAAACGTAACATGTACTTGTCATGGAGAATGCTTTTGAAATCATTTTGGAATTGAAGCACTCAAAATCAGATGTTGTTTAGTCACTGTCATATTTACTTGATTATTTTGAAAACAATTGATTCTGAGTGCTTCTCTGTTTTACCTCGTGATTTATAATATTACGGGTCTCACAATATTCCTATGCATATTCAAATGGACCACTAAATGTAACTTAAATTTACTCATTTTCAACACTGTTTCCCTTAAAAAAAATCTAATAACGCAATATATTAGCAAGTTTGATAAGTATTCTGTAAAATCTGGTTTACTTTATTTATTTTTTCCAGTTCCCAACAAGGGCTCATCTGTTTGTAGCCCGCGCATTAATTTATTTCTAACAAGTAAACGAAAACTTCAAAAATGCAACATGAATTTATGTCTTATTATAGATTCCCCATATGCGCTTCTGAAAGTGTCTCTTACTCTACGTAGTGAAGCTTTAGGTACTTCTTCTGGTGACTCTTATAGTCTTATTAATTTTAGGAATAATGGATTATTTGATTAAATATAAAAGTTATTAAAATGCTGCACGCTTAGGTGTGTGTGAGTGGGTAAAAACACAGTTCTTCGGGCAAGCATGGGTGGCTTGACTACCTACTTTACCATATGATGTGACTGCATTTATTTATACGTTATCATTATGTAATTTATATATAGTAAGCACTGCATTGGTAAAAAAATAAGATTACAAAATTTACGTCCTTTCAGTTTACCTCTTTATAATTTTTTTACTAATATTTTAGATTTAAATTTGTGAATTGTAATATATATTTTGTTCAGAGAATCACTTTATTGTAAAATACAATTTGTGGGGCTGCTCAATTACATTGAGATGCTGAAGCACACAGCAACTTAAGTCAATCCCTAGGACAACAGTAAAACAATACATATTGTATTTAGTCAGCTAAATAACTAAAATATTAACAAAATAAGCACAGAGAACAACCTAGAAGGTGAATGTCACTATATATAAATTAAAAACATCATTATTGTAATAATATGATCCGTCGATCTATAAGATCACTGGTCACAGCTAAAATTAAAATATATGGTGGGAAATAATCCCTAAGGTATCAATAATGATACCCTCGACCAAGGTTTGCAGCACGTTCTTCTCTATTCCCACCTCGTCAAAAAATGTCTGTGTACGTTTAGGGACCGTTCCTCGGGCACCGAACCACAAGCCTATCACCAGAAAATCTCGCTCCCCAAATGATTCCCTGAATTTTTCAGAGTAAAATTTAGTGCATTTTTCATAAATATTCTTCATTACCTTAATTTCGTAGATTTGTAATAATCATTTAATTTTATAGATTAATCTTCTCTCTTGTTTAAAGATGAATCACCATTGTAACAGCATCTGAAATAAATTAAAAAATATATATAGTATAATACATCGTTAGAAATTCTCGTCGAATGCTATTAAAATTGCCAGGATATGAACTTCAAGAGACGTTGACTATATTTCGGATATACCCGACTGAAGTAAACATTTTTCTCTCCCTCCCTATTTGATAGAAGTTTTGATGATTCACGGGTGGTCTAATATTTTGATATTACACGCTTACTAGTATGTTGCGCGCATTTAGATTTGTTTCGGAAAATTATAAGAAATTTATTTGGATTAGGTGGCGAATTTTGCCAGGTTTTGGAGCATTTAATTTTTATTATAAGCAAATTTGCTAGAATTAAATGCCAATGAATTATTGCTCTTTGTGTACTAGAACATTATAGAAAAGCAGAGTATTCTTCAGGAACTTATGGTAAGAAGGTACCTTAGGTTCTACCAAAGACTTTATTAGTTAACATTTCAAGTCTTAATTAGTTTATTATGATAATGAAACAACTTGAATAAAATGAGTTGTTATGGAAAATTTTATTTTTGTAGAGTGTTCTTTTAGTACACTGCGCTTTCCATTTTAAATGTAATCATGGATCATTTCTTTCATTGGCCCCTTTTGTTCAGAAACATGTTGAGACATTTTCATTATTATGTGTCTCTTGGTCTCTCTATAAATGGACAAATGAAACAGAAAATATTGCTGAAAATAATAAACTTGGTGCATCCAATGATGGTGAAGATGCCCTGCACTCTTCAGAACCAAAAAGCTCTCATCTGTCTTGAGGAAAGGTAAAGATAAAATACTAGGAGAATCTGGAGCACTTCGCTATGCCTCTACAATTATTCTCCCCCATTCTAATTGCAAGGAGGAATATAGCAACTCATTCAGGGGTTGCAAAGCTCTTTGTCCTTCTGTTCAATTATGATAAATGTTAACTATTTCTCCCTCCATAAACTATAAAAAAGAAACAAAGCGCAATTCAAAGGAAGCTCCAACTTATTTACAAAAGAGCTGCATCTTTTAAAACCAGATATGTCAAACCGCGAAAAGCAAAATAAAATCCTAGATTAAAAAAAAAGAGAAATGGAAAAAAAATCGGAGGACCAAACGATTTTCCAGGAGAAAGAGAAGTATAGATCTAGCGATCAGGATCTTCTAGGAACTCGGACGTATAGAGACCAATTGTGCATTACATTACAGCGGAAAATGATGCACATTATCTATTTCGTTGCGAGACAACCAAGAAATCAAAAGGGTTAGAAGTAATTAGCATTTGATCTCGTTTAGTAAACATGTTCGGGAAAATGGTATTTTTATTTTTGAAGAATCTTGACAAATTTTTCATTTCGAAATGTATTATTGGCATTTTAATGTATATTTCCTTTTAAAAGTTTAAGAGGTATCTCTGTTATTATAGAAGTAATAAAATCCGTCCCGCAGGAGCTGCGTTAACTAAGCCGATTTCTCATGCGCGCCATGTACTTGCATTTACCTCAAAATGTAAAAATTCAATGAGAGCAATATTTGGTAATTAGGCTTCAAATAATATGCTTCATAATATAACACCTTACTGCCAATATGAAGTGAGTATGAGGAGTGGGTTTACTGACGACCAAAAACTAAAAAAATGCATATATCGGTTAATAATCAAGATTCATTCAATTCATTGATAGAGAACAAATGTACATAGCAGCATTCATTGTGAATTAAATTTTTAATAAGATTGGTTCTATGAAATTTTTCGATCCGACGTATTGTAACGGAGATATTTCGAATTTTCGAAATTCCCACCCTCTAAACGCCCCTCTCACTGGTCCGATTTCAGACTTTAGCGAACTTGATCATTCTTTTTACATAAAACGATTCAACACTGAGTTTGGTAACGATTAAACAAAGCGTTAACAGACAACCATATACATATATAATTTTGAACGGACCTCATTTTCATCATCTCCTTGGTAGGATGGAAGGACATTTTAAGACATTTTTCAAAAATCGCGTCAAGAGTACGACCTCAATAACTGATTTCCCTTAAGGGAAATCTGCTAAAACTCTCTTAATATTATACTTAAACATTTAATATTATTCCCATACATGTTTTATACTGTAACCGTTCTCCACAAATACTTTTGTATATTTTTAATAAATAATCATATTCTATTAAAAATTTTAATTTTTGTCTGCAACTAGTTATCCTACATTAGAAGGAAGGTAGAGGGTGTTTCAAAAAATTATACGTATTACAAAGTATTATTTTGTCCAAACTATCGATCGCTGCTCCTCAGCTCAGCTATTGGTGAAACGAATACATAGTCTAGTTTATATTATAGCTCTACATGTCAGTTGTCCTCTGTTTTGCTTTGTAGCCGTCATATGTTTAAAATGGCTACTCCGAAATCATTTTGTATTTTCGAGTTTGCGAAGGGCAATTACATTACAAAGATGTTTCAGGTTGAGGTGTCAAATTCATCCTCTGAATGAGTGGAATTTTCGCTGGTGATATCGGCAGTTGTAGATGCAGGATGTGTATGAAAAGGAAGAAAATGTTGCAGGAGAAGTAAGATGTGCGAAGATGTAATGGAAGAAAATGTTGCACGAATTTAACCTGCTTTCCATCGTAGTTCATCAAAATCAACCAGACAATAAACTAGACTATATATTCGTTTCTCTAATAGGCGAGCCGAGGCGCAGCGACCGATAGTTTCGACAAAAAAGTACTTTGTAATACATTTTTTTTTTTTTTTTTTTTTTTTTTTTTAAACACCTTGTATATATTATTAGTAGTGGTGATTTATAGCTAACAGTCACATTGAATATTTAGTATTTTGCCTGAACCAAACAAAGAAAGCGACAAACACTACCATCCCCCCTCCTCGTAACAAGTGTTGTTATACACTTTTTTTAAGATGAACAGCCATTATTAATGTATTCGATATTTATTTTAAAAAAGCGAGCCCCAAGAAATGTCGTTTTTATTTAATTCTCAGAGCAACTAATTCTGTAAAACTCCGTGAATATCTATTCTTTCCTGTAGGATAATTGTTGAAAAGACTTCTCAAAAATCAGGGCATTACATTATAGAAAATCTGCTAAAGCCACCATCTTCAGTACCACTGTTTCAGAGAAAAAATAAAAACATTTTTCGAGAAAAAGCAAACAAAGGCGAAAAAACTGTTTGGTAATACTAGTGCCCGTCGGTTAAGTATACAAGTAGCATTTTGGTAATGTGATACATAGAGAACTGTGGGAACGGAGGGAATTAAAGAGACAGGGACGAGGAAATCTCACCATTTCCAGGCACACAAAAACTCTGTCGACAAAATATATTTTATTTTATCCTCATAAGGCACATCGTAAAAGCTGATGCATCATGCGCTTCCGTCGATCAAAGATACAGGAACCGTGAATGAAGTCGTAAGAAGAACTTAATA
The DNA here is from genome assembly GCA_019009955.1 of Riptortus pedestris. Lineage (NCBI taxonomy): Eukaryota > Metazoa > Arthropoda > Insecta > Hemiptera > Alydidae > Riptortus > Riptortus pedestris. The sequence continues at coordinate 212,318,703 of CM032228.1, read as the reverse complement.
TTCCCAGGAGGACGGTGCGGGACTGTGGGAATGGATACAGGAGATGAGGCGATAGGGGGAGTAAGTCGGTGGACTTTGGGGGGCAAAAAGTAAAATTTATGTAAGCGACAGCTCACATCCTCCCATTGTCCGTCGGAGATAGTTAAGGCCTCGCTGGGATTACATACGTCATGGTAGCCCCAACTATAGTACATACTAGCTGCCTGTCTCGCTAACGGGCTGTAATAAATATGTTGCTGTTTGTTTTTAGAACGAAAAACTACTAGGTTATCATCGCCCAGCAATAACTATAACATTCGTTTTGAATGAGTACATGAATTTTGTGAGTAAATTGCGGTTATGTAAGTTGTGAATATCGTTGGATCCTCATTTATGTCGTTATTTATAATTTAACCTACATCTTAATTTTGATTTATTTACCATCTGGCAATTCTTACATCTATTCTTAGTTCCGTCCCAATTAGCCTGAGTTGCAAAAGTGGACGTTAATAAATAATAATAATAATAATATTCTTAGTTAATCTTATGTTATTAACTGGGGCTCAGGTTAGCCATGTAAGTTAAAGCGTTGATCTTAATCTCACATGGTAAACCTAGAGTAGCGATTCGATTCCCGCCCGGGCAAACGGAATTTATTTAGAGACGAAGTCATTAAATAAAATACTGGCTAGAAAAGGGTGGTAACCTGTAGATAACCCGTCCCAATTAGCCTTAGTTGGAAAATAAATAATTTAAAATAATTTAATTTATGTTATTAACATTGGTAGGAACATTTTTTTCAATTTAAATGTACATTTATATTATTTTTTATCCAGATACATACATGAACTTACACTAATATATTTCTATTTGCATTTACTTATTTAGGTCATATTTTATGTCGTATATAGACTTAAGTTTCTTTATACAAATTCGTAATTTTCATAAAATTAAATTATGTATCTTGCTGCTTGGGGTCATCCCCTAGAGCAACTGCTATATTATTGGAAATATTGCATTCTTTTCGAATATTTTTATACGTATGGCATGACATTAATATATGGTAGATAGTTAAATTTGTATTGCACTTCCCACATATCGGGGGTTGATTTTTTGCCATAAGATAACTATGCGTAAATTTTGCGTGGCCTACTCGGAATAAAATATGGTTTCCGTCGAAATATAAAGCTAGGATTATTATAAACACTAACTAACCCCTTCCTGTTTTGTGTACCGATAATTGTTTCCCAGTATTTCCTTTCTTCTTATAAATCCTGACACATAGACACTGAAATACCAAGAACAGGCACCCACATCCGTAAATAATACAACACATATTCAACTAGAAAACGTATTGTTATGTTTTATTACAAAACCAGTAATAAAAGTTGTTAATAAGAGTTCTTTTGGATTGCAAAATTAAACACACACAAGTTTCACAGTTTTTCACTGCACGATTTATTTCACAATGCACAATACTCTTGGTTAATTATTACTACTCACAGTATTACACTGATAGTGTCACTGTTCTTCAGATTACACAGTCCAATAATTCACTCACGGTCACTGAAATTCACATAAAGACGGCACTGCACTGTCCTTTACTTCGCGGCATTGCACTGTCTTAAACACGGCACTAAACTGTTACTTACAGTCACGGCACAACACTGTTCTTCACGGCACAACACTTTACCGCGCTGCACTAAGTCGCACTGTAGCGCTTAACATCCCTCGAAGACCGTCTAGCGTCAACTGAACAGCGGTACTGGCAGGGGCTCTTATAGATGCCTGTAGAAGGGGCTTGCCTAGGAAAGGTCCAGAACTTCCTGGAAGGGCCTAATTAGATTCTTCCGGCGGCCCTACTTAGATTGGCCCTAATTAGATCAAACACGCGGCTCTCTCTCTCTCTCTATCTCTCCCTCTCTCACGCTCTCTCTCTCTCTCTCTCTCTCTCTCTCTCTCTCTCTCTCTCTCTCTCTCTCTCTCTCTCTCTGCCAATCTTTCACGCAACAGTATATTATTTGACTGCAATCAACGAAAAGGCCAATACATTTTGTACGATGTGACAATTACTAACAATTACACGCACTCTAACACGTCTAGAAAATATAAACATTTTCATTATATTCTCATAGACTTAAGAGCGGATATGAAAAGCTTGTGATAGGAGATTTATTTTCCAAATATATAAAAAATATGTCCTCTACGACCGAGATAACTATTCGTCTTGGTATGTGCCACCTCCATCAACCTGAATGCAATGTGGGGATTTAATAAATAAATGAAATAAAATTTACCTATAAAGTATTAAGCAGTGATTCCATTAATACTGAAGAATTTAACTAATTTAAGAATAAAACGACTAAATATCGAGTTTGGTAACGATCAAACAAAAATTGCGACCGCTAGAGCGGTAACAGACAAATATATATATATATATATATACACAGTTTTGAACGGACCTCATTTTCGTCATCTACGAGGTAGGATCGATGGACATTTGAAGAAAAATGTCGAAAATTCCATCATGAGTACAACCTCAATAGCTGAATTCCCTTCAGGGGAAATCTGCTAAAAGCTGTGTGGAATGCCCAGGCCCTTTATGTCCTGTCGATCGATAGTAATATTACTGATATTATTATCATTATCACTAGAATCCTTGGCCGATACAATATTCAGCATAATATATAAGTAGTATACATGAATGGATCTAAAAAATATTCTAGTTACTATTTATGTAATCGTTTTTACTTTTTGAAAATGCAATTTATAAATTATATTGCAGATACCGATCAGTTATTTGGGCATATTTCCTTTAGGAGAAAATAGGCTATTGAGGTTGTGGACAGGACGATATCGGAGAAGGGGAGGGATGGAGAAGTAGTAGAAGTAAAACCGGAACGTCAAAATATCTCCGTAATTCTCGTTACAATTGTTATGTTTCTCTTACTCAAATTAATTACTGGGTTCGTTCCCAGTCTTTTTTTCTTTTCTTTTTTTTTCTAGGTCGTCAGTAATTAAACGCTCACTCCTACAAATTAATGCTATTTTCCCTTCGAGTAACTTAACAATCTAACAGCTTAAATTCCAAGTCCTTTTTAAATAGGCTGTTATTTTGAGAAAAATGGACAACCAATGCAGGAGTTACATTAGTTGCGTGTCCAATTCATGGGAAATCTGCATGGGGGAAGCCCTTGCGCGACGGACTTTTATATTGAACACCAGGCTATAAATCAAATCATTGTAGGAAACTATAGAGTTTTATTCATATGGAGTGTGACGAAACCACAGGCTTTCTGTTTGATACTCCGCTTCTGAAATACAAATTGTTATATAGTCCTTTTATTTTTCAAAATTAGTAATGAGCGTACAAAGGTTCTTGCTTGAGAGAAGAAATGATAAGGGATGCCAGCACCCTCTTAGAGTGAGATGTTGAAGATTGGGCAAGGAGGTTATTTGTACATATATAGGATACAAGAGAGAAACCGAATGTGTGATCCTGGAGAGAGAGGGGTAATTGGACGGCGGAGTGCACGGAGAGGATAAGTGAAAAAGGGGAGTATTACCGGATTGAAAACGGTACCTCGGTCCGCCGAGATGAGAGGTGTCCGCAGCTACGTGGCCCTACTATTAGTTGGGAATTAAAATGATGCTTGGGAGTTGGGAATGACAGGTAATGGCAGTACGTGCTTGAGGCGTACAACACCTGTCGTGGGGTCGCGACCCCTACACCTGTGACACTTACTTGTTATCAGTCACGAGTGTTCTCACACCTACTCCATACAACCTCCCGACTACCAGCACAATCACTGTTGCCCTTCGACGGGTCTTCGGTGATCACAGCCTCCTCCCGACCTTGCCGTCAACGACAAGATCTGTCGTGATGCGGTGCTTAAAAGCTACTCTACCTTCATAAGAAAAAGTCCGTCAAACTAAGCAGATTTCCCACGTGAAGTTTTACAATAGAGAAATTTCACGAGAGCCGAACAGTTACGAAAACGGCCGAATTAGCTTTTGGCGGGAAACACACTTGTTCGTTATCCTCCCACATTTAATAAAAATGCAATTATCTCGGTTAATATTCAAGTTAGAGAATAAATGTATAGAACAATATTTATAGTAAATTTAATTTGCAATAAGATTGATTCTATACAAGTTTTCAATCTGACGCATAATAACGAAGATATTTCAAATTTTCAAAAATCCCTCCTCTGAACCCCCCTTTCACTGGTCCGACTTCAGCCATTAACAAACTTGATCTTTCTTTTTACATAAAACGATTAAATATCGAGTTTGGTACCGACGAAACAAAAATTGCGACAACAACAACAAACGGAAAAAGAGTGAACTATGGCAAACGGTGATTTTTGAAACGGGTTATTGGCGTTCCAGGGTCATATATGAAGCAAACGTTAACAGACAAATATATATATATGTATATATATATGTATGTATATATATAATATTTTGAGCGGACCTCATTTTCGTCATCTCTTGGGTGGGATCGACGGACATTTCGAGGAAATTTTTCAAAACTCGCGTCATGAGTACGACCTCAATAGCTGATTTCTCTTGACGGAAATCTACTAAAACACATCGATGTTTGTTGATGAATTTGTCGGAGTTCGGTATTTACCAGCTTCTGAGTTTGCTCTCCTGTAAACCAAGAAGGTCTGTTTGATCTCCAGTTCCATATAGGATAGTTGTTAGATATATTTATTGCTAATAGGTCATCGCCTTTAATGCCAAGGCCTGAATAAATTTTAAATGCATTAATTAATTCTCTAAAAAAAATTAAATTATTTAGTAACGTCCACTTTTTTGCTCAAAGTTCAAAAACGCAGGAAATTTACAGCTGTGTCTCCGAGATGAATTGAAATTTCATTTATATTAATTTAAGTAATTTGGTTATTTGTATTTTTTTTCTTTTTAGCAGATTTCTCTTAAGGATTTATGCAAATTTAAAGATCAAGTTCGTTATCGGCTGAAATCGGACCGAAGAGAGGGGGTTTAAGGGGGGGATTCGAAATACCTCCATTTAACTATTTCATTCAACATTGAAGATCATATTAGTTAATGGCTGAAATCGGACCCCGAATAGCGGGGGTTTAGAGTGGGGGGAATTTAAAAATACAAAATATATCCGTTATTCCGAGTAGGATCAAAAAATATTCTAGAAGCAATATTGTTAAACTATTGGTGCTCTACAGTTGTTGTTCTATACATTTTTCCCCCCTCAAATACTAAGCGAGTTATTAGTACTTTCTTGTTTTCAGCCTTCAGCAAACCCCCTGTAGTGCTGGATGAATTTTGACTTATTGTTAGAATTAGGGAATATATGGCGAGATGACTTTACTAGTGTGTTGCTTTTTCTTTTATTTCTTTTTTTTTTAACATTAATAATTAATTACTTTTCCGTTATGTACAACACAAATGTAATGTGTTATATGACATGGAGCATTTGCTAAATATTATTGTCTTTCATACGGAGTCCATGAAATGCAAATACCAAATGTATATATATATTAAGAAAACACACGGCTAACCTTGCCCCATTTAATAATCAGCAAGTGGTATTAATTAGTGTAAGTGGAGGTAATTGACCAGAACCACCTCATATTATATTCAACAAATATTATATAGAACTTATAAAGTTTATCAAAAGTATAGATATGGATGTAGCAAAAATACATTAGAATGTAATGTTAAGTTGATTGTGAGGAATGGGAATCATAATTCAATATATTTACCTCACTTAGACTCGCAAATTAAACATCGGTTGAGCTTAACTTTAATTGATATGTTTTTGTTCTTATTTTATTTATTTATTTACTTATTCATTTCATTTATTAATTTTATTTGTAATTATCTTACTTATTTCAATATTTTATTTTATTATAATATTTCTTGTATATAATGTTTGAGTAGATAGTTGATTAACGTATATATATTGTAAAATAAAAATGTATTTAAACATAATCATACATGTAATATAACATGTGGCAATGGAACATGTATTAAAATAAATAACTCCTCATAGAGTTACTTTGAGGAGAAAAAAAAATGTGGTATTAATTATTTAAAAAAATAATATAAACCTTAGGTTTTGATTTTTATCAATAATAACTTTAAGAAAAGTCAACTATCAAAGTGAAAATGTAAAGTGGTTTTTAATTAGGCTCAAGAATAATGTTTGTAGTATTTTTCGCTGGATTTAAATTAATTTTAATTGAAATTATTAAAAAAAAAGAAATAAAAAAGTTATTCCGTAAAGAATGATTCGAACTCAGGACCATCCGGACCACGAGGAGTTTGCTTGTAGATCGAGACTCATTGAAAATTGAAAAAAAATTTTTGATCAATGATTATTTTTTTATGAACTTCGTGGTAGCCCGGACAAAAAAATGTGGAACGCTTCACGATTTTGCGTGTCATCCTTGCGCAGGGGCCATGCTAATCTTCTCTGTATCGTTCCAATTTTAGTATATGTACCGCCGAAGCGAGTACGCTAGGGTGCGTATTTCACGGGTTCATATACCTCCATTCCATTCACATTAAAAATATTTGTGTGCATTATTATTTATATTGCCCGATGTATATTTAGTTTATAAACTGCACATACATTTATATACAATTTATAAACTATTGTTTTGCATAAGATTTCTTTTTTTTATAATTAGGGTTTCATATTCGTTTATATTTAATTACTATAGAAAAATATGATAACTATTAAAATTTGTCCACATTGTAATAAGTTAAAGAAATATATGCAATATGATTTTTAATTTGCACTGCAATTTCCATATCGAGATGGTAATCTAGGCATTTATATAGAATGTTATACAACTTTTAAATAAATGCTTTCATATTTTTATCTAAAACGTTAGTTATACTAAGATCAACTATTCCATATTAATACAAAACAATGGTTCCTTTACAAATAATTGTCAATAACCGTTAAATGTTTTTATTATCCAACATTTTATGTATATTATTAGTCTGCATGATAATATTTACATGAAGACTAATAAAATAAAATATTTTTCCAAAAGTTTTTCTAAGGCCACGATACAGTATTATTATATCTCAATAATATTAATATTTATTTAATTAACTATTTATTATTATTTATGATTATATAATGCTCTTTAGATCTACCCCTAAATTATTTAGTAAAAAGTCGAGTCTATTGAATTTTTAAATTTTGACCAGAATCCTTTTTGTACTAGTTTTTATTCTTCACTTAACTATTTTATTTGTTCATTTTATATTTTATTTACTTATTAAAATGCTTTATTTAATTTTCTAGGTATAGGTAACCATGTTTTTGTGACTTATTAGAATTTCTTTTGAGAACTATTTGTAAACATTTCTTTTTAAAGCACTTGAAATACTTACTTGATTTGTATTTCATTGTTTTGATTCATTGTTCACTAATTATAAATTATATCGTTGCCATTACAAATATCATTTAGAAAATGTGAACGGGGAAGGCCTGGAGGGTACATCAAAGCTGCAGTTTGTAAGTCCTTAATGGTTAATGCCAACCATTAGTCCAGCTTAAGCAAGTTACAAAGAGATGGCCCTCCAACAACTCTACCCTTGAGTGGAATTGCCTTCACTCGTGCCTTTATTGGCATGAATAGAATTTTCTCATGATGTACCTATATTTTTATTACAAATATAATGTTTATAATGAAATAAATAAATATATTAATAATCGTACTTAACATTATAATAATAATAATAAATACATTAGAATGAAGAGTGGATGAAAAAGAAATTATCTCAGAGAATAACTATTAGTATATATATTTTTCAAACGTTTAAAGAATATTTCCTTTATTCTCGTAAGACTGATTACGACATTTTCTCAACAGGATACTACACCTTTTTCGAACCATGAGGGGTCTAATGATTCCATTTGCTTTTCTCACCACTAAAAAAAATCCTGATACACATGTGGAAATTTAATCGAGAATGTCATAGACACCATGTTTATGTTATATAAGTATACACAAATCCTTAACAAAAGCCCATAGCCCAGCTTGGCCATCTGGGATGTATTTAACAATTATTATTAAAACCGTATTATTTATTTATACCAAACTAGCTAAGGTACCCGGCGATGCCCGGGAAATCATTCTTGACTGACTAATGATGGTATTTTGATAGTAAGACTTCAATGTGTACAATTACACTTCCCTCCACGACGTAATGATTTTCCGAAATAGGCAACCCTGAAGGGTAACTTTTGGGGATTAATAGAATAGAAATTTTATTTTTGAGGGATAAATGAAAATGTGTTCCTAATCTATCCCTCTACACTTTTTGACTCACCGTTTTTCAATAATTCAAATCATGATCATGGGTAGCATTTATTACAATTAAATATCATCTATAATAAACATATTTCCTTTCAAAAGCCAATCCGAGCTCACATAGTTTAGGCAAAGTTTTGCACTTAAGATTATATTTGTATTAGTGAATCTCACTGGAAATCGCTTCCAGTTATGCCAGACCGGAAATAAGTAAACTCAATTAACGTGTAAGGCTCCCGTCATCTTCCGCTCCCGCATGGGACTTCTCAACATTCTTCTACTTATATTATTGATGCAAAACATTATTTTATAATTTATCTACCGGATGGAATTAAATAATAGTGGCATCCTGAAAATATCATATCGAGTTTAAACGCATATTGTTTTTTGTCATAATGACATTACCATTAACGTTTAATTGTTATTATATTAAATATTTGTTTCTATAACATCAAGGTAGATTATACGAATTAAATAATGGAAATGCTCTTATAGTTTATATTTCTATTGGAAATAAATAACAAAGTTATTAGGAGGGGGTGACGAAGATTTATTACCTCACTAATCCGAATCATACTTTGAACTATCATATAAAACATAACATCATTTGTCATAATATTCCTTTATTAAAACCCCTTAAATATTATTGACTCCCGTTTAGCGTATATCCCGTGTTTACTTCATTTTACGACAAAAGTGAATGCGCACAAAAGTTACTCTAAATAACAAAGTAAACAACTTTTGCTATGTGCATGTTTGTCGAAAAACCAATAGGAAACGAAATATCACTACTGTTAATTTCAGGCCTCCCTTACAAACCCCACTCCTGCTCGTCCCTAGAAATGTTGGTATGGCCTATGATAATTAGGGCGTCAACACTAATATACATACCGAGTTTTATTTAGTTCGGTTGAGTCGTTTGAGCCCAATAAAATTAATGACTCCCGCTATAGTTTTTAGCTTATAACTCATTTATACTTCGGTATACGACAAAAATGTATATAACAAAAGTTACTCTAAATAACAAAATAAACAACTTTTGTTATGTTCATATTTGCCGAAAAACCAATAAGAAACGAAATATCGCTATTTTTAATTTCTGGCTTCCCTTATAACCCCCACTCCTGCCCGTCCCTAGAAATGTTGGTACGGCTTATTATAATGAAGGCGTTAGTGCTAATACACATACCGAGTTTTATTTAGTTCGGTTGAGTCTTTTGTGCCAAATAAAATTGTTCACTTCCCCTATAGGTTTTAGTCTATATCTCGTTTATAATTCGGTATACGAAAAACGTGTATATAACAAAAGTTACTCTAAATAACAAAATAAACAACATTTGTTATGTGCATATTTGCTGAAAAACCAATAGGAAACGAAATATCGCTATTTTTAATTTCAGGCCTCCCTTACAACCCCCACTCCTGTTCGTCTCAGAGAATATTAATATAGCCTAAAGTCTAAGTTGGGCTAGTAGTAATATACATACCAAGTTTCATAAAATTCGATTTAGCCGTTTATGCGTGAAAAGGTAACAAACAAACAGACACAAAAGAAACAAAAAGCAGTTATGGTGCCTATGACATGTGAAACGAAAATTTATCGTGAAATTTCGTGAAAAAAAATCAATGTACAGACAGAGGTTACAATTTTATATATATATATATATATATATATATATATATATATATATATATATATATATATTAAGTACTATTAGAAACAAATCCAATAAGCCATTCACAGAAAAACATGGTGTTGCATCCCAAACCTCAGAGGGATGTTAAATTGAAATTTGAAGACCCTTTTGATAACAAATATATTATGTAACAATAAAGATGAGATCAAAACTGGTTTTTGAATGTCCATGTGAAAGGCACATGCTTAAAATCCCTAACCTTGCTCATTTCCTAGTCAATGATCCCTTGGATGCGAAGGAAGATATAAGGTGAATCATTCTGTCATAATTAATGAGTAGTTATCTATTATTTATTTATTGGATGCATCTTTTATTCAATTTGAGTAAATATTAAATACATATTTTTCTTTAATCTATCTGGGAGTTTAAGTCATATTACAGCAGGAATGACTATTTTTTTTTATTGTAAATATAGTGTGAAGAATAGTTGTTTTTTTTTTAATTGGTTCATGTTATATATAAATAAATTTATTGTTGCGAAAGAAGACAGCTTCTATGAAATAAGTTTTTCATATATTCAAACAACGTTGTCCCACCTTAAGATATTGTTTTGAAATTATTTTTTTTCAGGTCAGTTGGATAAGATTTAAAAAAAAGTTTATAATGAACAGCTTTGTGATAAATAACAAATAATTTATTCGATAGAGTTAAGAGTTATAATCTCCATAACAGTAATAATTTATAAATTCATAACTTGTGGCCAAGTAGACATGCAGGATTCTTCTTCTTCTTCTGCATTCTGACATGAGACTTACCCACTCTTCAACAATGTTATGCAGAGTCAACCCTTTAATCTGACAAGTTCCTGTCATTGGTATAGGTATATCGTAGTTTAGCAAGTGAAGACAAACCCATTACCCTGGTTGTTCTGCTTAGAACAACTATTTATTAGGACAATATTTCCCATATCACTGACATCCCTTGTACTACACCTACATTTTACGAGGCAGGTACAGAGAATATAGTATAAACACAGACTCCATTGTTCTTATAAATGATTGGCTTCAAAGCCGAAATGTCAGTAATAAAAGTGAGATGTAAAGATTTGCAAAACTTGTCTTTAAAATTTCTTTTAGGAAAGTCAACTTTTGACTCCTAAAACAGTCTTCTTCGGCACACTCTTTTTTTCTAGAGTGCTCTACTTCATTAGAAGCCTAGTTATATCGGCCTTTTATTAATTAGTACTATGACTTTAACAAAGAATGGCACACCAGGAAGAGACAAAGACTAAAAAAACATTGAATGTTTATTGTAAGAGGTAATTTCATTGGGATGGGATATTTACAGGATGAGTTCTTCACTAATAAATAAATCTTATAAAACATGCAGGAATCACACTTAGGACTAAAATTTGACTAAGAGTGTTAATTTCTAGAAAACCTGAACCATTGTAAAAGATCATTTCTTAGTAAAACAAAAAAAAAAATATCTATAGTTTGTGTCAAAACCTAATTCTATCATTTCAAATAGAATTTGTCTGAATTATTAGTGGTTTCCCAAAATAAAGTGTAATTAGTCTACAACATATAGTCTATAAATATTTGGTGCCTGCTGTCCACTTTCAAATATTAAAAAATTACATCTTCTCTAAAGTGCAAAGAGAACATTTGCCACACTCAAATTAGCCCAGTAGGTATAACTAATAGTAATATTCTATGTGTGAAGTGTAGCTTTATATATCATAAGAGTCTTTATTAATTTCAGCCCTTTGTCACTTGCATGAGTAAAAAATTGAATGAGATGTGATAATTCCTGTTAAATAAAAAATAAGTGTTTCAACATTTTTTAAGTAATCAAATCATTTGTCCCACACATGGAAAGTTTATGATAAATCTTATACGGAGGGATAGTTTCACAATTTCTTTTTATCAATTTATTAGTACATCATATCTTCCCTTTCTAACATCCTTCATCTTCAGCAAAAAGATTATCACATGGGCCTTGGCTAAATCTAAATGGTCTGTACACATAATAAAATCCAGAACATTTGAAATCAATAAATTATAAAAATATACATGAAATAGAAGTACTTAAAAATAATAATGCATTGCATGAAAATGGAGTGCCTTGCAACTCCAGACTAGAGTGTGATTTAACATAAGCATCCCAAATTGGCCGGTACACTTTCATGAAGTCTGCTTTTATTTTAGATTATTCTATTACTTTTGAGAAATTGTATAATAATGTCATTATCATTAGCTTGGGTTGAAAGGTATGCCTAACCGGTGGAGGAGGAGCAATATACATACATAAAACAAACAAACAAATAAATATATATATATATATATATATATATATATATATATATATAACAAATATAATTTAGAACTGAAAGAGGAAATATGTTTATTGATCCTTCTGAATCATAACTTACTAAAATGGATATTGGCCTTTTTGGATCTAACGCACAGATTTAAAGGTGAAATCTGTTTTTTACTGTAATCATTATTTCTTTGAAGCATATAATAATATTCTATTTTGACAGCCAGACTGCTGTACCATGAACTGATGATCTCATCTAGGGAAATGAAATTTGGCTCACTAAATAAATATTAGTGATTTTTTTTTTTTTTCAATTTATTCATCTAGCCTACAATTATTATAAATCAAAATAAAATAATCAGTAAATTTTGGAGTTAAAATTGCTATAAATTATTTATTCAATGTATTATTAATTTATAAGTTTGTTTGGGGCTTATTTTTGTAGAGAGCATTGACAAGAGTAGACTAACTCTGAAATTATTGTGTGCATAGTAAACACTTGATTCAGATGGCATTTTATTTATTTTTTTTCTAATTTATTTACTATCATTACTCTTTTAGATTAAATTGGAAAGCAATAAAACCCCAGATAAACTAATTATTTATTTTACCTCAAGAGCTTGATCAATTGTGATGTTACGTCCATTTCAATGAATCTGGGAGCACAAAACAAAGTCTTTATTTTAAATTTTCCAAGTTACAGTTTTTATAGTCGTGAAGAATGCCAATAGAAAGTTCAATAGGTTGCCAAAACTGTAGGTACTATTTCTCCACAATAAAATATTACATACATAAATATGTGACCCGATCTATCTCAATTTGTGATTACATATCGGCAGAGGATAATTAGTTAAATAAATATTGCACTGTTTGTCTAATTCTTTTCTCAAACTAAAAGTTTTGATTCATTTTCATCTATTTAGTAACGCAGCAAATCCCTGTTGTATTGGAAAAAGAAAGACCAGTAAAACAATCAAACATTTTAAATGGCTGTCCAAATGTTGTATTAGATCATTAGTTAAAAATAGTTTAACTTTTTAAGAGAACATACGTTGCCGAAGAGGAATATATATTTTGTGCATTTATTGTGATTAGTAAAGCCTGCCAAGTATGGAGATGAACACAATGTGTCGCAAAAAGCTCATAAATTTATTTCACTAAGCAATTTATCACATTACAATAAGGCAATAATGAGAGGATGAATTATGTTATTCTCATTTGGAGAAAAAAATATATAAACAAACTGAAAAAAATTGTAATAATTGACATATATATAAAAACAATTCTCTTCGATAATTCATTTTCGTTTTTCTGGCTGTGTGTTAATTAATTAATATAATTTGTTTGTAGAATGAACCTTTAATCATAGTCTTTGTTTATGGGCAAAGTGAATATTCGTTTTGTTTGAGATAGTAAATTTCAGTTTGTTATTGACTTCGATATTTTGAAGGATTTTCTTTAACTGAGATATGTATGCAATAAAATAATTTTGCTAGCATAAAACTTATTAATTATTAATAATTTTGATCTTCAATTTTTATTCTTCTATCCATTCTATTTCATTATTTTTAAAAAAAGGTAATCAATATGGTACGATATTTTTCAACACTCTAAAGCCATGTATTTAAATAAAATCATATGTATTAGCACTGTCACTGGAAAAAAATAAATAGAATTGTTTGATCATTGAGCACTAACTCTCAACTCATCGAGTTTATACTGTTAAAACAGGAAAATAAATGTTTTAAAAAGTCAGTATTTACCTTTTTCAGAGATATTAATTAAAGGTTAGACCAACGAATATTGTACTAGATAAGTAAATATCCCAAGGAATAATAAAATAAGAAACACATATTACAATATATACATCCACTTTATTATTGCATTCACTTTATTAAACAAATTAAATACACACACAGTGATGACTCTACAATATTAGAAACTACAGAAGTATAAATTTAAAAAGATTGGAATTTTAAACATTAATTACACTATTTTTAGTACTAAAACTGAAAGAAATCATATTAAAAACAAAAACACAGAAAACCTATTACTTTATTAAAAATGTTTTTAGAAAAATTTCTGAATATATTGTCAAGTTATTGATTTAAATAAATGACCTTGACCTGAGTTTCTATATAAAATTGACTCTTGGAGAATTCACTGATGAAAAAAAAAATCTTAAGACTTAAATAAAGGAAGACAGCTGCCATAAAACAAATAAGTATTAAATAAAATCATTCCATCTATAACAAAATAATAATAATAATAAGTGGTAACAAAAAAAACAAAGAAACCAAAGGAAAATCCTTGAGGTAAACTTATAAACTCTACAAAAAAATATAAAACTAAATTTAAACTCTCTATAAAATCTTTAATTTAGGGTACAGCAGACAAAATTCAATACTTTTGGAAAAGTTGATATTATCTAGAATTTTTAACCAAATTAGTAATAAAAAAATAGCACCCTAAAAAAAAGTCTCAAAACAAAATTACAGTAAAAAAGTGGTATAATTAAATATATCACATGTACGTTTCAATTAAGACAGTCAAATTTTGACCATATTGAGTTCTTAAATGACATTTACTAAATATAATTTTAATACATAAACAAAAATAAAGACCTCAATAATCACTATTAAACAGGTACAGAAAATTATTAGCCAACGTTGACCAAAGTGTCATTAAATAAATCATTCAAAACTGTAGAGAAAGGATGTTCCTGAGTGAGAAATAATGTCAAGGTGTAATTTAAGTACGTTATTGAACGTTATGGTCAAGGGTCAGACCTCGACTACTTCTTTACACACCTACTCTATGTTAACTCCTCTACTACAAAGACCAAAGAAAGAATAGAATATCATAACTTATTTCTACTCACTAACTTACATTATTTCAACACACACATCATTTATCAAACAACACAAGCTATATGATCAAAAAGGCACAACCCAGGGTTTGTTGTGGCACAAACTTGTCTTTTTCCTTTATAGACAACGTTAGCTAACTACATTATTGAAATAAATTAAGTGACTATATATTATATTTTCCCTCTAAAAAAATGAAGTCAGTCAACAAAATTATATTATTTTTTTTATACTTTTTATTATTTTTTATGAAATATTTTTTTCTTATACAATAACTCTCTACATTAATTCTTTTTTTTTTTTTTACCATTACAAGTTTAAAACATAAAATAAAATGGTATGAGGGTTATTCATTCCATGGGCCATTAGAAAACCAACGCCTCAATGCAAATAAGTTATTGAAAGATCTAATTTAAGAAAAATAAAGAGTTTCTCCACAAGATGTTTTTTTGTCTAATAAGTAATTAAAATATTCTTGTTTGTTTTTATAATTCAAAAAATCGATTATAAAATTAGGCTAGTTGGTCATTTGTAGGATGCTAAGTCGAATGGAGAAACCTCTAGTGTTAGATTATTCCACAACTAGACCCTAGTAGTAATGAGAAGGTTAACAACTCGCTACAATCATTGAAATAAGTCAAAGTATAAATAGTCAAAAAGAGATATACAGGCAATTGTCGATAGAGTTTGAAAGACTTTGCCCCGAACTGCTCGCGATTCCTCTTGAGAAAATAAAATGAGGGAAGGAGCGGGAAGGGAAGCTCCTGGCGCCCTCTAGCACGAGCATTAAGGTCCACCGGCTGAAGGACCCTCATCATTTGTGGCAGACAGCCGGGAAGGAGATGACCGGAGATACCCGAGCCAATCCGGAGATGGCCGATGCCAATCCGGGTATTCAGACGGGCGGCGGGCCGCGGAGATACCTCAGCTGAGGCGATATGGAGATGGTGAGTGTGTTCATGGAGTCGCAGCAATGGGGTTCCAGGAGGCAGGCGATGCAGAACAGGGCCATCAGGGCTAGCTGGAACGGGAATGCTGCTCGGATAACTCGCCACAGCCATCCGTCTCTCTTCTCTCCCTCCTCAGGGCACCTGCGACAAAAACAGTACATTAACATACACAAGTCAACTGAAATAGCCACAGAAAAAGGCATACAATTGTACTAAAACTATTAGAAAATCATTATATAACAAAAATCTGCACCACATGACGTCTTCGCGCTCCTATTAAATTAAATGTTTTGATACACTAAATTTTAAAAAGTTCGTCAAGCAGGGTTGCATTAACTAAGCAGATTTTTCTCGTGAATTTTAAAAATAGATAAATCTACATATTGGTAACACTTAATACCACTTGAATATTAAGAGAATAAATACAAACGGTAATGAGAAATCTTCCAGTCAATTTTAATAACTTCCCAACGGAAAGCCTTTGAATAGTAAACGAGCAGGTCTGCCGACCGCTGAGAGCTGAACAGATAGATAGAAATATTCTTTGCCTGAATATATCATATTAATTTTATTGATAACTATTTACTATATCTCGTACTGTAATTTATAATGAATCAGAATAATTTTTATCTCAATCAATCAAATTTTAGTAGTCCAATAACTTAAGGGGAGGGGGCGGGGAACAAAATGAAAAATCTGGGTTAATATTCAAGATAGAGAATAAATGTATATAACAATATTTCATAGTACATTTCATTTACAATAAGATTGGTTCTTACGATTTTCCGATCCGACGTATAATGAAGATATTTAGAATTTTCGAAATCCACCTCTTTCCTCCTCCGATTTTAGCTCTAAAAAGAAAGATCAGGTTCGTTACTTGATCTTTCTTTTTACATAAAACGCTTATATATTTGTTAACTATAAAATCAAAGTTGCGATCGCTAGAGCGTTAACAGGCGCTATATATATACAGTTTTGAAGGGACCTCATTTCCGTCATCTCCGAGAAACAATCGATGAACTTCGCATTCATGTTTCAAAAATTGCACCATGAGTACGAATAGCTGCTAAAACAGGATTCATCATTTATCAGTGTATATTTTAAGGCATTACCGTCCAAGACACTAGTTTGATCGTGAAAGCAGATTTTACAGGAGTGAAATCCTGAGCTCAGAATTCCTGTGAGCCGAACTTCTCTTAAAAGAGGGACGAACATTTTCCGAGAGAACGAATAAAAACAAGGAAGGGGAGGAAAGAAGTAGTTAAGAGGAGCTTGTAGAATTTGTTAAAAGTTTACAAGGGAAAAACAGACTGAAATAGGTTGTACTAGGGGTTGAAGGTTGCTTAATACCCCATGAAGCGGAGGGCACAGGTCGCATTAATTTGTTTAGGGCCAGCGGACATGCAAATCTACTCCTCGAGGTGAAATCGTCGAGAGAAATGGCTTAGAAAATAGTCTATCTCCGTCCGTGTTCGCTCTTTTCCCCTTTTTTCGAACCAAGGGAGTCACCCGAAGTTTTTTATAGGCCCTAAGGAATTCCCATAAACATCTGTTACGCATGAAGCCAAAAACGCCAGCTAATTCTATGCTCGTATCCCAGAGAAACTATTTTCAAGTAATCTGAATTATTTTATAGTAAAATAACTTCTTTCATTTGTACCACAATCATGTCTCCCAATTTATTGACAACTGGCCAACAAAATGTATAAGTAAAATTTCCCGAAAAGTAGCATGTACCGCAAAAACCAATAACTCAGTAGACATTATCCCATGTTATTAAACGTTCCTTAAAAATTAACTGTAATAATCAATAAATAGTAGTGGAATTTTTCTTTTGTTCCTTACTTAAAAAAATGGAGCTCAAATTCAAGTATACTATGTATATTTTATTTACTCTTTTTGCGAGCACATTTAAAGTTTGTATGTATATTTAGATCACTCGTTTGTAAGAAATAAACCCTAAGGGAAAAATAATGAGCTGCCAATTTATTTTGTTTTTAAATAGCAACCATTGTTATGAATGCCCCAGGCATATGAATAAGTGTACAACGCCGTTGTGTCCTTAAGAATTTTAAATTTAGAAAAAAATAAAAACTATAAGGAATTTAACAGATGTTACTAAGAGAAATGGCCATCCAGAATAAGTGACGTCAAAGTTCGTAAATATACCTCGACTGGTTACAATGAAATAAAACTGACCGACGGACACCATAGCGATTTTGAAAGGATTTTATTGGAGACTGCGGCCACAAAATTAAAATGGTAACTCTTAAAACTTTCTTATTTTGCAGAATAAGAATACCATTGGGGGCTCAGGTTAGCCATGTGAGTTAAAGCGTTGACCTTAATCTCACATGGTAAACCTAGAGTAGCGGGTTCGATTCTTGCCTGGGCAAAGGAAATTATTTAGTGACGAAATTCATTAAATAACATCCTAAATACCACCCTGGCTAGAAAAGGGTGGTAACTCGTAGATAACCCGTCCCAATTAGCCTGAGTTGCAAAAAGTGGACGTTGATAAATAATAATAATAATTTTGCAGAATATATATAACAATTTTATTATCATTTTAATCAGTATATAATTATGCAAATTACTCTGTTTGACCTATTTTGGTTCCATATGTATGAGTCCTGGATTATTATACAACAATCATCATCATCAGGGAATATTTCCGTTTCTTCCGATGCATAAGCTTTAATTAATAGAACATGTAATATATTATTCCTTAATAAGCTAGAGAAACACATTAAAAAAAATTGTTACAGTTTACTCTACCCCTGAAGTAATTCAAATTAGAACAAAATGTTGAAGTACTAAATATTCAAATCTAAAAATATAATGTACAAAAGCAGTAGACGTAAAACAATAGTTGCAGTAAATAAAATAGAGAGAGACATACAGCACGTGACAATTAACTTAATAGGCTAATAACAAGCTCTTTGAATTAACACATAAAGCAAAGACTTCCCCTCCTTTAGTTTCACTAATGCTAAAAGACAATTTAGCTAATCCGCTTAACTCACGCGGGATTACGAAAATATCCATCGAATAATTCCAGATTAAAATGCTCAGAATAATAGTAAACTTGAATAATCATTGTAGGACAGACAAAGATAACTAAATGAATCCAGAAACATATAAAGTACAATTAAAAAACTTAAAATGGATAATTATATTAGACTATGTAATTAGCAAAGTATGTAACTAATTGCATTTATGTTTTCCCCGTTAAAAATATTACTTACAATTTAAGAATGATTATTGATAGGAAATCACTAAGATATTTAATTAATTTTTTTCATATTGTCTCAGAGTATATTTTCGGTACGCGGTTGTGAGATGCACCGCCTGATTTACCAGACGTTGCTCCAATGAAATAGATAGTGCAACTAACTCTTTAGTTTCGGTTGCATTCAAAGTCAAATTAAGAGTATTTAAGAAAAGTTATTAAACAACTGAGGGAGGAGTCGGCACCGAGGTAGAAGAAGAGGTAGATAAAGAATACACAGAGGTTGGAACAATGATTAAGTGGGAGGGTACTAATTCATCTCAAGTCAACCACCGGGAGGAGAAAAAAACCACCCCATCAACGCGCCCATCTACCCAGCTCCTTATTATTTATATTTAATTGCAACTTGTACTTTGTTAGGGGGAGAGATAGCTCAAGAATTGTTGGGCATCAATCTAAAACCTCGTTGGGCCCCGTTCCCACAGATGAGAACTTCATATGAAAATAAGGACTACGGGAGATATGATTAGGATTGACTGTTCTCAATGGACATAATAGCCATGCAATTAAAGATAATTGTTATAAATAATAAAGCAAAAGTCAAGAGAGCATGAGGAGCCTTCATTAGCCACGTTGTTAATTTTAGAGCAAGACTTACCGAGAATGCTGTCGGGAAGATGGCGGAGCACTTCGGCTGGTTCTCAATTTAATTAGAAGCAACATTAGGTTAATCACCCTAGAAATTAAGCAAAACTTCCAGCAATATTGAATATTTCTTTTACTTTATACCATCCTTATAATTTATTTAAAGTTTTAAAAAGGACGTCCACGACTAGGCGATTACTCCATTATTTGTGCCTAAGAGGTTGTATATGAAAAGAAATTCAAACTTTTTACCCTAATATTCTCCTATATTTTGGAAAATATTTCCAAAACTAAGCCAAGTATCTATAGCAAGTAGAACCTACTATCTAGTGATAGACAGCTGACTGCAAGCATTCTTATTTGTGTTCACGAACAGTTCTTTCAAAAAATATTGGTTAATTTAACCAACAATTCAGTTACAATTACTCAATTTTTTACAAACCGCAGAGATTACAGAGGCATTAAAAGACTCGGACGTTAGACAAGCCAAATTAGAACTAAGCAGAGGAAATATACCGATGGAGTGCCATACGGCGGGATATCAAATCAGACGCAAATTTCAGCCGATCTAACGTAAGCACAAGTCAAATGCGTTATCTCCACATAAATCGGAAGAATTAATATATTAAGCCAGAGAAGTTGAGTAAAATCGTTTATAATGTACATAAAACGTCTCAAAAATGAATTTTCGTACATTTCTTCAAAGGCTGTCATTTAGGTGGAAAAAAACCAAAGCCAAATCGCCCAAAGGAGATGGTATTAAGACCTCTCTATACATATGTGCTTCTCCCATTCCGAGTTTAAGACAAATTGGCTACATGTTTCATTGGAATAAGATGTAGATTTCTGAGAAAGTGTGTATAAGAGAGGTTTAATTTTAACGGTTATGTGCCGCTAGGGAGAGATGGACTACGTGAGCCAATCTGAGTAAATGGGAGTAAAATAGAGGGTGAGAACCTCCCTATACATATGCTCCCTCTACAGGGATATTATCTCACCCCTAGAATATAGTCACCATGTGTCAAACCTATATACACAGTCTGCATTTCCATCTAAAACCACTAGGATACTCCTAATGCTTAAAAAACAAAGATGGGGGACTCTAAACATGCATGATCACTAACATCAAATTGAGACCCTCAAAGTACTCACTTTAAACCAGCCTGGCAGGCAGGGGCTGGGGGGGACTAAGCATATTTTCCACGATCTGGCATTATTCTACTTTTTCTACAGTCAGAAGCCTATATAAACAAGAATTGTAATATAAACTGGGCATGAGATATTTAGTGTTGTCCATTGTAGACAACAGAATTTTCAATGAGAACCTCCCCCCCCCCCTCTTCCAGGTCTTTGGCCATTAAGTAATGGACATGGTACTGAAAAAAATAAATATGATGTGTCCAGAACGGTAAAACCTGCATAAATCTCATGTTGTAAAAATCCAACTAAAAAAAAGTTGGTATTGAAGCTTTCGATAAGAAGTTTTATATAGTTTATTGTTAGCAGTAGATAAGTAGAAATAGACTCAGAAAACAAATAACTTGCTAAATATTCAATTTACGACAAAAAGGCATAGAACAAAAATTTCCAATAAAGTTGGTTCTGTAACACATTTTGTTCCAACTGATAATAACAGAGATATTAGGTTTTTTTTTTTAATATCCCTCGTTTAAACTCATCTTCTGGTCCAAATTTCATCTGTTAACAAACTTGATCTTTAGTTTTACATAAAATGTTTAAATATTGATTTTGGTAAGGGAAATTTCCCAAAATGTTGTCCCCAAACAGTCTCAGACTAAAAACACAATAAATCTGACCATTGTGGCCAAGTAGAAATGTATATGCCTCAAAAAATATTGTGAGTCTCAAGCATTAAAGAATGAATCTTAATGATCTTAGTAAATCCAGAGTCATAACAGAATTCATTTTGTGGCAAAGTTCTTAGTTCCACCCCGACTCAGGGCATAATGTGGTGTTTTAAATTTACGAATAAAAAGTATAACTTACGCTGTCAAAATAAACTCCTATTTAGCAAAAAGTTTAATAATTGTCTAAAAACAATTCAAAAGGCTTTGAAATTAAGCAATTTGTCTTCGTCTGCAAACGCAAATTCTGGCTAAGCTGACAGTGCAATGTGTCATTGAAGATAATGATGACAATTATTACCTGGACTGGTGGCAATTCAATAAGTTGAAACATGTTTAATAATCTTGGAAAAATATATAAATTTATATCCAAGTAATTATATTAATTTTAGGAAGAAGGGAAACAAATCATAGGTAAAATAGCATTTACTAACTTGGGTAGGTGATGGCGTTAATTACTACATATCAGGTACTAGGTTACCTAGTATTTCATCAAATGTTATGGATATATTATCTAACTGAGAAAGTATCCATAACTAAGAAAGTAGTAACAGCCCATTATTTTGATATAAAGAGAGCTGTTAAGGGTATTACACTAATAGGATTTGTAAGGGCTAGCAATAAATACTAAGGGGCTAAGACAGAGAGAAATTAGGAGAGCTCTAAGGGAAGAAGGTAAAAGTAGCCATTTCTATGCAGCGTAGGGACCAGTAGCAAAAATTAACTAATCAACCCCTCAAGACATACTCAACTTCCTCCTACAACTTCCCTTTCCTTCTTAATTCTATGGGCCGTTAAAGGGATGCTCCTAAACAGCTTAGTGGTTTCCCCTCTTTACTTCCTTCTCTCTCCCATCCTTCTAAAACACTATATTCTCTCCACGAATTAAACTGAGATAACTTTGCTTCAAATTAAAAAGCTAATCCAGTATGCAAAAAGATAATTCATGAATTATATATTCTTGTCAACCCCTTACCAATTGTCTTTTTGTACATAGAAAAATAATTTCACTTCTTCCAAAGCCCAACAAATAAAACACTACTTCCTTTATACTTTATATTATAAAGAGCAACCAAAAATGTAAAAGAAGTAAAAGGATAGTGCTCTTTTTTTGTTGACCTTCAGCCATAAAAATTGAAATTATTGATTTAAGCAAGGTCAAATTACATTTTAAAATAAAAATAACAGTATGTGACTCTTATCAGTCATTAAAAATTAAAAAAATAAAATTTAATAAACAAAAAATTCAATTGACCCTAGATCAAAATGAT
The DNA here is from genome assembly GCA_019009955.1 of Riptortus pedestris. NCBI lineage: Eukaryota > Metazoa > Arthropoda > Insecta > Hemiptera > Alydidae > Riptortus > Riptortus pedestris. Next base: position 212,295,611 of record CM032228.1, on the reverse strand, counting down.
ATTTTTGCATAAAAGTTATTCAGCTTCCTTCAGCAGTCTCAAGCTTTCAAATACAATATTTTACCAGTCTCTCAACCTGTTTCTTCATATTTTTGATAGCCACATTAAACAAGGATATAACTATCAGAAAAACCTGCAGAGAGGCCAGAGAAAAATTATGGATGAATGCCCAACACCACTTGAGCAAGTTTAACCTCAACAAGCAGTTAATATGTCTAGTTTCAATGTTCAGTACTTATCAAACTAAATTCCAAGGTGTGCTGTTTACTTCTGGAACAGATGTCTACAACATTTCTCACTTATTATTTCTTCATTTTGATTAATTAATTTATAACATTTTTTTGAAATAGTGTGATTTAGGAAATTCCATTCCTGGTTAAGATGTACCCTAAGTATTTAGGCATTGCAGTAGAGGACTAATTATAGCATTAGTCGTACTATAGAGGATAGCATATGCTGTGAGGGTGTGCACTGGGATGAGGTGCTCCTGTCCCCTCCCTCCCATTAGCTGAATTAGCATATCAATGCAATGAGATCAATGTGTGCACACTCACTACAGCCATGCGTCTAGCCCACGTCTTATGCATCCTAATTATCTGCTCCACAATATCTGCCCTATATCTACTCGAATCTCTAATTACTCCCAAATCAAACGACATATGGCGACCAATGGGTTTCACACGTTTATAGAATATTACTAACTATAACATATAACTTGTTTTTCTTATGCAGTGAGTAAATGTAATTGATTTGGTTTGATGTGGAGTTGTTATAATTTTACATCTTAAGAGCTATGTTTAAACTCAAAGAGTTAACCAACACAAGATTAGAGACCAGAAAAAGGAAGTTTCTATAAAATTATGGAATAGCATATTTACCTACAAAACACTGAAAATAAAATTAATAGACTTAAAACTCTACGAAGGGCTAAGGCCTGCCATTTGGCCTCAGAGGATTAATAGATCTGCCATATTGCAGTGGCTTTGCAGTTTCCTCATTAGTCCTAGTGTCACAAAGGAAATTGGTAAAAGGCTTACCTCAAAGCCATGTAATAAATAAAATTTAGAGTGCAATCCCTGGTGTGAGCCTAACATTTCTTGTATGAGGAAGGGGGGAGTATTGTGCATTTACCTAACTCAAGTTAGCATCGCTAACAAAGTGAAAGGTCTTTAGAAAACGCTTTATCGAAAAGTTACCCATACATAAATATAAGCTAGCATATCAAAGATTCAGGACAGGTAAAAATCTATCAAAATTTTAGGTCATTAGACACAATTTTTAAGCTTATACAGTCATCAAATAAGGCTTTTTATAACTAAAATTTTCCCTTTGAAATGCATTATTTATTAGAAAAAGTATACAGCTCAAAAATGAAATAACACTTTTTATAATGCTGCAATATTAATCCTAAGATATTTCAAATTAAAGTTCTAAAAAGCACATTATCTCTTTCAAGAGAACTTAATTAAATTCAAAATTGAAGGTACAAATGCAGTAGATTGAGCAAAATCTCCTCTCTTACATAAGGGATCTCTTACTTTAAAGACACTAGTCACCATAAGCCTACTTCAGACCTCTAAACTGGATTTGAACTAATCCAAAGTCCTGCACTGTGTTATCATCATCAGTCCCTTGAGACTCGTAATTTGTCTACAACTTAATCTTGTTTACATGACCAAACACCTTGAAGAACATAGTAGAAAGGTGGCTTTTGGTCAAATGCACTGAAGTGAAATCGATCTGTCACCTACCCCAATGCTGACCAACAAATAACCATAGATAGGGGACTACAGCCAATTTAAAAAATTGACTGCCCCCCCATTCTGCAAGTTGCCTCTTATGAATCCAAAATTTTGACCCTAGCCTTCTTCAGGTATTATATACGCCTTATAAATATGAATATGTTTGCCCAGTATTGATTGATTTATAGCTAAGCTAATTCATATTCATTCTATATGCATGGAGAACTTTGTTATTTCTGGCCCCTCAAAAACCCCCCCTCTCCCTCAGTCGATTTTAAACAAAAGGGGAGGTGCAAAACAGACTTAAATATAAAATTTCAATATCCTAAGACTAGTCTTTCTTGAGATATTCAAGATGCATACAGATGTAATGCCAGAAACTAGTCAAAATAGGTTCAGGAAGGCCAATGAAGATAATCCATTGAAACTTGAAAACTAAAAATTTACTTTTACGCAATTATAATACTTCCTTTACTTTATACAAGTAAGAAAAAAGAATATAGCTCATATAACACCTCAATATGATGTGGTTAAAATATATAAAGGGAGCCAGTTATCAGTTTTTATTCTTTTTTCTGAAACACCAATATAAATCTATTCCCTCGCAGTTGCCCAACTTATGCATTTCACCGAAGACAGTCAACTACATGCTAATTGCAAATCTTAAAAAAATCTAAATTCCAGTGTATGTCATTATGCATTAAACATAAAATAATATGAATTGATTAAATTTTGTTAATTCTATTTGATTATTGTTTCATTGTAAAGTTTGTATATTAAAAATATCGGTAGGAAGATAATTGACAGAATTGGGTAAGAATTATAAAATTGTTTCGACATATGCTGATTATAACAGATTAAAATACAGGAAAATCAAAAGAAATTCAGTTGAAAAATGATAAACACCTGTTCGTTGAATGATATTAATAAATGGCATAAAGAGAAGGCTATGATAGATGGAGAGGTCAAAATGATGCAGGATTTACCCCCCAGAGAGATGAGATGAATATGTATTTGAATATATGCACCCCCTGCTGCCCTTCTCATCGCCTCAACTCCTCTCTCTCCTTTTGATCATGATATATAACCAACATTAAACACTTAGCCTAGCAATATCTCCTTATAGAGAATTTCCTAGCTTCCCAAAGTAGTTTGTTTGGTATTCCAGATTCAATTAAAATGAGCAATACCTGCTCTAAAATTTTGAAAAAGCTCTGCTGATTTTTATCGATTAATTAACGAGGAAAAGAAAATCATCTATAAGCAAAAAGTCTTTATTTTGATTCATTTAATAATTGACATTTAAAAAAAAAAAAAGTTATATCATTAAAGATGTTTCCTTTTGTTTTCAGACTTAAGGAGTAGAAGCAATAATTTAGTGGGGACTTATTTTGGCCCTATAATTTGAAAAGTATCGGTGAGATAAATATAGTAAGTTTTGGGTAGACCACATATCGAAAGGAGTAACTCAACATTTCCAATTTATAGAAGAAGAGCATTGATGATACTGGGCCCTCAAAAGCTAGCTAGAAAAACATTTAAAACCTAGCGTAGGAGTTGAGCTAAGTTTTCTTTCCTTTCTTAGAATTTATAGTAAATGAGGTAACTCTCCCCTTAACCACAAACCGATGAATTTTTTTTTTTAAGGTACAGTTCAATAACTCGATATGAAAAAGGAAAATTTGCTGTAGCAGTTTAACACCTACAAGTTTAAACATAAGTGAATTCTGACTGAAGTGACATAAGTAATATAATTTTAAAACTTTTGCTATAACATTTAGTAATATACAGAGTTGGGTGAATATATAACATCGTATCATCCTAAGTGGCTAGTATCAAGGAAGCACTGGGCCAAAAATTATAGGACATAATTTGAGATAAAAAAATAGATTCAAGCATGTTTTTGTGTCACTCATTGTAATGGAAAAATTATTGCTACTAATGGACACCCACAAGAACATGCACACACAAACACACATGTATACAAATTGGGTTTATTCCATTTGGAGACATCAAAATAAAAAGTTATTTTAGGTGTGGGTTGAAGTCTTAGTCCTATAACCGACATAAATATCATGTTCCGTAATGGGAGGGTTTTCAGTTCAGAGGGATTTCTATTTTTTATCCTCAAGTAAATATTATGCACTAAAATACATTAAAGGAGTTCTCTACCACATTATTCTAACTTAGGTAAGTACTTATAGCCAAAATCAAACGACACACATAAGTATATATTATAGTACCACTGTAATCTAAATACAAAGTCTATACTTTACTAGAAATGAGCCCTGCTTGGGTCTAAAAATAAAATGGGTATTATATATAAAAAGTTTCCAATTTTCAGTAATTGGAAAACTAATTAAGTGATACATTTATTTATTCTAGCTCTTTATAACTATGAAAAGATACTTCAATACAACATACAAAAATACTGAAAGAAGAGAGGCTAAGAATATTATATCAAAGCCATCAGTGCATATTCAGACAAACAGTATAAATGCAAAGAAAGATTTAAAAATGTGAAGCATAGTAGATACTTTAAAAAATCATCTACAACTTTACAAAATCATTTATATCTTGTACTATTCCTGCAAAGTATGATTTATATAAAAGGATTTGAAATTAAAAATGAAGAAATAAAATAACGAATTCATTTCATTATTCATTATTTTGGTAGTTGAAGATGTGATACGATATTGGTAAATTCAAAGAGAAAAGAATATTCATTGATAAATTTAATTTTCATGTAGTATTGTGAATATATTGGAAATTTAATAAAAAAAACTTTTTTTTATGAAGCTAAAATTATCAAATTAATATAATTATCACTAACTCAATATAATTTACTAGTAGACTAAAGTATTATAATGAAAAAAAACATTAACAAAAATTATATCAAAGAAAAAATTAAGAAATAAGATGAATTAAGCTTGTTATACAATTAAAATAATGACAAAAGAGAAAATGAGCAGAAGAAAGATGAAATAATTACGAATACAAGATGTGATTAACTACTTCCATTTTTGTAACAATAATTACCATGCAGGTCTATCCTCAAAAATGACTCGTGATTTGTAAGCATTAAAACTTTTAATCCGTACATTTGAATAAGCTAGTCTTGGTCTAATTATTTTTAGACTGCTTTATGAAGTACAAAATGCAATATTATGATACAGGAAACAAGGAATATGTGCAGGAATAGTACTGACAAAGTAAAGCAAAGGGAAGTTTTAAGGGCGTAATTTTTGCGTACTTACATTTTTAAATTATACTAGTCCCCATGTAAAATCTAAAGAAAAATTAATACAGCTAAATTTGTGTTCTTCAAACGTCATTAATTACATATGTGGCAATAATAAAAATTACTTAATACACAGAAGTACAAATGTATATGGTGTTTTAGCAGTTATATGTGATTAAGGAAATAAAGCAGGGATTGATCAGAAATACTTCAAAGCAAACATAGATATGAAATATTTACATGTTCTTTAGGTTATGATTAAAATATTCTCAAAAAACAGTTTTGCAGATCTATCATTGGATAACACTATTAAAATACAAATATTAATAGCATATTGTGGTAATCCAATTGTAAGATAAAACTCAATAGGCGAAGAATGAAAAATCATCTTTCCCTTGGACATTTTGTATTAAATAGTTCAGTGCTTCGAATCTGAAGCTACCTTTTATCCTACACTTAAAGGTCTGGGGAAGGTGTTTTAATATGCTGAAAACACTCACATCCACAAAACTAACCATTAACAGGGTAAAATTCCCTGTATGTTTCAAAAATAATTTCAGAGTATCTCTGGGTTCTTTGAGATTATATAAAAAATAACATGATGTCTCTAATATAACAAATACACTTTGGTCGATATATTGACCAATGACCATTTAGGTTTTTTTATTTACTTTTTTTATGCTATTCAGTAAAAACTAATGTTATTTTCCTAGTTAAAAAAATTCTTGAAGCCAAAATACAAAGATAAATGGTATACATAATTCTGGAGTTCTAAATTTGTGCTACCACTACAGTGGTAATGGCCAAGCGATAAGTAAATAAATACTTTTGTACTAAGCTGTTAATTAACAGTGAGTGATAGGGAGAAACGTGTATTTTTGAACGCATTAGTGTAAGCTGATACAACTGTTGGGATTTCAGTTTAGCTATGTGAGTTAAGGTATTGTTCTTAATAAACTAGGAAAACTTAGAGTCATATGTTCAATTCCCAGTAGGAAATTATTTAGTGAAAAGTTTACAAATAAAATCCTCAGTCCCATCATAAAAAACTTATTATGAGAAACTGATCAAATGACAATTTAAATTATTGGAGAAGGGTTGAGAAAAAAAAAAATTAATACTAATCATTACCTATTGTTTGGTGGCCTCATTCTTGACATAGGTGGGAGGGGGCATTTAGCTTCAGCACATACTGCCGTTCGGACAATGAGTTCTCTGCAAGTTCTCTGGAGGCCACGCAACTCGTTTTCTGTTGCTTCAATTCTCTGTTCAAAAACAATCCTATTATAGAATACTTAAATATTTCACCAGTAAAAATATAATATAAGATATATTACAATTAAGACAAATTAAAAATGAAAAGTTAATTGATTTTATAAGACAGAACCACCAAACATCATATTGATGAGGCATAAAAACATTAACGGAAGGATAACAAGGTCCTAGCCCCCCCCCCAATAGGGACCAGATCTAGAGCACTGAAGATGGGGCGGTTCGCCCCGAAAGTACTCTGCTCTTAATAAAAGAAGTGTTAAGAGTGGTGGTGTTTTGACTTTTTATCCTTCCATTGATGATGGACCTCCACCAGCCAGCCCAAATCCAGAGTTATATTCACTAAGGTATGAAAAATACAGCTACCCTAGAAAATGAAAGACATTCTAAAAGAGTATGCCACTGCCAATAACAAAACCTTTAAACTTTTCAGTTCCAGTTTTATTTTACTAATTTCCATTCCTAGCAAATATTAATACTGATTACTTTATTAAATGACACTCAACAGAACAGTAGATAAAATAGTTAAACAAATGTGTTTGGTAGGTGAAATTCAGCTATAAGTTCAATAATTTATGTATTGACTATATACATAATTAGATTGTGTACTCGGCACAAAACAACTACAACTCTATTAATATTTAGGTGAATTTAATTTTTTTGTGAGGAGTTCAGCTATCTGCTCCAGCAGTTTGAATTTTTATTGGTTTGCAAATTTTCAATGGAAATTCGTCCATCTTTGTCAGACAGTTTTTATTTGAACAGCTAATTGATTAAATCATATGTCTTGGATTTTTTATTATGGCTTTCCACGTTTCGAAGAGTCACTGTCCACACTGTTTATGTTTCAAATGTTTTCAAAGTAAATCAATTTTTGAATATTATATATGAAAGTGAGCCGTAATATTAGTACCTTAGAAACATAATATGGTTAGTAATTCAAGTTCGATTTGGTATTTATAAAGCAGTTTTACAGAATAATTCATCAAGGAGGCTGACTGGTTACCACCTACAAGTAAACATTAAATTATTTTGTCAACACTAGTGGAAATAATATTCTAACATCAATGTGTCATAGTGTCTCTGTTTTTATGTGTAAGTCCACAAACGATCGCTTTTAAGATACCAAAATCGAACTAAATTTAGTGTATAAATATCAATCAAATTTATTTTGATTGACTTATTTAAAATTTATAAATATAACTAATATTTAAATAAACTATACTGTTTTAGCAGTAAACTTTGAAGAAGAATTGGAATTTTAAAAAATATGAAACAAAAATTTCCCCAAAAAATGATTGGCATAACATGACTCTGATATATTATTACCTTGGCCATATTGACAATGGCGGCAGAACCAGGTGCAAGGACTGCTTCAAGGTGCCTTGCTAGCCTGCGGAGTGCAGCAAGTCTTCGTTCTCTTTCACTCAAATCCTGCTCTGAGCCAGAATCTGATATCCCAGAGTCTGAGAGGCTCCCACCTGTCATCTCATCAGTTGTCTGCAAAAATAAAAAAAATAGGTACTTTAATACAAATTTAAGGTTTGAGCGATTTTCGATTTTATAGTGTGATAAACATCTCTTTAGAATAAACTGTATGTGTGAAAAAAATATACACTGTGCATTAAACTATGTCCTTTTGGGATCTGCAATTTTGGATTGTTTAAATGCTTAATTAGAAAATTAATTTTATTATTATTAAAAGAGGCAGAACAGACCTGTAAGGTACAAAGCTTAACTTTCAAGAACAAGACGGAATGTCTGTGATCCATACTCTCTGTTGGCTAATCGATATTTAATACATCAATAAAGCCCATATAAGGTACATTTTTGAAAATAAATAATTCAAGATCTATTAAGAGTAAACAAGACTTAGGAAAAATGAAAAAAAGAGAAAAAAAAACGAGTCTGATTCCCACCAGGGAAGAGGAATTTATTTAGTAACGGAATTCATTAAATAAAATCCTTAGTCCTACCCTGGCTAGAAAAGGGTGGTAACCTGTAGATAACCCACCCCAATTAGCCTTAGTTGCAAAAAGTGGACGTTAATAAATAATTAATTAATTAAAAACTTAGGGGAAATACGATATCATGGAAATACATGGGAGGTGTAGTGGTGACTGTTGTTATCAGTGCTTTTGCACTTGAGTGTGTGCTTGACTTGTACATACCCTTTTTCATCAAATGGATTCAAGGAGATAAATGCTCTAACTAATAAGTTGCCAGTACCATACTAACATGAATATCCCAACTTTAATAAAAATTAAATCATTAAGAAAAAGTAAAAGGCATGCCTGAAAAATAAAAGTAACAAAAGGGAAGTAATGAGGTACTTGGTAAATTATTCCTTGAGAGAATATGGAAAGTGTTTTGGCCTAAACCAAATTGATTTTAGTAGCAGTGTGCAATTGAAAAACACTAGAAACATTATAAATTCTGGGTTACTTCGTCCAGAGAAGTTGTTTCAAATGCCTGCTGAAAACTGCTAAGGAGTAATAATGGTGGATGGCATAAGCTTATATGAAAAGGGAGTTTATATAATTTAGAATGACTTACGTTAAGGAATCTAAGAAGATGTCAAGATAAGTTTATGACAAAGAAATAAATTCAACTTGAATCTTAGACTATACTAAAGTAGGCAGTAAGTATTTTACGATGGTAAGATACACAGAACACCCACAGAGGTGTGTATAAATAAATATGAGATACACTTTCGTGAAAGTAGGAAGGTGAAGAAAGAAAAAAAAAGGCATGAAGGAAAGTCAACCCCGTATATCCATTCAACAGGTTTTGTAGAAGAGCAGAGAGAAACAGGAAGCACCCGTAACATTTGTATTCATGGAATTCTGTTCTTACTGATAACAGACCAAGACTGACTTCTCACGAAAATGGCATTACCAGAAAGGCAGGGAGGTTTTAAAATGAATTTTAAAAACTTCTTGGCTTTCTCATGCTTCTGAGTAGTGGGCCCAACTGTGCAACATATATGCTGCTTGTGCCGTATGTTCTGAGTAGCATTGGAAATTCTATAATTGATAATACTTGCAGATTTGTTCATTATGATCAGGATAAGAATTATGGGCGAGGTGAAAATTGATGAAAAAATACTTCTGTTTGATATATAATTGGCATAATTCTACGAGATGGGTAATCGATCGAACTCCTCAAACTCCCCCCCCCCCCAATTCCATCCATCCGGCTCTAAATGTTTGGCCGAACTACATACAAAGAGCGAGAGAAAAAGAGCGAAATTGTAGAAGTTACGTTGTTTTTAGCACATTTTCTTCTAAATATTGAACTACATATATAAAGGGGTTAATTGCTTCTACGGGGGTCTATATCTGTATTTTTATTTCTTTGAATCGGAGGTGGTGACGTGTGTGAACGAAATGCAGGCTCGTCCCCCCAGGTCCGTTCAAAAATGTATATATTTATCTGCTATCGCTCTAATTTTTGTTCGATCGTCACCAAACTCGACATTTAAAAGTTTCTGTATAACTATAACTCAATAAGGGCTGAAATCGAACTAAGGGAAAGAGGGGAAATTTCGGAAATTTAAAATACTTCCACTTATATGAGACGGATCAAAAAATTACATAGAACCAATCTTATTGCAAGTAAATAAATATAATGTTATATAAATGATGCTATATACTAGGTTTCTCTATCTTCAATATTATCCGAGATATTTGCATTATTTAGGTTTCATCCTTCAGTAAACCAGCATTTCATTCAAATCTATGTCAGTAAGTTAGTACCGCATTCAATAACAGTTTCTTAGCAGGATAAACTAGCTTTACATATAGCAATGGATGAATTTGAACCAAAACTTCAGACCAATAAGATGTCCTAATAGCCGGCCACAATTTAAACAAATTTAGCGATCCCCTTGAAATGAGGGAGGGAGGGGAATGCCACTTGTCCTTAGGAGGGGGTAAATGGCAGTAGGGTTAGGGGAAGGGACTTTTTAAAATTGGTCACATCTGTTAGGGGGTGTGTGGTGCCATTATGGTCCCCCGCTTCATTTGACTTATATGGAGACCCTCCAGCGGTCTCTTCATATTTACATTTGATGTCCGCTGGTCCTCTACAAACTACTCCCTCTCACAAACCCTCCAATTTTATCCAACATTCTTGCAAGAATTCGCTTATCATTTCAATAACAAAATTTGTATTTTTCTCATTACACAGATTAAATTCTATCTCTCTGATTTGTTACAAAAATTAGTCTTGCATTGATAATACTATCTCATGATAAGAGTAACAGTGCTAACATATTTCGCGAGATACAACACATTATTGTTTTATATAATGTAACATTCAAACCCACTATTAAGAAAATTATGGATGTATAATATATTTTAATAAAATCGCTAGTATCAATTAAAAAAACAAAATAAAAATATTATCCTTTCCTCTATAACATGTTGAATAAGATTTCCTCAAATCCTCTCTTCATATATTAAAATATCATACTAAATCAAAAGAATACTAAATTAAATTCTTGTTACATGCATTTTAGAATTAAATGAGAAGTATGTATTTTCAAAATTTTATTACTTGAAACGTTTATATACTTTTTTACTTCCATGTTCGATATAAAGGAATTAACCACCCTAATTGCGAAAATTTTCGGGTTTTTTGATTTCAACGCTATCAAACATATTGACTAGGTTTAGCGTGATATCTGTACTCATGAACGTATTACACTTACTAAAAAATTATTAGTTTTAGTTTTAGACTGTGTCATATTTAGGACAGTAGTAACATTTAGTTGTGCAAGTACTCTCTTGATTGAAATGAACTAAAAAAAGAAAGTGTTTAGACAAGGGCAAAAGTAAAAAATATACAAATTTCCTCTTATCTAGAAGAATTTTTTCTTCATCATTAAAAAATGTATACATTATGTTCTATGGCATTATTTGATTCAAAACTTAAGTTTTATTTCTCGTTTTAGTTAATTTTAATTACTATTAGAAATTGTAAATAACTAAATTAGTTTATTCAATAAACTCTATTTAATGAAATAAAACAAAATTAAAAAACATAGGCATTGATAATAATAAATTTTAAAAAAAAAATACAAGTAAATAATGTCTTAAATCACCGCTATAAATAGGTTTGAATTCAGAAAAGCTATGAAGTTAGCAGTAATTGTTATCAGATGGTTTAGAAAATAAATCTTAGGTCATCAGGTTAAGATGAATTTTCCAAAGGGTATCAATTTGAAAACCACAACATTGTTCATAAATGTATAAATACACAACCGTAATGTGTTCCCATTGTCCTCTAAGAAATATTTCAGACATTCATGAGAGGAGAAATAACTGAATGTAATAAATGTAAATAAACATTGGAAGATTAGATAAGGAATGAAATAGTAAAAGATTCATGGCTGAGATAAGATAAGAGCTGACTGATAAGGGGAATACGTACTTTTATCAGCTGTGGTTCAGCGACGGGGTGATGCTCGTTGAGTAGTTTGGCCAAGTCCCTTGCCGATGAGGCCAAGCTAGGGCTGAGGGCTCCGTCACTGGCCAGTGCTTCGTCCAGCAGTCGCAGGGTCTCAGAGTCAGATCTTAGTGCTCCTTCAAGCACCGCCAGGTTAGCATCGAACTCCGACCACCTGTTCCTAGTCTCTTCCAGTCTAGATTCCTCTGATACTAGCCTGAAACAGAGATACGCCGTTAATAGAGCTAACTATAGAAGATGATATACGAGAAAAATTAAGAAAGTTGAGAAATAAAAACAACAATTATAAAGTAGGCCATGGCTCATATTCAATAAAGTCACATAAAATTGGACGGAATTTCTGTTAGGCATTGGTTCTTCAAGAATTAGGAAGATTGTTGGGCATCTACTAATAAATGAAAGTGAGATTTAATGTCACAACTGTAACAAAATCTCATTTCCCTGTCCTTCCAGTAAAACCCCAGGGGTATTCAAGTAACAAGCAAGTGTTATTTTAAGGTTTATTTGGCATAGAAAAGCTACCCTTGTTTTCAGTTTTGAGGTAATATGATTCCTTAGAAAAAAAAAGAGAATAAAAAACACACCAACAGAGAAGGAACAAAACGAAGTAACTATTGCCAAATAAACCGGGAGCCATACTTCAACTTAATAATAATGTATCTCTGAACGAAAAATAGATGGTTAACCTTCTTAAGTACAGCAGAGCTTAGCAAGAGAGCAGATCCTTGAATCGAGTTTTAATATACGTACAAGCACGCCGCTTCGGAGTAGATAGCTAGAGTCTACATTTTGCAGAGAAGTTATTTATTTATTTGGAGCTTCGCAACTGTGGCGATGTTGCTCAGGAAAAAAAAATGTATAAAATTTAAAAAACGAAACAAAATTAATTTAAACGAAAATAAAACAACCTAACAGAAATTGAACACGAAAAACAGACATGCGACACAAAACAGTTAGCTTCTTCTTTGATAGCCAATAAGCAAAAATCTCTAAATCTTTTAATATATCGAAAAGCAACGGAATAATCATGTTGCAATAATCAACAAAGAACGTAAGACCTAAAATTAACGATCGCAATTTAATGATAAAAATACGACCTCAATAGCTGATTTCCCTTGGGGGAAATCTGCTAAAAGAAAGACAACTAGAATTGATATTATAAATAAATTAATATAACGTGAAATTTATATGTCAATGCAAAAATAAAAGAAAGCTAATTTGTACTACTGCAGTATTTTTAAACCCATACATTTTTTATTGCAAAACAATATTTAATCTTCTTGAATTTAATTACCTCTCAAAATTAGAAAAAATATAATGAATGTAATTAAAGAGAATCAATGGGAAATAACTAATGTTCTCTTAATATGAAATTAAAAGTAATTTTAAAATATATAAACCCCTAGAGCTACAATGTTTGAATTTGTTTCTTAAACCCACCTCGTATCAATATCCTTTTAATTGCTGAATAATGAAAATACTGGCACTACACTTGAAACAAACAACACATGCGTCCATTAAATAAAAAGGCATATCCTTCGAGGTCTAAAACGGGCGAGGTGGTGAAGCGGAGAAGGTAGAAGCCACTCCTGCTCTCAGCTGACTGAGTAGGTTTGCAAGCATTTAGAAACTCGAGTCGGGTGCAAGGCAAGACCACAGAACTTGCAACACATACGTGCGGTTCTATGCAGATGGCCTTCCGACGTAAAAGTGAGCTTAGCAAATATTAGAAAATTATATTCTTTTTTCAACGTAGTTACCTTTTTAAAATGATATAAAAAAAAACTACTATAATAGACGACCGTGCAATTTGTGATGCAATAAATTATTACATTTTTTCGCTCCAACAATTCCGATTATTATAATGATATGTTGTGCTCCTTTATTGTGCCTCTCATTTGCATTAACAATATCACAATAGGGAACTACAAAGACCTAGGAAAATGCAGGGAACAAATAGGCTGACGAAAATAAGTTTGATTTTTTTTTTTTTTTTTTTTTAATTTATGAAAAGAACTGAATCAAAATAGAATCTTGCTTATGCATTTAATATTGCAAATGAAAATGACTGGGTAGCTGCGCTTGAAAGACTGGTCTATACAAGTTTGTCAGAAAGTTAAGTGGTTTGTAGCAATATAAGTTCAGTACTTCTTAATTCAAGTAACTACTCAATAGCCCTCACGATGTTGAGAAGCTATCATACTAAAAGCATCGGTAAAGAAGTCAATCCTCAAAGCTCGGTAAATGCACTGGTAAGTAAAATTTAAGCCTGACAGAAGTCTAATCATTGAACCAAACTCACGCCGTACTTCATTATAAATGCATTAAATTCATTTTTTACCTAATCATCCATTCACTGTTTTTATCATTTATAAACATAATAAATGTCACATTATATTGCAGGGAGCAGATAAAAAATTTAATTTTCAACAGTAGCACGTATTCATATCAAAAACACAAGCCATGGCAATAAATTAAAAATGCATGTTATATATTTAAAGTGTTATTAGTTAAAAAACATTAATTTATGAAGTATAATTATTTAATGTCGAGCTTTTAGAAAGTGAATTCATTGAATTTGATGTATTTTTATAACGAATAAATTAAATAAGTTTAGTATTTAATAATATTGAATGTAAAGAAATGCATTGGCTAAATACTAGTAACTTTGCTGTAGGAGACGAAAAATATTTGTCCTATAATGTTTTTTTAACATTTAATGGAAAAAATACATTCCATTCCAACGTTTGGGGAAAATATGAGGTGAAACACTGCACCATATTTAAGACGATTTGACAATTCATAACAAATCCCTAACTGGAAAGGGGGGTGGGGATGTATCATCTATAAAGGACAAAGACAAAAAAAATAGATGTGCTTATTTATTTTATGTTAATAGCTTCTAAAACGTAAGCAAGAGATATGGGGCATTAATTATATTTTTAAAAAAAGTATAAGAAGAATAGAAGAATAAGAAACGCTTCATGTATAACATAAAACACAACGACCAAGTGAATAAAAACAGAATAATATCAGAACATGGAAAAACATCAACGACAAAAACAAACATAATTTAAAACAATAAGTAAATGATAAGTGTATAAAACAAAAAAAAAAAACTAAAATTCTATAATAATAAAAGGTTAAAATAGTTTTGAAGGTTAAGAAGTTAAAATAATTTATAAATAAGTAAACTCATTTATATAATACAAATTGTGAAATTATCTCTGTAAAACACACACACTCATAAAAATATATGATTAGGGATTAAGATGTCAATAAACTAAAGCAATAAAATCACAAAAATGCACATAAGAAATACAGCATTTATAATAGTATTATTTATAATGAATAATTATGTTGTTTGCACACATAAAAATAATTAAAACCGGGTGTTCTTTCTTTTTTACAAACAGTTAATATTGTACATATATATCAAATTTTAAAAAAATGAAGATGACTGACCGTATAGTGGAAGTAGCAGCGTAGAGAAATATAAAACTAACAAGATGGGGCAAACGGTGGAAAGGGGACAGTTGAATAGGTTAAAGACGATGAAGGAGTGTTGTAGAGTGACGTCGGGAAGCCATAGCTGGTGCAAAATTAGATAGGAGTGACTCTGGCCAGAACACCCAGCAGCGGTCTGGTGTTAGGTAACAGCTGGGAGGCAGAGCTCATTGGCCAGCTGGAACGTCAACATTGCTCTGACTTATGTCAACAGGATCGTCAAACCGATGGATGATAGTCAACAATAAATCCAGCAGACATTTGGCTCCGATAACAAACGGTTCGTAACAGGAAACACGGCTGGAAATTGGGCTGGAGAATATAAATATGACGAAATTCTTAGGTAAACATTTTTTAACGGGGACACCAATTGGATTCTAATTGAGTAATAAATTAAAAAAATAAAATGCTTCTGCTCCACTTCATTTAACACTATTTTATTTGAAAGCGATGCATATCAAATCAAGGAGAAAGATCAGATTCTAATTTTCTGTATCTCATATAGGTACTTAGCAAAGTAATTTAGAAATGTTTCTTTTTTTATCTTAAAACCCCCTCCTCTCTTCTTGATAGTCGATTTAAATTAAAAGTGCAGTTGCAGCAGTCATAAAAATGAAATTTCAACATTCTAAGGCCAGTCGTTTTAAAGAAATGCGAGATACACGAGTACAGACGAAAATCCGTAATTAAACTTACAGTTCAAGGAAGACCAAACAGCTAATTCCGTTGGAATTTGAAAACTGAAAATTTTCGTGATAATAATACCACTATCATCTCGAACAAGGAGGTAAAACTGTTTTCACTTTGGCTTCCCGGAAACAAGTAGAAAAAAGGCTTGAAAATAAAGCTGTATACGAGATGTTTATCGGTGAGATAACTATGAAACTTTCGTGACTATAGTTGGAGCAGAGCTGGTTAAAGGTTGAAACCCCCTCCCCCCCAAAAAAAAACAATAAATGTACATATATATTACACACATACATAAAAAAACAAAAAAAAATTGGAATAAGTATTTTAGAAAGTAATTCAATTAACAAGATTGGTGTATAGAACAGGTATATATTCATATTTGTGAGTGTGTCTTTTTGGTTTTATAGGATAACCATTTTGTTTTAACTAATAGATCCTAGGATCTTTGAAAATTAAAATAATAGCGAAAAGATTAACGGATTATTTACCTCATTTCTTAAGGGAAATCTGTTAAAGAATTCAAAGTATGTCTTAGTATTACAAATAAATAAGCTTTGTAAAATATTCCCTCGAGCAATGGTTAACTTCCGCAAAAGCCGCATACTGTAAAATAACTTTCCTGCAAAACACGAGTCTGGCCCTGATACCCATATATCTACTTTCAGAATGGAGGGGAAAAAACTAAATATATCATTCTAGATTGTGGTTAAAAATTTCTTTTCCTTTATGCGACGAAATAATGTCAACAAAACTTTCACCCAAATATTTTTACTCGAAAGCTGATCTTGGACAAGTTTCTAAGTTCTCTAATCCTTGCTCTCAATCCCATGGTAGCGTGCGTGAAATAGTTTATATTTATACATTTAATATGGTTAGGATAGTAACATAAAATATTTAGGAGCAAAGTTAACAAATTATACATTAAAATTACAACAATTCCTGCCTTTAAGAACAAATCAACCTGACATTTTTGTCACTAAATTGGTAGAGTTGTCACACGATAAATAAAAATATCAGTTCATTGATTATGAGTTCCTAGGTACCGAATGCCACTGAGACACGTATTGTGCAATCTATAGAAAACAACTAATGTACACAACTAACATGGAGTATTCCATAATTTTACTCCTGAAAACTGTAAATATTATATACATAATTGACGGAGGTTCATATCGTATGGAGAGACAGTGTAAATATTAATAGTTTGAGGAGGAAATTGTTTTATTGGATTTTGGACCTGAAACACTGCGGACTGCAAGAATATCATTGATGGAACTCATAAGTCAAAAATATCAAACGGTAAGACATCACGCACGGAACAGCAAGAACAAATTAACCGAGATAGCCAATGATTACACTTAATGATACAAATGAAAATCATAAGTATCATTGTCACTAATAGCTTACAATTCACCATCACCATTAGAGCTGTTATTTTTCTGACGAGCAAGGTAATTAAGCGTTTATAGACTAAAACTTAAATCAACTCAAGTATTTTTTCTTGCCGCGTGTCACTAATTAATAGGAAAGGAGCATTAAAATAAGCAGCCATTAGTCGATAATTTGTTTTCTTTTATATATAAAATTACCAACAACTTTATACAACTAATTGTAAGTCTAATAATGACAGCTTGTCCTCTGCAGTGGTATTTCCCAGCCAGGGTGCGATAGAGGATTTTACTATGTGAATTTTTCACAAAATATAATTAAATCTAGGCGATGACTGAATCCTGGATTTACTTAAGCGTCTGATGTACAACTCCTGAACAAATTTGGATAATTTAGGCCCAAATGTTTATCATTGTAATATAAAAACTCCATTTATTATTATTTTTGTTTTATATGCTTTCATGAATGTAAATAAGAATCTTCAATATTTGTTAAGAGCACAATGACGGATGGAACATTGGCTATCAGAGCCGGAGTTCAAAGAATATTTATGTGAATTCTTGGAGTATTTCAGCTGCAGATCCAGAGGTGCTTATGTATCCCGACAAAAATAAAGAGAAAAAAATAATTGACGCCTCTACGGGAAGATAAGCAAAACAGCGTGATACAGTGTTGCAAGATATAAAGGTTGAGTTCAGGAATGGCGAAAAGAAAAGCTGCAAAGAATGACTCATCTACGGTCCGCCCATGGGACATTTGAAGCAAACATTGACCACCACTTTCGAATCAAATTGGGAATAGAGGGGAAAAAATAAATAAAACTAATCTCCAGAAAATATGTAATGCACCAAATTCAGGAACTAAAAGCGGACTGTTACCAAATTCATTTCAATATATATGTAATGGATCTTGTAGAAAATTGAGATAGTTTCATGACTATAGCAGTCATAGGAAAATACTGTAGAATTAATGATCCACTTCTCATTTAAAATGAATTCAAAAACATGCAAAGATCTTGGAGTAAAGCTTTTGAATCATTGAAAGAGTTTTGAATATATTAACAGTGAAGTATCTTTGTATTAGAGTAAAAATTGATGTTCTTATCATAACAAGAAACCCTGGTTAAAATAAAAGGCCTTGTAATAAATACTTTTCCATTCTAATGTTAGAAAGTGGAGTTAGTTTTTAACAGGCTAAACATGACAAAGTTAAAGGAATTCTCGCCTCTAACGGTTTATTTAGTTAAGAGCAAGCAATTCATCAACAGATCCATTATAAAATGAAACTCCCATCTAAGCGGCTGTTCCGTAATGCCACAGCTGACATAGCTTAGAACACTTCAGGAACATATGGTGTCCATTTTTAACTTCGGCGAGTTAAACAATATATTAACTATCACAGCAGTCTAATTCAAAAAGAAAAAAAAATTCAATATCAGAAATATCAGAAAGATACAAGTTTTTCTAATAAAAATGAAAGTTTTACAAATCTATAGCATTTTCGAGTAAGAGGAGGATAAAAAGTCAAGAACATATTGAGCCAGCAAATAAATCACACAAACAGATCCATTTTACAAGTAGGGGAAAAATAAAAAGGAGAAAACCACACAATCCCCCACAGAATATTGGAATCGGAAGAGATATATTAAAAATTCAACAAGGGCCATGATTGGCCAGATGACACAGAGAGGACACAAGTTTGTGTGCGGGGAAATAGATGTAAGGGTGGCGATAATACACGGCTGACTCAACCCAGATCCATTGGCTAGCTGAGAAAGATGGCTTTTTAACCCCTACGAGATTGTTTCCGGATCGGACACTTTTTCTTATTAAGTCACTCCTTGTTTTCCTGGCCAAAGGGGGAGGCGGACGAGAAAAAATGATAGCTGATGATAAATTAAGAGGGCATTCTCCCTTCTTAATGCGTTCTTTCCAACTTTTTTTTCCCCTTTGAGTTATTGCGCTGGGCAAGCTGGACGATCTGGAGAAATGACAGTCGGCTTCCTGGATATTGGACCGGATGACTTTATCCAGCCAAATATGAAACGAATGGTTATCTTGATATCCGACAGGCAACAAGATATCACAGTTTAATATCGGCTATTTGTCTATATGACAGAAGTAATAATTTTCCGAATAGTAAAATTATAACTATTTCCGACAAAATAAATGAGCAACATAATTCAACTTAAGTCTTGAACGAGCATTAGATCTTATGTTGTATTTGATTTCGTAAAGGTAAATAAATTATTTCGAGTTACAGCAAACCATTCTGCTATATGGAGTCAAGAAAACCCCCTCCCCCCCCCTCGACTAGAAAAGTTCAGGAATTATTTATTATACGGAAACTAGACAGTTAACTTTAATTAAGTAACCTCCCTAATCATAGCAATTCAAAAATAATGCGGGCTTTTTTATTAATCTGTTTGAATGACATAATAAAAAAAAGAAAAATGAGCTTTTAAACATGGAGTTCTTTATGACACTAGTAATTTCACATTAAATCTTTGTTAAGGAACATATTCACGAAGGAATACAAATTTGAAAATATTAAAAACAAAATATGCTCCTAATATAAAAATAAATAAGTACATAAAACCAGAAGGAGTTAGTATGCATCTTCAATACAAAACGCATTCAAATGAGAGAAATAAAAGTTAAGTTTTATTAACTTAACTAGCATTTAAAGAGATTTAATGTAAACTAATGGACGAAAAGACTATATTAATCTTGAGGTTGTGCACTAGTAATTTCATATATATTAAAAAAAAAATAAAAAAAAAAAAACGAAAAAAAAAACAAAAAAACACTTGTACAAATAGCTGGCAAATGTATAATATTTTCTAATTTATTAATACAAAACATAAAAGAAGCGTACAGCAGTAATGCCAGAATGATGACGACATTAAATTAACATGTTCTCTAACATTTATACATTAATTCTATAAATACCCAAACGAAATTAGAAACACATCCATAGGAGGAAAGGACTGAACAGCCTTCGGAAAAGCCAACTTTTAAATCCTTGTTTCTAAAAAATAAAATATGAAGTGAACGTCACGTTCGAGAAGGAGAAACGACTCTAATAAGCAGTGTGGGATGAAGTCCCAATATGGCATCCTAGGTCTCCCACTCAGGGTCGTGGAACTTGAGAGAAAAAAGCTAGGTTTCATATCGACAGTAATTCCTGCTTTTACAACAAGTATGTGAAGTATTCGTGTCTCGAGATATGAAAGATAGTGATAGAAAATCTAAAGACATATTATTATAATATTTTTGTAATTCCTATCTTTAAGTCAAAATGCTGAGACTAACATCCATGTAGGTCATATTATGTCAAACTCCGATGAATGTGCACTCAGAGTGCTAAATTATCCCTCTCCAAATTCCCATACACGACGAGACACTGGTGTACGAAGAACAGTAAATATTTATAATGAAATAACCCTTAATCCTTTAGGAAATAAAATAAAATCCAGGCCTACACATACGAAGTTCATGTTCAGTGCATAACCAGAAGACACCTTCTTATGACAACCTACAGAAGTCACCTACTATTTACGTCTGAAGGCAAACATTAACTGAGGCAAGAGGTCGGCTCTACTAAAAAGGAAGTTACAAACAAAAAGTTATTTCGAGGAATAACCCAGGAGTCTTTGCTGAAGGACATAATAACCCGAGAGAAATTGACGTAAGACAAGGAATTCACTAAGGCGTATACTATAATTGAGCTTAACTTTCCAAAGCATGACTCGGCTTCCTTTAAAAACAAACCTGGTATTAAGAATGTTGAGTTCACACACTTGTATCTCAAGTTAATAATGATTTCATTTTCCCCACAAACGTTCAATTAGCAAAATACATGGTTAAACGAAATTAGATCACAGCCTTCATATTAAAAATATGACAGAAAATGTCTCTTTAATTATTCAAACAAAGAGGTGTCATGTCTCAAAATTATCACTGTTTATGGGAAGTAGGTGCCAAACAAAAATAAACTTTTAAAGCTGCAAATTGCAAAAGCTAACTCCGATAAATAAATGATGACATCTCAGGATGCTCCTAACTGAGGGTTAACAAGGAGGATAATAAGTTGTCTTTAAGCCAGCTGTTTTATTTTACAAGGGATGATTGCCGTACTTTTACAAGACGGGCTTTAAACAGTGGTCTCTTAAGCTATGAACAACCATTTTGAATACATATATAGCAATCATTATAAGTACCTTCCCACCCCGTGTACCTACTTCAGCATAGGTAACATGCCCTGGTACTAAAGCTAAGAATGGTGACTGGAATGTTGATGACTTTGGCTTACCTGTGGCAGGTATCCTCCCATAGGCCGTACAGCTGAGCAACCTCTTCCTTGAGACTGGAATCAGGGTGTCCAGAGTCTGTCAGGAACCTGTGCACTGCAACGTTCACTGTATGCACTTTGCCCTTCACCTCCTTAAGCCGGCTCGTTTCGCGCTGGAAAGAAAAGAAACACAATTAACATCAAGAATGCAGAAAACAGAATTACAAGAAAAATGAATATAGGTATTCCTGAACATAAAAGTTAATTAAAATTAAAAAACATTAATCCTTTGGGGGTTCCGGTCTTCTCAAG
Source organism: Riptortus pedestris (assembly GCA_019009955.1). Classification (NCBI taxonomy): domain Eukaryota; kingdom Metazoa; phylum Arthropoda; class Insecta; order Hemiptera; family Alydidae; genus Riptortus; species Riptortus pedestris. The sequence goes on along the minus strand of CM032228.1, from coordinate 212,273,693 downwards.
TAAATAATAGTATTAGTTAGTTCATCTTATGTTAAGGAGTTCCAGTCTGTATTTTTAATGAATTGCACGTTTCATTTTTATTACTTAATTTAAAAGTATTGACTTTCCAAAAGTAAATAGTTTTTACAACTTAATTGGTATATTTGTTGAATGTTCAACCAACTTATCGCTTTAAAATATTTTCTAATAGTTTTAAGTTTTACTTAATATTTACTGTATTGCATTTTTGTTTATGCTTCAGGATCCCTCAGGAAGGAAATGCATTTTTCCGCAGACAGGTCTTTTGAATAAAACGGTCATTAACATGAGTCATTTCATGAATAACATTTATGAAACATTTCAGGTTAATTTTATTCCCAAACTAGATGTTACTAGAAGAGCACTAAAATGAACTGATTATGTGTGCAAAAGTGGTTCGCCACAGCGAAAGAACTATTCACTTTTAAGAATTATTGAATGTGTTACTTTTCATATGTATATTCTAGAAAGAAGGTGCAACTGGGAGAAAAATTAAAATTTATTGCCTTAACTATTATCCTAATAAGTTTTGTCAGTAACATAGAGATTCGAAAAGACGATAAAGGAAAACTATTCCTAACAGTAAAACTATCCATTTTAAACAATTCAATACACAGTTATCGTTTAATGAAAGCATTTAATTGATGATTGACATTAATAAAATAATATTTTCCAGAGCATTATTTTTACTAAAAATTAGTAAAGCCTATCTATTAGCATATGTGTCGTGGTTTTGATTACCTGATTTATGGAGACGATGGATTACACAGAAAATTGGGAATGGGATAAAGTGTAAACAAATAACCTTCTGCCAAGAGAAACCAGGAACGACTGAAGGCAGGCCTCAGTATGACTAAGTGGGTGTGGGCGGAATTACCGATATTTCTCAAATAACCGCTATCAGAAATACGAAACGCTTCTTAACACCAATATCCGTTATCGGTGTTATCAATGCAATGACAAGGAACCGTCTGTTTCCAGAGATATGACGAGAACAGACACTTATCACAAGTGATGTGTCACATCTCGTTTTCCCAAGACCACGGACGCGCAGGCCTGACTCACTGCCTTTATTGGCGAATATTTTAGTTGAATGATATTGCAGTTTAAATTTATTTTATAAACATTTATTATATTGTAGTCATACCTGTCGGTGCATACCGACGTCACTGGCTGATGGTCGAATACTCCTGGCATTGTGCTATAGATGCAAAGGCACCATCTTCAAGTCGTTGAACTGGCACTTGTACAGTACAACTCTAGACGGCTTGAAGATGGTGCCTTTGCATCGAAAGCACAATGCCAACTGTACTGGACCATCAGCCAGTGACGACGGTATGCACCGACAGATATGACTACAGTATCATCTATATTGGCAGTTCCAACCCCTTTATTTATTATATAGTTCAGTTTAGACTCAACAAGACTTAAACAACATTAAAAAGGGCTATAGAAAACTCAAATAAGAATAGAAACTAATTGGCATAATACAGAGTCATTCAAAAAGAATGAACCAATTTCATTAAGGTATATCTTATTAACAGACAGTAATACAAAATTGCAATAAAGACACATGTATTTAAACGGTGATAAAGTTTTATGTTGTCATTATCATCATCATGTCCCATTTTCAGCAAAGCATCACAACGTGTTCTGCCGCTGGTGAAAAGCACCATAAAGCTTTGAAATCAGTTCATTCTTTTTGAATGACCGTATATTAGTAATTTTTTTTAAGGAAAACAACAATACTTGAAGTATACTATTATGTTTTGTTAACATTTAATTGAAATGAGTAAATTTAATTTAACTCCAGAGTTGAATGTGTACTATCAAATAGAAATTTAAAAGAGGAATTTGGCTGTCTTCGTCTGCAATGGACATATTTCTTCATTCAGATGAATAATATTTTGTTTTAACATTTTCCTAAAACAATTTAGCCGATAGGAGGTCGTTAAGACATTGGATATTTCCCACGAGCTGGCATATGACGCGTTGATGACCTCAACTCACAATTCATTCTCAATTTCTCCCGTAATAAGAAACCTACGAAAACATGAATCGTAATACCAGCTTGATATGAGATGCCTGGTGACTCAGTAACTCAAAATGAAAATCATGTGAGCAAGAGTAGGTTTTACTGATTTTGAACACCAATAAAGTGCAAATCGGTTAATTTTTGAGATTAGAAAAAATGCATAAAACAGCATTTATAAGAAATCCAATTTCACATAAGATCGGATATTTTACTTTTTTTCCTCCTCTACTTGCCATATAGATATGATCTCTCTCTTTGCTTGAAAAGATTAAATATCAATTATAATATTGATGAATGACAAAACCAAAAACATGTAGTCTAGAACGTAAATTCATTAGTGATGCCTCATCTAACGTAAAACGAGTAAGTATATATCACATAGTATAAGTACAATGAAATCAATATCTTAAGCTTTGGATAGAAAGTTTCAAGATATATCAGCTTATCGTTGAAATAGTGGAGGATTACGGATGACTGAATACTAAAAAATACTAACATATCTGTTAATATTTGAGGTACAAAAAAGTATAGAAAGACATTTATAAGTTGTTTAGAAGATTGGTTACACACAATTTTTCGATGGAAGAAATTTCGAATTTTTGGAACCCCCTTCCATTCACTAAAAGGAAATGTGCTAAAAACTATATACATAGTTTACAGATACATAGTTAGATATGCATCTCGAACAGAGAGAAAAGCAATTCTCGCCGGATGACTGACCAATGTTGGACTAATTTTATTCATTATTTAACCATAAGGAAAATTTCCATTTTATGCGTTATTGCTTTTATATTAATTCGATTTTGTATCTTTTAAATTAGATTAGATACCCTAAACAAAATTAGGAATAAAAGAGACAAATAAGAGTGATAGTGTATAGTATCTCCAGATGAATGATAATGATCAATAATTAGAAATAGACGAGGGCAGAGCAGGGAAATGAGCTGGGAGAAGAAAGTGAAAACAGAAAGTGCTAATTTCACCCTCCCCACTCCATTATCGAAGCAAATTATTAATGAAAGGACTCGTCGAAATATTTCTGACCGAACCGGCAAGTCTTTACTTTAATTACGCCATAACTTAAGTACTAATTCATAAGTTACCAATGATAATAAATAAAGTTAGTGTCAGCGAAATGAAATCGAGGAAAGTTTAACATTAGTCCTATACTAGTATTTGTGCTCAACTCCCTGCTTCATTTTTTTTTTTTGCTGCAACCAGTGAGTTCTGTTAGAAACTACAAAATGCACTGAAACTCATGAGGCGGTTGAGATCAATTACTCTCTCACCATCCATTTTATAGATTACCTATTCTCTATTTGTATTCATTCATAACATTTTTTACTGTAATGTGACATTAACTGAAGTTATAAAAAATAATAAACCAAATCTGAGAAAAATGGAGAATTCAAATATTATTCAGTCGATTAATATTTGTAATGAATACTTGAAACATATAAGTCACAAAAAGAAATGTAGACTATTTGAAACAAAAATTAAGAATAAGTCTTACATGTATAGACATATCTTCATATACTTTGCAAACGTGTCGACTTTCTCAAAGAATTATCTGAGAACAAAGAATTCCAGAAGACATCTCGAAGGCAGGATGTATGTACGTGTATGTATACATATGCAAACACACTAGTGAAAAACAGAACTTATCGATCTCAGTAGACAAAGAACCTACCGGAGACCACTGATTATCATATTAGTGATACAAATTGAGAAATTCTCACAGAATCAAAAAAAGTAAAATTAAAGATAGTGCGTAAAACGAAAGGATATGGGCGATAAATACTACAAATGCAATTATTAATAGTTAGGACAAATGGTTTTCTTTTGATCGAAAAAAACGTTATTTTCAGTACATTTCATTATTACTTTAATGCATTTCAATGTATTCTTTATTACAGCTCAATGTTCCCATTGTAATACAATTCCTGTCGTAAACAAATTTAAATGAAGGTCCGATAAACAAAACAGAAATACTGCCCTTTGGTTATTAATTTAAGAAATGGTATAAGAATATAAGATTACAAATGAACACCTACTTCATGATTTCTATGAGAGGAGAAATAAAATAAACTTGCGTACAAAAAACTGCGAAACGGGATTTTTGAAAATTTGAAATATCTCCGTTATGCGTCGGATCGAAAAATTATATAGAATCAATATTATTGCAAATTAAATTTACTATAAATATTGTTCTATACATTTATTCTGTATCTCGAATATTAACCGAGATATTTGCATTTGTATTGTGTGTGGTCGGCAGAAGTCGGCTATGTTCGGGACTTTCCGTCGAGAGCTAGTTTGACCGTTTCCGTAACTGTTCGTCCCTCCTGAATAGGTTTAGAGATTCCAAACTACTAATGTTACAAGTAGGTAGATTTCTCTATAGTAATACTTCACGTTGGAAATCTGCTTAGTTTACGCAGCCCTTGCGTGACTGACTTTTTATAAATGCATGATATACTTCATTAAGATACTAGCTTGTAGTTTTATAAAAGACAAATACAACTTTAATGAAAGCTTAACGCACCAGAATGTAATTGCTAATAGAACAAGATTGACAAGGAAATAGAGACAGTATTCTGAGGGTGTGTCACTTGCCGGTTTTTAATGTGATGCAACGATCAGAGTGTAAGACGGGAAGTGATATCAGGAGGGGGAGAGAGAGAGAGACGGGAATAACACTGATTACTTTATTAGCCGGTGACTGACCTAACTCAAGAGGCCGAGTGTTACGTCACTGCCTCTTCTCTAATGATTGTTTAGCTGCATTCCGAGCGTGTTTAGCACTGCATAGGATGCACTTGAAAATGCACTTGCTGGGCAAACATGGAGGAAGAAGTGTTTGCTGAAGTGATTATTGCCTCTAGGTCTAATAGGCCCTCCGCCATCTTTGGCCGAATGCAAGTCATTCGCTGTAATCCACCGTCGACGATTTCTCCTCACATGTACACTTCGGAAAATAACATAGTCGTTAACAAATCATTCTGATGTTGGCATATGTGCACGTACATCTCATCACGCCATAAACTACTCTACCGATAAGTTTGTATGTATGTTCGAACACTGAATTCTAGGAGATTCAACAATGGCAAAAATAAATAAAAAGCCGAGCTCATGAGCCTGAGAAATGATAACTTTAAGACCGTATTTTATTAAAAATAGATATTTCGTAAAATATCATAAAGGGGCTTTAGTTACAATACTACACCGGAATACACTAGCCATTTGGGAATTTATAAATTCAAATACCAGCAATAGCAGATTTCTCTTTAAGGGACATCCATTATTATGAAGCAAAATATTTGAAGCCTAAATACGAAATATAGTTCTCATTGACCTTTAACGTGTTGAGGTAAATGTACATTTTGAGGTGACGCATGTGGGAAGTCTGATTAGTTAACGCAGCCCCTGCGTGACTTTTTTTAAAGAGTAGTCAACGAGCGCCTTGATGGCCCTTTCATATTTACGATCTCTCCAGACATATTTTGACAACGGACAATTTGCGTTCATAACACGTCAAAATTTACTTCGAAGAAATCATAAAAGCACTTCAGATTAATGAAGCCTCAATTTTCAGTTTTCATATTTTAACCGAATTATCCCCCCTCGCTGAACCAATTCTGACTAATTTTTGGAGTGACGTCTGTACATATGACGCATAACTCAAAAAGTGCTAGACTCAGAACGTTAAAATGTCATATTTAGACTGTTGTGCCATCTAGTCTATTCCTACTTGGTTCAAAATATAGAGGTGGTTTAGAGGAGGCCATAAATAAAATATTTCAAGCCTCTCCGTACGCACTACAGATAGGTACAACAAAATCATCTGGAACCTTTTATGTTTAGCATAAAAAGTACTATAAATAATTTTCTATGACATTTTTCAATCGAATGTTTACGGACGAAGATATCCTATACAACTATTAAAATTTCATTAATTGCCAAAGAAAAATGTCTCCAATCATTTCGTCTATTCAATTTAAGAGGAGAACAAGTAAGTCATTTGATGCCAGTTTTTTTTTTTTTTAGAATTGAGAACAACCAGGAAAACAAGAAACATAAATTAAAAGAAAAATATGTATGTAATGATGGATCTTCAAATAACTATTCGAATTCAATTAAAAATAGAACGAGGATATTTCAGGGCATGCTGAGTCTAATGTAGTAACTGATCATTTGTTTGAAACCTCCCTCTTCCGTTTTTGACCAGATTAAATACGGGTAGTTTAAGACAGGTCTACATGGAATGCCGAACGGTTCATTAGACAAGTATAAAAAAAACCATCCAGGGGAAATTTATATTTGCAAATTAATGTGTACGGATTAATCTTAATTTATGAGCGACGATCTATAAGACTTAAAAGCACTTAAATACGGGCTTAACAAGACTTTTTTTAGAAAAGGTATAAAATCTATGAAATAGTAGATGGAGATAGGAGCATTAAATGCCCTAACAATAATTATCAGTAACTAATTGGCATGCGCGCACACATTCAAGAGAAATTTAATTTGGATGAGATAATGATTTCGTAAGGAACAGGCTTGATTATTTTATAATTCCTAGTAGGAAGAAAGGCCAAGGGAGATTGCAGGGTTGTAGAGCCCCCTGCTATCTAGCGGTCACTCTCTCAACTAGTTCAACATTTAGTTCTCAACTCCACCGCTCCTCAGGCGTACAATTTTCATGTTGAATTTTATTCATTGCATCAATTTTAATTACTTTTGCTACATGCCATTTATAGGAAAAAGATAATGTTTCAATAGATTTACTTTAATCTCCCATAATTGAAGGTTTATTTGTACTGTACACACGGCAAACAGAAGTACATGCTCTCATTTCAATTTTCTTGATGAAATAAAGCTCTTATATTCCTTTTCATTTTTCTAAATAAATAAAATGACATGCTTCCTTTGAAACAAATGAAGTCTTGGATTTTTTTTTATTAACAAAACAGAATTATGTATCAATAAATTTCCCTACTATAATATAAGCAAAATTGATATCATCTATTATTTGACTATTGTGGGGGAATCAGTTAATAATATTGCATTGTTTGTTTAAACTATTTAATAAATATTCTGATAATAATTACAAAAATTCAACATTTTTTGATAACTCCGAAATTGTTAAAATTATACTGGAGATATCTACCCGTTACAGTTTATACTAATAATACAAAACTTAATATTTATAATTAATAATGAATTGAAATAATAGACTTATGAATAATAGTAATATCGTTCTTTTTTAATTAGATAAAAATAATTAAATAAAAATTTAAGAATGCTAATTACTTTAATTAAAAGTCTTCAACTATAATTACTAGTACTAATAAGAAATAAAAATGCACAGAAATACGAACGACAGAAAACAACTCACATTAAAAAAAAAAAGTGAAGTTAAAAGGTAAAAAAAATACAAATGATTATAAAACCAGCAATATATAACAAAACAGAGAAAAAGTCGATAGCCCAAAAGTAAAAAAAAGTGTAGTGGAGGCATCCAGTCTCGAACCGAGATAGCTACACACCTCCCTACACAATGTGCTATACCACAAAAAACTCCCGCATTGACAAAAAGTTTTGAAAAATACCTTAACAATAATTTAATTAAAGGTTCTCCGGACCAAAAAATGTGGAACGCTTCACGATTTTGCGTGTCATCCTTGCGCAGGGGCCATGCTAATCTTCTCTGTATCGTTCCAATTTTAGTATATGTACCGCCGAAGCGAGTACGCTCAGTACCCTAATACTCGTGGGCTTAACGTTCTACTTCATGGCGCATTTGGGAATATTGATCAACCTCTTTTAAGGAATTTAAATCAATAGTTACATTACAACAAAGCAATTGGAATAATAAATAAATATGGAGGTAGCAGAATTAAATATCCCGTTGTTTTACCGCAATTCAACTATCTTTGATTTTAGTCATAATCTAATGCTAAAACTAAAGCCCTTTTGTAATGATTGGGTTCTATGTGTATATACATATTAATAACAAATCACTAAAATTTAAACTATGGCTAAAATATCGTAAAATAATTATAAGTTTTCCGACGCTTAAATATATAGCCTCAAATTCTGCTTATTAAAATTATTTCATCATGTACTACGTTTATTGCGAAAGTTTTTAAATGCCTTGTACGAATTAAACTAAGTATTACAATGGCCAAAAAATAAATTAAAAAATGGGATTCTATTTTGACGTAATTATTGTTGTCGTGAAACGTCAAATACGTTTTATAACGTCTGTCCGAATGTAAATAAAAATAAAAAAAATGTTGAAATTTCATATTCAGGGCAGATGTAACGTTTAGTGGTGCACCTCTTATTTTTCGGGGGGGGGGTAGGAAGTACAAAAAGAGAAATAATTGGATAGTTCACATGTCGTATTAAGAACCTTCCGTTGTCTTCATACAGGACATGATTTGTATGGCAACTTTTTTTGTTTATCGTAAAGAGATAAATTATGTCTTCGACATTTTTTTTTATTCAATGCATTTGAATGGAGATGTAGTGCATCACTTTCAAATGAAATGATAATTTTAAATGAAGCACAGCTAATCACTTAGTATCTTTAATTAAATATTTTATTTTATTTTATTTTGGAGCGTTCGCAGCGAGGCGATATTGCTCATAAAAAACAACAAAAACAATTTAATTAAATAGGAGTACAAGGAAAACATGTCACATCAGATTTTTCACAATACGTATAATTATTATTTGAGAGCTAGTATATACGACGTTTATATATTAGTATGCAGGTAAATAAACGAAGAAAGCAGTTGAAATTTGGAGAGAGTGATGCAAGACCCGAATGATCCAGCATACTGACAATGGGCCATTGCTTCACTAACAGATGCACTTAACTATATCACTGGACACGCGCCGTTGGCCCAGAACAATACCTGCTCCTCTATTAGACTCCTTTTATCGCTATCAAATAAAATAATGCACGATAAGGGCTACATAAATACATGAATAAAACATAAATAGAAAATATGTATTAGCCGGTTGCCCCATGCCCTCTCCACGTGCGAGAAAGACGATATTTTAGACTTCAACAACGTATCAGTCCACTTTCTTCTGGGCAGGCTTACAGGGAAGGTCAATGGTAAAGGCAGGTGTCAGGCCTTTCTAAATTAATATGAAAAATATGCAAACAACATGTCAACCAAGAATAAATGTCACAAAGAACATACTAAGAACTCTATGCGCACTAACTCGTTCTTCTGTATCGTTCATGGTGGCATTTACACACAGCTTGCAAAGTGTTTTGTGCACTACGGGTATCTAATAAATTGTGATGCCTTACATCAAAACCAAATAAAAACGAACCACCCTGAAAATCAGCGTACTTTAAATATTGCCTTCTAATCGCGAATATCGTGTAACGAAGAATTTTGGAAATCGTGGGGTTTTTTAATATTCGTATAACAGTTAAACAGCTGTGAATTTTCTTATCCGTCGGCAATCCTTGTTTGATACAATACCGTACTGACAACAATACGATTTTATAACGAAGCTCCACAAACATTAGCATGAGCGACCAATGAGGAATCACAGATCGGTTTAAACATGATCATTTCGAAAATAAAATACGCCTCAAATCATTTAAAAAAATACTTACTTCATGCTGAATTGACCACATGTTTAGAACTGAACTACTTCCGAAGCGTGTGACTTGAAATCATTATAAGAAGGAACCTCCTCAGAGGAATACTTAACCACTAGGAAGAACCGAATTCGGAAAGAACCTTTTGCCGAAAGCGATTCATGATAAACACTCCGGTATATCACGTACCATTTCATTCATATACATAAAAACATCATAAGAACAAATATTTTCCAACAAGCAAGTCATATTAGTGGAAATTGTGCATTTCCACTCTGTGAAGAATACGACTCACAACAAAAACTTGACGAGCATTGGAACTCCGTGGTAATCCTTCAAGCAAGACATACAAGAAAATTACTTAAGAAAACAGAGCTGAAACAAGCAATTTCCTCATTTTCCCTCAAGGTAAATCCAAGGATGCAACTAACCTAGAATTCGCCATGTCAACTGTATATTAGCTGAGTCTGCAGTTTTAATCACTGACAATTTTAACAATTTATGTTATGAACTTTAATATATTTTAGATAGGAGAGAAGTTTAAATATTTTCAAGAGGCTCCAACCATTGTTCTAAAACGGGGAAGTAAGGAAAATGGGTCAAAATCTTAATCAAATGAAAATTTAATTTAGCTGTAATTACAAATACTAGCTCCCCCACTATGTAATATTAGTATTACTAGTTTATATGAGGTTGGGCACTACACAAAGCAAGCTATCTTCCGTTGTTATTGTTAGTGACGAACTAATTTCATCATTGTTTATTATTTATCTTCCTCCTGCCAGCCCCAAATAAATATAAGGAGGTTTCGGATATGATTTTTCAAGGCAGCCACACATCAGATGTAAAACAGTAAAAATTGCAAGTACACTGAAGTTATATTTTGCATACACACGAATACCTGTCAAGGTGACAGCCAATGCATTTCACAGAGATATCCTCACTTTAAGAACGAGCACACCACTATCCACCTCCAGAGTTGGTGATCATGTTCAAGAATAATTCTTGTTAATAATTGAATAATTTCCTAAATGTCTAAGCATTAACTTATAAAATATGATCACTTTTCCAGCCAAGCCAGAAATAAGGCCTTTCGTTGACAAGTACGTAGCCAAATAAATTCCCGTGGCTACGTAGGAGTCGCACGTCGGCCTCAGCCTTATCCAAGAATATTATGAACACCGCCTTAGCACACATGGCTAATCTGAGTTACTAGAAATAGTTGGGAAAATATGTGGATATAAAGGGGATGTTGTTCCTATAATTAGAAAGAAATACATTCCCATTAAGGTTAAAAAATATGTTAAATACTGAGTTACATACATGTGTAGAAGGAGCGACGTGGATTTGGAGGCGATAAGCGATGTTGGCAGAGCAGAGATGGAGCGGAGATGAGTGACGGAAAGAGACCAGGAGTAGACTGAGTATGGAAGCTTTCACCGGGACTACTCCCGCCTCCTGCCGGGGGAACAGTGCATATCCTCGATCTGCCGATGCACTCGTGCCAACAACCTTCCCATTTGCGGCACGATTCTACGCCCGCAATGGAATAGCTCACAGGAGATAGGAGGGAAATCGAGGGATTTTGCGCCCGGTTTGTACTCCCAAAATGAAATAGCTCAAGGAAGATAGGGTGTCGAGCAACACAAGAGGATTTGCACACAGTTTGTACGCCCCAAATGAAACAGCACACGGAAGATAAGAGGTCGGACAAACCAAGGAGATTTGCGCCCAGTCTTACGCCCGTAATAGAATAGCTTCCAGAAGATCGGAGGTTATGTAGACCAAGGGGATTTGCGAAGCGCTTGTACGCCCGCAATGGAATAGCCCACAGAAGATAGGATGTCGGGCAAACCAAGGGGATTTGCGCCCGACTTGTACGCCCCAAGTGAAATAGCTCATGGAAGATAAGAAGAGGTCGGACAAACCAAGGAGATTTGGGCCCAGTTTGTATGCCCATAATGGAATAGCTCACAGAAGATAGGATGTCGGGCAAACCAAAATACAGGAAATATAGATGTAATATGCGGAGAGGTTCGGTAATATATGCTAAACCATAAGAATCTCAGCAGTGAGGCGCTAGGTGATTTGATTACCAAATTTACCAGACTGTCTCTCCTGCCATGACTAGTTAGTCTGGAACTGATACATATATAGATATATCAAGTAAAATTGTTACTTATTCAAAGAGTATACACTTCGATTTTGCCATTGTATTAATCCTTCCCAAGAAAATTAATTGGTAATAGAAACTCTTATGATAGACATGAAAGTTCCAAATACATCTTTTCTGCATCCGTCTAATGTGTCCACCTCCTCAAGACACTCCCATCGTCCAGAGACATCAAAATTAATTTGGTCATGGGTATAAATAGCATGTAGTGAAGTACGGCAATAATGGACTTTCTAAATGGAAATTCTTTAAAAAGCATTTATGCAATTTAAAATGCAATGATGTAAGACTTGAAGATGCTGCCTTCGTCTAAATCCCTGAGAAAAAAAGGATTTTATTCTTTTCACTTTTGTAAGTGGGCTACGTTGTCATTCACATTTCAGTCATGAATGAGTTCAGGGCTGAACAGGGAGTGCCCCATTAGAATTCGCGAAGTAAAGTGAATTCCTATACATGTAATTCTTCAACACATTTTGTCACAATGGGTTTGGGATTTCATGGAAAGAATGAATTTTTATAGAGACATTTCACAGTCATATGAATGAACAGTTAGTTAATGTGAAATATTATTTGGGCAACAGAAACGATTGTAGGCACTACTTAAATTTGCCAACATATCGATTTTTTCACGCTCCCAATGTTGGTTATAGAAATAAGCTGTACAAAGGTTAACTCGCATAATAATGATGTTGGAAAAAAAATCTTATTATATAGATATTTCAAGTAAATCAATATTCGAAAATCAAATTCGTTGTAGACTTAAATCGGCCCAAAAAGTACGGGTAATATCGTAGATATCTCCCGTTATTCATAGCAATCCTGCTGGACAAATTATTTAGTACAATTCTGTTTCTTTACGTCTGTTATTTTTCTGGGCTATTTATAGACTATTCTTTTATAAATTAAAAGAAATGTATTTTTCCCAGTATACTCTTCACCAAAAGTAAAAGGAACAGAAAGAAGGTTTGGAAGGAGCAGAAACTACCCTTCTTCTAAAATGGTGCTCTGAGGTTGAGGAAGCAACTGTTTATTCCGAAAGGAATAAAACAAATTAATATCCTACTATATCGAAAAATAGTTTATTAAGTTGTGATATAGATACTGATTTGACATGGTTTAAATATGTAAATAAGTCCATGAAAACTCAGAAGGTCCCAATGTCCTGAACTGTTTAGTCAAAGCTTGAACTGAGCCATAATCTCATATTAAGATTCAAGATACCTTTATAACAACTACAAGTGCCAAAGAACAGAGCAAGGTTCTAAGGGCATAGAAATAATTACGCTTCAAATCAGGTTCTTCTTTTCATTTGATCACTCATTATGCCAAAGAACAATTAGATAGGCCAATGGAGTCGTGACGTCATGCATTAAAAGGCTATACGTAAAGACTCGTTCATTCACCTAATCAGAAAGGGGCACCAGCGAGATATAAAGAAAGATTACTTTCTATTTAACGAGACGTTAATGACGAAACAAATGAACTTTTAAAGCAACCAATTAAGAAGTGGTCGTGCGCTACTGGATAACCTAAGTGAGGTAATTGCACAGAGATTCATAACTGTATCATATAAAATTAACAACAAAGAAACCCATGGTATAATGGATTCGTTGGCTAGTACTTTATTAATAACAATTGGAAGCAATTTAAAAAAATAAAGCAAACAAAAACAACGAAAGCCTAAGCCAGATTTATAATTTGTAGTAAATGTTTAGAAAATGTCTTCAATGGAAAAAACTAAAATACTTTAAAAAAAAAAAATCTCTTCAAATGCCCATCAATCTAATATTAAAATGACAAAGATGACATCCATTCGAACCTGTACACTACGGGTTATTTATTAATTTTACGCTGAGTTGCAGAACCAATTTATTGTTATTGTGCATTATTCAATAGATGTAACAATGTTAAACATCAGGATTTTGTTTTTCACTTAAAGCAAAATAATATGTTTCTTAAAACATTTTGGACTCTGGACGTACTCAATGTTTTACAGTTTTATCTCCACTAGATAAATGTTTTAACGTGGACAACCTCTTTATGAGCTATTTCTACTTCTATAATTTATAACCAATCTATATACAAAAGTCCAAAGATAACATTTTTTTTTTTTTATAACTCCGTACATATTCAAATTAGTATTTAAATAGTTGAAAACAGCTGTAAGAATTACAACGTGTTAGAATAAATTATATTTCTGTCGGTAACTGAGTTCATTCTAAATTGTTTTAATAATGTATTGAATATTGCATGCAATTACAATAATGCGGGAAGATATAGAAAATCTTTGAGATTTCGTAATTGATTTATTTATAATTTTTATAAATAGATAAAACTTCTGACTAAGTAGTAAGTTACTTTATACTTCAATAATGTACAAGGAGCAAAACAATAGCTCGTTAAGAAACCTATACATTTGCGTTAAATGAGCGGAGTTTTATTAAAATTCGATAGAATTTTAACAGGTTTATTTTTTATGTATATTTGATCAAGAGGAACTCCTAAAGTGATTTTTGACTAGTTTATATATTTTATAATTATAATTGATATTCAATGTGAATATCTCTACAGGCTTGTTAAACAGTTAACTATACTCAGTAATACCAATAATTCAGAATCCAGAAGTCCAGTCAAAAGTACTACTTGGGCGGCATTTGACGAATGTTCAGTACAGAGTGAGCAAGACTTAGAAAGTGTAATAAATTTTAATTTTATTCAATGCTAATTGTTGTAACTGCAGTCCTGTGTGCAATTAAATGTTTTCCCCTTAGCCGCAAATGACGTGTTCTGAGCGTCATCAGTTGTAATGGGGATTGACTGTCAATACTAGGTCATCAGCCAAGTTATGATTACATAGCTGACAATGCGGGCTGTAGGAGGGAAATTATTCCCTTGCCAGTCCAGTCTAGGTCACCCCCTTGTTTACATCAGCTGCATGTCGACAAGTCACGTTCTGCAATCCACCTCATTGGCAACTAATTAAGTCAATCGAAGGAACCTATTTCACATTGCACCACAAGAATTAAATAAGGCAAATCAGTGAAGTTAAGAAATTACTCGATAAGAGCAAGAAGTAGTAAAAGAAATGTACTTAGCTCAAAATGTTTATGTCTTTAAACCAAAATATAAAAATAGTTCTTTGAAATATCATTTTAATGTTCTAAACAGATTTGAAATATATTTTGTTGTATTCGTTTTAATTAAAATATTTTCCAAATGTTATACAAAGAATGCATTGTAGAAACAATATACTTTTACAATAATAGGTATTTTAGAAAAATGATTAAGTCCGGCTAGCGTAATTGAATTACCGTATTTCCTACTTATAATTTATAAAACTTATTTACATTTACAGAAGACAATCATTTTAATGCTAAGATATGTATCATAATCATTTTAATAAATCACCACAGCCATTTTAATAAAATTCTTTTTTAGTTGAAATGAGGTTATAATTTAATAGATAATTTTATGAAACTAAACGTTATTTTTCATTATCTTCTTAAAATTTAGTCTACAGAAAGAATCATTCCCCTAAAACTAGACCCGCAATAATTTACATTTAAAATATCCAATTTTGTTTTTCAAAATCAAGGCTTTCTAACTTTTCTTGAATTAAATCTTAAGCGGAGGATAAAAATAATTAAGAGAGCACGATATCTGAAAGCGCCTATACCGAGATACCGAATATATTAAGAAATAATTAATGAAGAGACTAAAACCATCACCAGCATATCTACATTGTTATTGATTGAGGGCAACAACTATAATCCATTAATTTCATGTTGAAATATATATTTAAAAAAATCTGATTCTATTAGGTACGAATATAGCTCCATATAGGTATCCAATATAGGTAAACCAGTCCCAGGAATAGAAAAATATCCAAGTACCTAAAACATAAGTAATAGCAAGGTTTCTCAATTATTCAGTTACCTCCCACTTTAAGATAGCAACCGATTGCCAAGCCTAAAACCCGTGATCACCTACCAAATTTCATATCTAACTTAGATTGCAATTAGATATCTAATCCGCTTTCCCCACTCAGCATCGTGAGACGATTGATGAGGAATTTCAATAAAGAATTGCAGTGTCTGGTCTGTAATGTCATCACAATACAATAATGAGTACGTCAAGTTTGACACTTAAACTCCCCAACAACTGTAATTAAGCTTTTTTTCTGAAGTTTGGAAATCGCTAGAAAACAACCATCGTTATTGAACAGTTTTGGAAATTCCGCCAAAATTAAAAAAAAAGAGCATATGTATTCCGAAATAAGAAAAGTCCGTCACGCAGGGGCTGCGTAAACTAAGCAGATTTCCCACGTGAAGTTTTGCAATAGAGAAATCTGCCCAATAACAAGTGTAGTAAGTATTAAGGGATCACTAAACTTATACACGAGGGTGGAATAGTTACGAAAACGGCCGCCAGAGCTCTCTTCGGAAAGTACCAAACAGCTCACTCCTGCCGACCAATGCAGAATACAAATGCAAATATATCGGTTAATATTCAAGATACAGAATAAATGTATAATATAACAATATTTATAGTAAATTTAATTTGCAATAAAATTGGTTCTATACAATGTTTCGATCCGACGCATAATAACGGAGATATTTCGAATTTTCCGAAAATCCCCCCTCTAAACCCCCCCCTCCCACTGGTCCGATTTCAGCCATTAACGAACTTGATCTTCCTTTTTACATAAAACGATTAAATTCCGAGTTTGGTAACGATCAAATAAAAATTGCGACCGCTAGAGCGTTAACAGACAAATATATATATATATATATATATATATATATATATATATATATATATATATATAAAATTTTGAGCGGACCTCATTTTCGTCATCTCCTGGGTAGGATCGATGGACATTTGAAGAAATTTTTCGAAACTCGCGTCTTGAGTACGACCTCAATAGCTGATTTCCCTTAAGGGAAATCTGCTAAAACGTAAATGTATATTCGTATGGCAGTACGAATATGAATGAGAAAGTATACAAAGAATAATTAGCCAATACAATTAGTACATCATTCAGTCAGCTGACATCAAATAATATTAATTCATCCGGCGAGTAAAATACCTTTGAGAGTACCATTTAAGAAGTCATTCTACAGAGTCTATTTGTAAATGCTGGACGTCAAGTAGGCATACGAAATTCAACAGGTGACTCAGAATAAAGGAGGCAATCTATTCAAATGTCAGATAGATGTAAATGTAACTTAGGTAAGAGATGTGAGAGAGTAAAAGGTTTGCAAATTACAGCTAATGCTGTGGCTAAGTGGTCGGCAATATGTAGGAATGGATTGATAATTGGGAGGAAAAGATATGCCCCTTCCAATAATATAGGCCTCTCTCGCTCTGGAGCAACGTGTAATTTGTTACACGCCTCCCCCCTCCTCCAAAACATAGAGCAAGCGGTTATCCCAGGATAGGATACATATGAATCACATATACGAGTCGTGTCATCATCTCTAAAAATGTTTCTAACTATTCTATTCTCAACTAGCTTACTTCCATACAGTGTATAGTAAGTATATGAAAACTGTATTAAAAAGAAACAGGTAGCAGAATAACAAAACTAAGCATAAATAAAAGTTTAAAAGAGAAATAAAAATACAGTTATTCCACTGTCAACCGGGAATGACTCATTTTTCCCATAATAAGGGCCTATATAAACAAGTAATAGTGCATTATAATAGGTATAAGGCATATCTTGTTATGTGAAATCAAATGACTGGAACTCTCCCAACGCTTATAGAAGGAAACTAAAAAAAATACAATGAACTCCATTAATACCTGAGTTGCAAAATATTGCATTACTCAGGGTCTGTGAAAACTGAGCAGACATCTCACGCACAGAAATGAGACATGGATGACTTTTTTTAAATATCAATTTCTCCCTTGGTCCATCTTACACGCTGAAGGTCAATAACTATTGAGGGGGAGGTAATCCTTCGGGGAAGAAATTAAAATAGTGAAAACAGTGTAATAAATGTTTTAAAGAACATTATTACTTCTTTGAATAGCATTTAATGTTCATATGTGGCAGTGTGAGTTAAATCATAAAATATTGAATAGTTCTATGCATAATTTCCCTCTTAGTCATAACCACCATATAGTTAGATAACTTTTCAAGATGCGTCTATTCTGATAATAATGATGCATTATAAAATAATTTATATTAGGTTGTAAGTAACGAAAATAATATATTGCCAATTTCTCCGTACCTACTAGGTACAGAAGATGGTGCCTTTTTTGATCCGATGCATTGGAACTGAGATATCGTATAAATATCCCTTTCAAATTAACCGATTTTAAATGCAGTGCAGCAATAGATTTCTTTAATTTAAGTTAATAAGACTTCCTACAAGGGAGTAGTTATGTGGCACCTACATGAAATTTTAAATTAAATCATTTATGTTTTTGTATTGATTTACAAAAATATACCGTGAAAAATCCCGCAGAAGCCTTCATTAAGAATATAAAAGAAAAACATAAATCTAAATGCGTTAGTAGGAGTAGGAAATCAGACGCTCTTGAAGATACAACTCACCAGAAATGTACGTAATTTATAATTTGAATGATTTTTCGATAAGCCATTGTATTCAAAAAAACCTCATTTATATTATTATTATTTATTAACGTTCACTTTTTGCAACTTAGGCTAATCGGGATCTCATTTATAATCTACAACGAAAATAAGTAATGCAGCGACAAGTGAGACCTAAGTTCTAGAAAGGTCCAATTGCTTTGTTAGTGATATTTTTCGTAGTTCTTAGGAAAGGATAAGCATGATTAATGAATGATGATTAGAAAGATAATGATAATCGTACGAATGGGACTTTTCTTAATCATCCATCTTTAAATTAGCAAACAATTCACAAATGATATAACCTAAGTCAGGCAAGAGTATTCATTTGCCAGAGGGATTATCCTTATCAAGTTGTATTTGAATGTTAGCCGATAAGAAAGATTTCCAATTACCCAGAAAGCATGGAAAGAAAATATCGATTCGACGGCAAGGCCGAGCTGACCTTCATACGATATTGTGCAACGTCAGCACGTGGTCTTGTTTTGAAATGAGTCTCCTTTATAGGGTCACAAAATCAGCTGTTGCACACTACAGATTTTTAAACAAAAAAATCGCCATCATGGCTGAGGAATTCAAGTAAAAGTAATTATGGTAATGGGTCACAGTTTATTATTAGGACACTTATTTAAATAGCTCCGTACGAATCTTATATATGGTGTCAAGAAACGATGAATAACTCAGACACAACCATACTGTTGTTAATCCTCCAGAAACATATAATTTAAAATAAAGTTAGTAAATAATGCTCACTTTATCCAAATAAGACTATTCGGGCGGGTTATCTAACATGTTAGCATCATTTTCACTACCTAGTTTATTTATTTTTTTATCTAATTGAACCCAAAAATTTAAGTTAACTAACAGTGTCAATGTTGTTAACTTAACTCATTCGAATTACTTGGCTCACCTCAGCCCATAAACTTGCAATAAATGTTGATAAAATAATTGCCAAAGCCTTAGAAAATAACTTTAAATGTAATTACGATTTGTTTATCTCACATGAAAGTGACATGATAGAGAATTCTTTTTCAAACAATCATAAAGTATTAAGACATAATTAACTACGGACACAAGTTGTGCATAACTGGTCACCGCTGACATGACATGATAACGTCCTTAAAAATGAACCTCACATTGGTGACGAGAGCCGACATTCGACAATACACCGGCCAAACAGGTAGTAGACGTACTAAAATTAAGCCGTAACAAAAAATATAAAAATGGTTAACGTTTTTAGAAATTTTCATGTCTAAATATATTCATTTCAAGATTAAGAGAATAACGTGATTTTTGATTACGGAGGTTTTCCACTATGACCAATGTCATGGTTCTTTGCTGTGATACACTGAAGAAGCTAGGAGCATGTCTATTGCAACTATAGTAGATTATAACATGACACTATCAATCACAAGACCTCGAAAATCATGGCAGTGCAAGTCAACGAGAGTAATATTATCTTTATTATTGAAGAAGGACTTAAAATTGTGTAAATTAAATCAAATCTACAAACCATAATTTTTTTTTAAAGTTCATTATTCGTTACTTTTGGGAATGACAGCATCACGTCTGTGATAAGTTAATGATCTGCTTTCAAGCAAGCAGTATTGTGTACTGATAAAATTAAATTAATTTTCCTGTAATGTATATAATTAATATTTGTTTATGTTTACTTTATGCCAATAGGGCTAATCCGTTTATCTTCAGGATAAGATATATTTCTAGTCATGCATTCTTACTAACAATGCAGGAATCGACCTCATGACGCTAAACATTGAATTGAATAATGATACTTAAATTAAATGAAAAATAATAATACTTCAACTCATTACCTAATAAAGGGCATGGCGGTTATATAAGCACCCAAAAGTTTTTGGAGATTTATTAATGTACTCTCTTGTATTTGTTGTCAAGGTAATGAGTGAGTGATTTTATTAATTAACTATAATAAAAAAAAAATACGTCCATTGCAGTTAAGTAACCAGGAAAGAATATGCACAAGCAAAAATTCCCCCACACAGAAAGTGATTAATTGATCTTATTGGTTATCAAGTTGCCTTGCTATAGGTAGGTTAATTGGTATAGATTGGTAACAGATATTCTTGGAAAGGGGAAAACCAATCCTATGTCTATCTAAGGAGTGCTATTAATGGCGTTAAACGGTGATTTACATTACTCTATTTAGAAAGTCATTTCCACAATTCAACAAGACTCGATGCGGGAGACGACCAGCTCCAACCAATGGAGCGATCTCAAATCTCCAATGGAGCGAGTTAGGAATAAAAACTACCCGCTAAACCATTAGGACATCCCTAAAGATGAGGGACAAGAAGGAGAGAAACGAACTGGATCAGGAGAGTAACGGTCAGGCGATTTGGTCCAACCAACAACAGCCAGGGACATCTCGGGACATCTGGATCAAGGGCAGATACTCCCGACGCTTCCGAGAAACACCAGCCCGGCACGATTTAATTGGAGTACATCCTAGTCGCCTTTTATGTCAGCTACTCGGCTCTTTCTTCAACCAACACATTTAGATTCATCCAGCAACCATATAGAATTAACTAAAAATGGGTCATCCGTACTTTATAGTTAGTAATTAAAGCCATTTTTTATTTCCTTTAAGAATAAACCAAAAGGAGATGTGACGGCAAGCGAAGGAGGAATAACACTTGCGTACTCCAAAAATTGTCTAACTGAAATTACCACTATCAACACTAAAGTATTTTGAAAGGAATAACAAATAACACTCTAATACCCTCATTTTTAATGAACGCAAGGTGTTATTTTAACTATAAATCTTAAGCACAGAATCAAACAATGCTGTACAACATAATCAGCAGGTTTTTTCAATGATAAAAAAAATCGTATATACATTTTCTGTATATCTAATAACTACGGTAAAATTTCATATTTTACCCAACTCGTGCAAAACTGCCCTCCCCTCAACCGAGTTTGCCGGTAAACAAACTTTAATTTAAATGAAAAATTTATAATCCCGGGTTCAAGGAAAATGAAATTTTCAATTTCAAAATGCCACTGATATGTGATTCTTAGAATAATATTTATACACATAAGAAACACCAGGCTCAATCTGAAATAAGAGTCGCATAAATCGATGGTCAAATAGTATACACTTCAAATTGAATTTTATTGTAATGCAAAACAGTACTTAAAAAAGATTATAGAGCTTGTCGAGTCGCCTTAGAAAATAATTTCTAATAAAGATTCTTAATGGAGAATTACATTTTTATCGATAGGGAATAATGTACGTTCTGAATATAACAAGAAATGATCAGGTTATGTAATTTAAAGCATATAGACTATAAACTTACTGCAGATAAGAAAGTTTTCAAGATGCCAAAGAGGGTAGAAAAAGAGAAACCTCTCAGACGGAGGGCCGGAGAAGCACTGAAAAGATTTATAAACTGGTCCCTGGAAGCTGGCGCCAAAAAGGATTAACTGTTCTTTAGCCCACTTAATCCCATCTTGTAAAACCCCAGCGTCTGATACTTAAGCACTCGGGCACTTAATACGCAAATTAACCACTGCCGACCCGTAGTTAGGGAGGAGTCGAGAGAACGGCGGTATAGATGATAGAAGAGGCCCGTCTATGGTTGCCTCTATACCAATGGGAGTCGTCCTTGCAAGTCGTTTAGGGGATGAAGTACTGATAAGGGCGTTGACGTTATCAAATAGACGAAAATGTTCTTTTTTATCTAATGCACTTACGGGTCCGTTTACATTGACGAAGGTTACTTGTTACGTCAGCAGTAAAATACACTCAGATCAGAGCTAAGGTGACAGCTATTTGCCACATCTTTAAGATAGGAAAGTGGAAAAATGTCAACATCTTTCGGGGAAAAAAGAAATAGGTCAAGGAAGATTCTCCTAAAAAAATAATTCATATAATCCTGAGGAAAAAAGGACATTCATCTACTTTTGAATTTGGTATATATTTAAAAATAAGGAAAAAATATCCATCTAGTTTTGAGAATATATATTTAAAAACTCACTGAAATTATTGGTCCAATTTATATTTACTATCATCCGGAACAAGATCAGGATATTATCGTTCCTCTTCGTTATTATATGTGATCAAAGTATTATGAAGTAGCTCTTGAATCGCCTCTGATGCTAATCAAGTGCCTAGGGGTCTCTGAAGTGTATGGATTGCTTTAAATACACTTACCAGCACACGAGATCTTGGCTTCGTTAAAGTACTTTTTTTTGTTTATTATTATTATTTACGTCCACTTTATGCTACTATGGCTAATCAGGACGGGTTATCTACAGGTTCCCATCCTTTTCTAGCCAGGGTGGGCCTAAGGAGCTTATTTAATGAGTCCGTCACTAAATAAATTTCTACTGGCCAGGGCAGGAATCAAACCCGCCACTCTAGGTCTGCCAGACGAGATTAAGACCAACGCCTTAAATCACATATCCAACTTGAGCCCCTTCATTAAAGTACTAAGGACCAAGCAATAAACCATCAAAAACTCACGATAAAACTCTTAGAGAACTTTCAAATAGTATCCATCGGAAGAAAATAAATTTACTTCCATAAGTTACTTTCATTTGATATTTTTTTTTTTTTTTTACAGAGAATAACATCAACATAATAAAATAAAAGGAGGAAATTACCCACACTTAACGATTTTTTGGGAAAATACCCCCCCCCCACCACCACCTGAAATTTTAATCTGCCTGTTTCGCTTTAATTTATTCCTAGGAAAAAACATATTTGACATTAATCTGAAAATCTCTGCGTTAATACAGGACAACTTATAGTGGCTATTTCATTAACGATTTAAATGTAAGTTATATATAAAAAATTGATGCGCAGTGAATATAGACTACGTAGTAATCAAACTACCCAATTAATTTATTATGGCGAGAGGTTTCTTCTTGGATATTTCTCATAGATAAAGAATACTTTGTTCCTGTGCTTTACAATGAATACAAATATGATTGATAGTTGAAATTAGTAACACAATACAACCCAGATCTTTTTTATAGTAAATTAAACAAATTAAAAGTTAAAATATAATTTTCACATTTTTAGTTCTCACAGACATTCTGTCCGAGTAATTGCTAGTCAACAGTAACCATTGTTTTTAGTAACTGGATGATTTTGGGTTTGTGAAAACCCTTATAAGGCAGATTTAGTTGCATCTATAATTTAACTTGAAAGCAAACACATACAGTGGCTTTCTGGATGTTTAGTCACATTTTAGACCCTAGATTTTCAAAGAGTTTCGAACTGGTCACTTATTGTGCATATGGTGAGCCGAAAGAGTTTTAAAAAATTACATGATACTAAAGAAACAGAAATTTAAGAATTTCTCCGTTTCTTATAAGATATGTCAAAAATATGCAAATAACCCTTTTTGTTATCCATACAGTGGTATTTTTTTTTTATATCCCTCACAATACAATAATAATGCACAGTAAGAATTTCTATATTGTCGAAAAACTTCTTATATATATTTCACTTCTTCAGAAATTATTAATAAAAAAAGCTGTATATTTTTCAGAGACGGGGGGTTGTTATAACATCTGGATTTTTTTTTTGATAGGGAAACGTTGAAGCTGTTAAACATTTTCAAACCTGAGATTGCAAAGAATAATAAAGAAAAGATTTGAGAAGCCAAACTCATAAAGCTGTACTATTCGATTTAATTTGATATTACATTAGTGCGAGTACCAGATAAAACTATTCCCTTTACGAATCGATATATATCGAGGTAAAAAAAGTTTTTTTCGGATATTAAGTAATAAATCTGTGTCTTTTATTTATTTTTTAATTAATTTTAGATAGCAATTTTTCAATTTTTACGTCCCAGTTGATTACTTAAAATGACAATGATTATTTATTTCATCTGCTGAGAATCCGAAATATTTTTCATGAAAATTATAAATGATAAAAATTAAATTTAGCTATATGCTAATAGTGCTTATGGGGACGTGTAATTTACGTTTTGTCATTCATCGCTAACCTAGTAGAATCGAACCTTAGACTCAAAGTAAACCACGAGCAGTACAGCTAACTGTAAGTATTCATCTTTTGGCCAATCCTAGAACCGTACTTTAAGTGTTTTGTAAACATCGTGGATGAAAAATTTGTTCATAAGGGAATACTGGCATCAACTGTGATATAGACATCTGATGTGAGTTCTTACCTTGATTTCTTGTATCCTCATCTCCAGCTGATCCCAATCAGTTAGCTTGGTGTCGAGCCTTGCTGCAATATCGCTGATTTCTTTGATTTCCTCCTTCCTCGAGTAGATCTCCCTTCGAAGAGATCGGCACATCTGGAGGTCGTCTGCGCCCTTCGCGAGGGCGTCCCATCGTTCGATCAGTCCTGAAATACAAAAGAAATATTGTTATTAGTTGTGTGAGCTTGAATGTGACAAACTTAGGCTGGCTCATAATACAATAATAATAGGTCTTAAAAAAAAAAGGTAGACTAGACCAAAAGAACTCAATTTCCCGGTTGTGAGGTTGAGCTTCTGTCCGTTCCTAGGGCCCCCTCGACATTGTGAGACTACTAGAACAATATTTAGTAGCTACTAGAATAAAAAGAAGCTATATTTACAGCAAAGACAGGTTCGGCGGGTAATGTCCCACTATTGCCGTGGGCCTTTATAAACTGTTGGAATAAAGATTTCCATCGACTTTTATAAAGCAATTACACAATGAACTATCGCTCACTTAAATCGACTATCTGAAGCAAGCCAATATATTACACACATCCTAACACATCTAAAAAAATATAAATATCTACTACTAAATGCAGAATTACAATAAAATAAGTCCACAACGTACTTAAAAGATTTACAATGGTATTGTATTATATTCTAATAGACGTATTAGAAGTACAGATAAGAGAAAACTTCAGATATTTAAGTTTTTCTTTTTTTCCAAACGTACATAAAAAGTATTCGCCTTTAGCTGATTGATTAAATTGATAATTCAAATTTAGGTACTCCCACCTACCTTATGTCATTTACCTCAGATGTTGAGGTAAAAAAATAATAAGTAATTAAAATTCTACTTCCAAAAATTTGTATGCATTATTAAAGCTAATGAGGTTAGACTTTCAATAAATCTTTACTACTTCTTTATGACAAAAAAAAGTCCGTGGGACTTAAATAAAAAAAAATTCCATCACGCAAGGGCTGTGGTAAGTAAACATATTTCACACGTGCGTCACGTACTTTCATTTACCTCAAAAAGTAAATGTTCAAGGACAACAATATTTGATATTTAGGCTTTAAATAAAGTGCTTCATAATAACAGCTTATTGTTAATATTACATAAGTAGTAGTGGGAGTTTACTGAAGGCCAAAAACCGAAAAATGCGAATATCTTCGTTAATAATCAACGTAGTAAAAAAACAACATTTATAGAACATTACATTTGCAATAAGATTGGTTCTACACATTATTTCGATCCGACGCATAATAACTGAGATATTAAGATTTTTCGAAATTTACCCTCTGAACACCCCCTCCCACTGGTCGGATTGGGCAAACGAACTAGATCTTAAGTTTTACATAAAACGTTTAAATATCGAGTTTTGGTAACGATCGAATAAAAATTGCGAGTGCTAGAGCGTAAACAGATAAATATACATACATAACATACATGTACAGTTTTGAACGGACCTCATTTTCGTCCTCTCCTGGGTTGGATCGATGGAAATTTGAGAAACTGTTTCAAAAATCGCGTCATGAATACGACCTCAATAGCTGATTTCCCTTAAGTGAAATCTGCTAATAGTTTGCCAATGAACCCAATTCTGTCCTTTTATGCAGTAAGAAGTAAGCTGCTACAAAACTGAGCACTTCACTGCATATATTTTCTTGCTTCCAATAGAACTTAATCATCTTCGAAAGGTTACAAGGATGAAATACCGCAATAACTCAGAGATAATCAGTGGATGGAACGTGATTTCTTCTACACTCCTAATCTGGGCGCCGGAGCGCTAATATCAGCAAAGAAACAATCAATATGTTGCAATTATGAATGAGAATTTAGAAAGGGGTGTGATGTAAGGAGAGTGATGCCATTATGGGAGTCGGTGCGAAACCTGAGAAGGAGAAGGGAGTAGTGTCCGAAACGCCTTATGGAACATGTTGACTTAATGAGAGAACTAATTCACAATGGGCTATATTCGCCGGAAGATCACACCCATGGGAATATACAAGGACGGGATAGGATACAGAGAACAATGAACACTTTCTACAAAAATGAATAAATCAGAAACGTTGAATAAATAATTATCAAAACAAGTTTGTTTTGGAAATACTTAAAGTTGAAGAATAAATATAGAAAATCAAACTGCAACTCCCCAGCCCTTCATCACAACTGATGATCACGTCTGAAACATTAATGATGTTCAAATGTAATTCATTATGATGAATGAAATGTTCCTTTTATTATTTTAAAACTCACTCACAATTGATACAGGTTTGATGTAAATAAAACGTCTGATAATTATTTAAACGTAACATCACGATAGGGCTACTGTTACACGCGTATTCGTGGCCTGAATAATATGAAAAGATAGGAATGTGAAACAAATACCACTACACAGCACCATAGTAATTAGAAGAGATGAAGGTTTACCTATATTAGACGAAGCACTACGCAAAGGGCAGACTCATCAGTTATATGGAAAACATATATGGAAGGGATAACTGAAATCCTAATTTAGAAAACAAATAGTAAAAGAACCATCTTATTGAGCAGTTATACAAATATTCTATCATCTCCTAATAACATATTAGAAAGAATTCCGAAATAATAGCTTAAAAGGTGCGACTGAAACTATTTGACTGAAGAATTATAAGAACAATACACGATGGACAGAAAACATTAACCCTGCGCATTTAACAAGATCTAACTAACTACTGTAAATACTACATTCAATGTTTACATTCCAAGGATTCCAAAGTGATATCACAATATCGATGGGGCTTACACCGAAGAGCAGATCCTAAATATCTGAAAATTGAACGTTTCAAAATAAAATGAAGTCAATTTCGCCACAGTTCCTTTTATAGATTCACTCTACATATTATTCTAACTCCATCTCTTACACAGTTTGTCAAAAACACTGCCGGTAAGATCCAATTAACAAAATTTGCTTAGCTCAATTAATCCCCAAAGCGAATACGCACAAAGTAAATGAAATTTTCTTGGCTAAAACGATTTGTGGACTTAAAAGAAAATAAATAAATGTGATTTAAAACACGAAGAACATAGTAAATATGGTTTTATAAAAAGTACCAACAAAAATTGTTCTATTCCTAATAGTGGAGGTGTAGTACAACAGAAATGTACCAACGATCTTGGTCTGTCTGTACACTTAGTGGCACACACTAACGGGACAAAATTGACTTCAGTTCAGAAACGAATATAGGCAATTAGGAAATAGATCCTCACGACTAACGGCTTGACAACCCTTTCGTTCGACCAACGAGTTCTTTCACGCATTCGTCATCACAATGTTACAAAACCTGATACATAGCACCCAGGAGGGTTACAAACAAGATTAGTTATTATTTCTCCGTTATTTATCGGTCAAGGACTAAATCAAATCAGTTCCCGTATTACCAACGTTTTGGAATATTCAATTCCTTCATCAGAGCCACTACTTATGGATTTTACGAAAAGTAAAGCAAAAACAAAAATATGCATGTACAGTGCATTTCTGCAATCGAAACAATGATGTTAAATGTTTTCTCTGAGGTGTGAAGGAAAAATATAAATAGAGCATTCGGCGAAAAAGTAAAATAAAATAAAAACGGTTCGACAAAGTGGGTATACTGTGCAATTTTCGAACAACAGAAAGATCCGTTTTAGTAAGAGATATGCGAATTAATATTCTCAACTCGCTTGAATCATTTCGTGTATGAAACCGAATGTTTACATATGATCAACTTATGGGAATATAAAGAAACTAAATACATACAACTGCTCGTTGCAAAACAAATGCTAACAACAATTTTAAAGATTAAAATAGATCACCTCAGAGATTATTTAATTTTTTTTTTCTTGTGCTCCATTCCAGAATGGTTCAAAGTCTAATGTAATACCTAAAGGAATATTTTCCTGAAAGTATATATTTTTTCTAATTTTGTTTTCATTTAATAATGGTCAAAGCCACGAGTAGTTTGGGTCAAATTGGTTCAGTATGTTTGCGTATATTGGTGATACAAATGAAAAAGATTTATTCATTAAAATTTAAATGAAAACAGTAATTAATATCCCCCCCCCAAAAAAAAGGAAGAGAAGAAAGGAGTATGCAGAAGGTAATGGAATGGTTATCTTCATTTATTATTCAAGGCTATTCCAAGAGTATAGTGTTGTGAATAGTGGACGTCCCTGCCCCGAATCCCATAGGCTGGCTATAAGGCACCACAGCGTTTTAATTCTTCTGCCCCTTCTTCAGGGAACCGTTAACGAACAACATTCCTTCTCCAATCCGGCAGGCCAGCTGTCCGATGGAAGGAGTAGGCGTTTAGCACTCCCAGCCTCGATTGCCGTAATAACAGCTCGTCAAAAGAAAAGGCCAACCAACCTAAAGAGTAAAACTTTTAGGAAAATAGTACCAGGAAATTGTAAACAGAATTGACTAGTGGTAATCTCTTGTCAACATTTACGACCGACAGCAAAATCACCTGCTTTCGTAACAACAAATCATGATATGTTAAGAAAGCATCAGGAAGGAGATTGTTCACAAAGAAAATTACACTTCATAGCAACTCTCTGTTTCCCTCTTGAAACAGAGACAACGAATTAATGTACGTAATACATAAATTATGGTTATTCTTAAACAAAAATTATTATTTCAACAAGTGGGTAAGTGGAAGCCTTCATTCATTTAGTTGCACCCCATTAGATTCAATTAGTACGACCCTAGGAAACAGTAAAAAAAAAAAAAAAATGCTCAAAATGCTATGCTTGTCCATATTTTGACTTAAACATAGTATATTTCATGGTGAACAATAAATATTCGGAAAATATAAGTTTTAAAGCATTATAAATGAGATTGTGCCAAGTCATTAAATTAATATGCATTTCCTCGTTGGTAAAATGCGTGCATCTACTCTTGTAAAAGGTATTAGCATACAAAAGACTTCCATGATGTAATACAGGCTATATAACGTAGGAGTTTCGTCGTCCTTTGCTGGAAGAGTAAGATGTTTTTCAATTTAATAATATTCACATTACTTTTACCCTTCAAAATATCACGAGTAAATAACTATAGCTTTTGCAGTAGTTGTTATTAAGGTACTTCATTATCCAGCTTCTATGCGTCCTACAGGTGCCCGATTTCCAGCAATGCCAAGTTGGAAAGTTATTAATACAAAGAAGTAAAGTAAGAAATCCACCAACGGACCACATAATAACTACTTGCCCGGCCACCAAAGCTTTTCAGGAACCGAGGGATTGTGCACACAGTTTAACTTTAAATTAAACTTATTCCAGTGCAAATCATAAGATTAAATTTCAGGCGCAAAAATAACCCAGTACACATACACATATATAGATGGACAAATTTTGTGGATACCGGAAAGACGTAGATCAACACGCCATTAAGCCAACTATTCCAGACATTTCAGAGGAATATTGATTTGTACACGAAACATTTTTTTTGACAATACAATTAAATAAAGCACCGTTCATTTCGACACATTTGGCAGTTTCTCATAGGAAATATCGCGCATTTTCTAAAAATAGAGCTATATTTTGGATTAAATTACAAAAAGAATAAAAACGTATGGTTTGAAGCTAAAATCGCAAAAAAAAAAATGTCATAAATCCCACAAAAAGGTTAATCTCTTCGTTCTAACAGCTTGACCTAAAGTTTATTTTGGATACCAGTACCCGACAACTGATCATGAATCTCCCTTTACTTGAAATTAGTCTAGTCTGTTTATTCTTCTGGGACATTCTTCTTTGTACGGAAGTACTATAGGCTATAGTACGAGCACAAAAACAAGCTCAATGTATCTTTTTCTTTTCCTCAGAATCCCAGGCGTCTTCAGCTTTTAAGTTACACAATTTCACGAAAATCTACCGTGATCTTACTATGACTTCACGAAACTCGATTTTTCGTATTTTGCAAGGGGACTTTAGTATTATTTATGGACAGAAACAATAGAAATCCAACTTCAAACTTTTTAAAGAAGAAAATCTAGACTTTCGTACAAAGTAGGGCACATAGCCCAGCAATAGCGAATGCTATCGTTGTAGCTGTGCTAGATGTAGCGTTCAATGATAGTGAATATGTAGCAACAGAGACATTATGCGTTTCTGAAATATTTCAAACAGACTTCCATTAGTAGCAAATTTGTTTTTGTTATGATAGGTAATAAATCAATAACTTTTGCATAATGAAATTGCATAGACTAGGATAGGAAAAAGTTGTGCTTTCTGCACCATGGAATACTGCATCAACCTTCTATCGCGGCTGAACGACTGTAGGACAAAGCCCCAAGATTTCCATATCATACTACCATCAAGCCACCAGCTGTCATGAAACGTGCCCCAAGACAATGCTTTCCATGTTGAAAGTACTGCTTCAGTTCAGCGATCAGGGACCGCTACACTTTCACTAGCATTCACTCGAGAGTAGAATCCGAACACGGAGCTACGACTGCTGATCTATCGGCGAATCATCGCATTAATTATATCTTCACAAAGGATCAGTCGCCGCCATAAGCCACTATTCACGCCATAAGATTAATCAAAATCCTGACGGTAGAGATGAAAAGTCTCTCTTTTCTTGTTTGCCTTAGCCCGGAGTCACTGACACCTCTCAAATGAGAATGCCAAGTTAGGACCTCCAAGCAACGTGCATAATGGCTCTCGTTAAGACCTCTCGAAATGAATTTCAAAAAAGAAGTCCAAGGAATGAAATGATTCATTACACAACATTTATTAATTTCTAAAAGATTAAAGAACACATCAAAGACATAAACCTAAATAGTTCAAGAAACATATACATTAGTATTTAAATATTTATCTTCCACAAATTAGTGAACCCAAATTATTTTAATAGGTCTCGCACAAGCGCAAATAAAAAAATGAAACGCAACCAAAACGAGATTTTCAATTATATATTTCATTGATAAATTAAAAACACAATACAAATAAAAGCGTTTCGGGTTCATTTTCTAATACATTAAGTTCTTCTAATAAACTTTTGAGTGAATCAGGGCAATGGCGGTATAGAAAAGGGGATGACACATAAAATCGTAAATATATTCTTTATTGATCGTCACATTTTCACATCGTGATATTCACTATAACTTGTTACTTATGAATCTGGTTGGTCGTTGAACATTAAGTCAGTTTCTTGTTATTTTTATATTTTTTTTTTCATTTAAAGCTTGAGTAACCTTTCCCGCCACCCATCAATCCCAAGTCATGCAATTTTCATATAAAGGAGTTATATGAATTACAATCACTTCTTGCCCAGATACAATTTCAAGTCTAGTTAGGGTTCTTACTAAAAAAGAAAGAAATAATAGAGTGAGCGATAACGTCATTCAACTCAGATTCCAGCGCGGGAAAAACCTTCATTTTCATCAGATGACGTTTCATTAGCAGTGAAATGTTATCATGGTATTCATTATTACCCTGAACTGAGGTCTTTAAAATCAGTTGTATGCACTGAATATATTTCTTAGTATGCATTAAGTATACATGTATTGTATATTGTATTTAAAATATGTGTAGCATATTCCATTACGATATGGGGTTGTTATATTTTACGCATTTCTATTTAAAAAGTGACTCTTAAAACTCAGGTCATTTTTAAAAGCGTTTAATTAAAACAGAGTCGACAAAACCGAATATAAGCTTATTTAATATCGATATTTCACAACCAGCAATATTTAGAGAAATTAAAAACTCCACTGAGTCACAGGATCGCTCTGTGGGTTGCGAACTAAGAACATTAAAAGAGATGTTGGCACTATTAAAAAGGAGTATATTATTGACAAACATTGAACAGCTGATAAGTCTGTGTTAATGTTTGTGGATACTGGAATATAAAGAAATGATGGATCGAGGAAGAGTGGTCTAAATGTAGCTTTATAATGAAGGAAGACGTCTAAATGAAATCAGGGGAGGAATTCATAATTGCTAACAAGAGATCCGTGTAACTCAAGCAATAGCTCAGCCTTTTGAAAGAACTGCAGCACTTGGTCATTTTCGCAGATTTACTATACGGGACATCAGATAGTGATTTTGACAAAATGTTTGAAAATTATCTCCTCCTGGCCATAGATTCTGTATCAGTATGTATCTGAGCATGTTAAACGATCTAGCGTTGCAATTATTTGTTTGATCTTTCCAAAATGGATATTAAACATTTCATTTAAAACCAAACATTCAAAAAGTTCTTTCATGGCAGAAATATGGCTAGAGACACTCTAAATAGTTTGAGTCTGTTCTTGAAATGTTGAAAATGAAACGTCGTTGTATACATTTTCCTCAAACAAGAATGTTAACAGTCATTTTTATTTTTAAGTTTTCAGAGTAAAATAAACCTCCACTTTTGTTCATCTCACGCTAACTATATGCAAATATATCAGGACACCTCTTAGTGCAAGCTTTAATACCACTAATTGTTTTCGCCGTACCTTTCAACTTGAAATATATAGAAAATGGTGCGAAGTGAATTTGTCATTGACCATTCTAAAGCCTCAATTTTAATTTACAAAAAGCCGTTCACAATACTCAACCAATATTTGTTCTAAAAATTTTCTAATATTTTTATGTTTTGAACCTTCAGTTAACCCCCACTCCTATTCATAAGATCATCACTTAACATCTTACTTAATATCTTAACATCTCAAGCCCATCTTTAATTACACGGTATGCATAGGCTCCGTATTTCAGAAGAAGCTGAGAATAACATAAGCGTGTTATTGCAGCATCTGGGAAATCTGTTTATTTTACGTACTGACAACACACTATAGGAAATAAAACGCTATGCTACAGGATGGTCAAAGATACAATATGTAGGTTCAAGAAGAGACCAAGTCGTCCTCACAAGACTACCTATTGGCATAACTGACACACTCTTACATAATCAACCAAAAAGACAAGCCTACATGTACTCAAAAACAGGACTAACTATAAACCACCTCCTAACTAATGCAGATTACGAACTTACTTAAACATTCCATACGACTTGAACGAACTACTGGCTGAGGGTAGCCCACATATTGCCACCATTCTGACATATTTTTCAACGATTGGGCTGTTTGAAAATATTTAATTACATATTTTAAATGTTTTGCGAGTGCGTGTGTTTAAATGGGTATGATATATGCCTGTTTTCATGAATAGTTATTGTTTCTGAGGTACTAAATGTTCTTTTCACTTATTTATTTGCCACCCTTTTTTAGATCTAAGTTGTGTGTCGTGTTTCTTGCTTCCATTAGTGTTTTGCGTTCCGTTCCCTTAGTTTTGTTCTTTATATTATTTTGTGCGTTTCCCCATCTTTAAGAAGAGCCAAGTAGCCATAGTTACGGAGCTCTATATAACGAATAAATATTTTACTCAACAACTGACGAGACGGAGTTTTCGAGTGAGACTACCGATCAATGGAAGCCAAGCCAGGATAAACTTCAAGGTTTCCAAAGTAAACAGAGGAAGCGACCGACCATTAACTACACCTGAAGGCAATCCCTGACACAGATTCAAAACACCAAGTAGCGAAGAACATTTTGCACGCCAATAGTAGAACGGACTTTCCGTGATGAAAACAGGAAGCAACAAACAATGAATAGCGTGCTGCCCTACACCCAATCTATCACTCCCAGGACATGACCTGAATATCTTAAACTGCAGCTAAAGGTCAAGCTGCTACTGCACACTACCATTATACAGTGTTGTAATACATAACATCAAAACAAGCAATACAAAACAAACAATTGTAAAACCAATATTAAAACAACATTAGTTCATCTAGAATCAGAAATAAAAAAAGTTGGGTTTTTTTTTAAAGATAAGCAACGTCAACCACAAAGACGAATTTCACGTCCAATTTTTACATCTACAGCTAATTGGGACTACGGATTTAATTTAATGAGTTCGTCACCAAATAAAGTCTATTGCCCAGGCGGGATCTGACATTTTTAAGGTTCAACTCATATGCCTAACCCGAGCCCCAAATTTCTTATTTTACTGTTAATAACCTATTTATAATACGAAATAACAATATGAAATTATTCATACACGTTTATATTCAGAGAAAACAATAGAAGTTGGTAAATAGCTGATTTCCCTTGAGGGAAATCTGCTAAAACGATTAATCAAATAAATAAATGTGTTATTATTTCTGAACAATAAGGATTAAAAATAATACTTTAACAAAGACAGAAAAGAGATCTAAAACAAGAAAATAAAAATACCATTCAAGTAAGTACCAATTACGAAGGATAATATCTCGATGGTCATCATCAACATTAAAATTTATAAACCCTTTATAAGGTGTTAATTTACACACTACTTTTCTCCAAAAAAAAAAAAAAAAAAAATGTTTATCATAATATGACAACTATTTAGTAGTTTTTGAAACTTACTAAGTAGGCGTATTGTATAAATAAAATAAAGCAATAAAAAAGCCAGTAAATATTTATAACATTCCTAATAACCGAAAACAGAGATAGCACTAATGGTGGCCGACATTACTATTGCGCAAGGGGTTCCTTGACGATATAATGGTTCCTCCAAAAACTGGCTTTCGAAAAAAAAGCCAAATATCTTCTAAGATTTACTCAATCACTGTTGGGCAATCGTATAGAAAGCCATTGAATAAATAATACATTATATAGTGAAAGTTTATATACACAGATAGTCCGGCAGTAAAGCTATAAAGGAAAGCGGAGTCGCTGCCTATGGAAGAATAATTTGACGAGTACTGTGAGTTAGAATAGCGTAAAGGAGAAACTGATGAAGCTAAACGTGTGTGTAAGCTCAGCAGAACCTGTATTACATGGATACAGTATTTTATGACTTTACAGAAATTTAAATCCTATTTTAAAAGTTACAATTATTTAATAGGCTTTAGAGGTTTAAAAACATGTTGGGAATAGAGGATTATCGCAAAGGATCATTTGTAGGCTACAATACTTCTTTAGTACGACTAAGAATTTAAATTCCTGAGTAAATCCATAAATAAAAATTCAAATCTATGAGGTCTTCGAGGTCCTTGAATGATAGTTTTGAAGCATACGTATATTCTAATTAAACACAAACAAAAACAACTAACCAGCAGAAGTATGTATAATTTAAAAGTATGCAAATGGAAATCAGAATCTGATATATTATCACACGACCTAGTTTTAAAAGGGCAGAAAAAATAAATGCAGTTAAGATAAAACAAATTGAATACAATATACATAATTCTACAGGTATCCCCGTAAGACCTAATAGATCAAATGACTTATGACACTGACACCAAGATCTCGTTAGTATATTATGCAATCATCAGGTAACTGAGACGATTGAATAGTAGAAATGAAATATCTCAAATCAAATTACATAATCAGAAAAAAAAAACGAATGTATTCAAATGACCAAAAATTACATGATACTCTGATTGGAATTCAATAACTGGATACGCATAAATTAAAGAGAATCCTACAAATAAAAAATAAGTAAAAAAAAAACCTTAATAAATTTCTCCATAATCCCGATTACTAGAAATACGCAACCAACATGCAAATGGACTTTTATTTCTATCATCTCAAATTAAAAACACAAGCAGAGGTATGTTACACAAGTGTAGGAAGTAACACAATACTTGGTCAAGGGCATGAGCTATGGACCGAAGAGGAGAAAAGCAATCGTCACCACGCAAAAACAAGGTATCCAAACATCTTAAAGAAAATTAATATTTCTAAATAGTAATATTCCTTACCCAAATTGTTAAATAATACACATCAGAATAAAATATTCTAGTACCCGAAACAACACCTAGATCGCGGATGGTATACAAATGAACTATTACCAGGATACCAGATAAATGATACCAGCAAGTCCAAACGTTTTCTCAGCGTGTTAATCAGTCGCTTTAATCATAAAAATAAAAAGGTCTTATGCCACACCATTTACGAAGGCGCAAGAATGAATACGGACAACATGAAGTGACGAACTTTGTACAATCTCCAATTGAGCATAAATCCTGTTATTTTCCCTTAGTTGACAAGAATGACCCTTTATTCACACCCGACAAGAAACAAGTACGAACATACCTTTTTTTAAAATTTAAAATAGAGTACGAAAAATGAGATGCCAAATATAACGAAGACTACTTTTGTTCTACAAATATTACAAAACAATAAAATAAATAAATTGAAAACTGTTAAAAGGAAATAATTAATCAATTGCAGATTCGTTAACCAAACAAATTAATGCTTTCAGTATTTCCACAAATTTATTTTTTCATTCAAACTCGAACCCATGATTTTTCATTTGGGAAAATTGTTTTGTTTGACTCCTAGATGGCTGTTACTCAGGCTCACACAATTTTAATTTAATATTATTTATTTATTTATTAAATACTTTGGAGAGTTCGCTGCAAGGCGACATTGCTCATAAAAAAACAATGAATATAAATAAAATACAAAAATGAAAACAGTAACAGAAAAAATTAAACAATACATTTAGAACAGAACAAACTAAGAACGCAACCAAGTAACAAAACGCAACCAAAGAGACAAAAAAACCAAACACGAATCAATAAATAAAAAACAAAATAAACGAAAACGAAGCATCGAATTCAAAAAAAAATCTTGTAAAGAAACTAGTTAATTAAAAATTATAAAGCCTAATAAAATTACAAAAACAATTATATACTTTCAATGGTTAAAATTAAAAATTAAAAACAAATAAATAAATATTATTATGTACATAAATAAAATGAACAGATTAAATTTTCTAATATCTTAAACATTTACAATAATGTGCTCCCACTTTCTCTATCACACATACAGTTTTGTTTTAATTTAATATTAAAAAAGCTTTTAATCAAGTATTTCGATAGACCAATCACCAAATAGATCAGCTTGAGTGTTTAAAATCTTCTAAACTTTGTTTCTATGTTAAATAAAAACTGTGTGACATAGACTAATCAGAGGAAGTTTCCTAAATAAAAAAACGAATTTCACGATGCCTTGTAATAGACTCAACCTGTGGCTGTGAACTCTAGGCCCCACATGTAATAGAATTAATTAACTGTTGTACAAACAAAGTCCAACATTTACAATCCCTTACAGAAATTCCCCATGGGTACAGCCCAATGCCAACAAGTTTCTCTTGGGGCTGGTTCTGGTTTTTGTCAATACTGCCGAGTAAGGTGTGTTGCCACATTCAGCCACCATATGTCATGTCTTGTCTTGCCCAAGGCAAGGCATCAACCGACAGTCAATGTCCTTCAATCTAATGTACCGTGCCAAAAATAAAAGGCTCACTCATTTTCAATTTATTTTCAACAATGAATTTAATTCTGAATAAACTAATAAGGACAAAATACGGATACATTGAAGAGTGTATTGTACTAAGCACTTAAACCATTAAAAACAAATTTATGCATTATAAATATTTATTTTTTTATTATTATTTATGTCCACTTTATGCTTCTATGGCTAATCGGGACGGGACTGGCGCATTATGTATAAACTAATTCCAATACCGATAAAACAATTTATTTAAAATTTCGATTAGTTATTAAATCTGATAAAATAGCTACGTTTCATATTCGTATACTACACATTAAGTCCGCAGGAAAACATGAAGTCTTCAGAATTTCAAATCTTGATTACACTTAACTCAATAAACACATCTTCTCTATTGTCTATATAAGCTCTACATGCTTCATATCATAGGTCGCCTTTTCAGGACACAATGTGTCCACAATTGTACACAATTATAGAGATGCTTTGTGGTACGAGGGCTAGCCTAAATAAATTTCTACTGCCCAGCTAAATACATTTCTAAATTACATTATTATTATTTATTTATTATTATTATTATAAATTTTTTAAATACTGGGCAGTAGAAATTTAATTAGTGATCGACTCATTAAATAAACTCCTTAGGCCCACCCTGGAAAAAGGTGGTAACCTGTAGATAACCGATTAGTCATAGAAGCCTAAATTGGACGTAAATAATCATAAACGAAACAAACTAACAAAAATAATATTAACGACACATCGTCAGCTGATTAAGATTATTATCAATTACGAAGAATAATCGATACCGAAAGAAAAAAAAAGTCCGTCACGCAGGGGCTGCGTAAACCAAGCAGATTTCCCACGTGAAGTTTTACAATAGAGAAATCTGCCTAATAACAACTGTAGTAGTAAGAAACCTCTAAACCTAAAACATTATTTAGGGCGTAATAACCCAGTAGTTTCTAGCCCCAAAAAACAGTTAACCTAACCTCTAAACCTAATCACGAGGGACGAATAGTTATGGAAACGGCCGCCAGAGCTCTCGGCGGAAAGTCGGAACATAGCCTACTGGCAACCACACGCAGAATACAAATGCAAATATCTCGGTTAATATTCAAGATACAGAATAAATGTATAGAACAATATTTATAGTAAATTGAATTTGCAATAAGATTTATTCTATACAATTTTTCGATCCGACGCATAATAACGGAGATATTTTGAATTTTCAAAAATCCCCCCCTCCCACTGGTCCGATTTCAGCCATTAACGAACTTGATCTTCCTTTTTACATAAAACGATTGAATTCCGAGTTTGGTAACGATCAAACAAAAATTGCGACCGCTAGAGCGTTAACAGACAAATATATATATATACATATATATATATATATATATATATATATATATATATATATATATGTATATATATATATATGTATATATATATATATATATATGTATATATATATACACGGACCTCATTTTCGTCATCTGGGTAGGATCGATGGACATTTGAAGAAATTTTTCGAAACTCGCATCATGAGTACGACCTCAATAGCTGATTTCCCTTAAGGGAAATCTGCTAAAAGGCATCTGTAGAGTGTAATTGTGTTGAATTGTGAATAAATTATACTCCTTTGAAAGACCCTTATCGTTAAAGAAATAGAGCCAATGAAAACAATATAGATTTTTTTTTTTTGTTTTTATAGTATTGACCTTTTGAAACTAACGTTTTTGAATTTAGTCTTCAGTATGGTCAAGAAAAAATGTAGATTCCAGTACTTACGAAAATAAATTATTCAGAAAACAGTAAAACAATTCCTTAGTTTGCATAAGAAACACAGCTTGGCAAATTCAAGACACTATAAAACCACAACACAAAACATCATATCCTTCACTGTAGTGCAATGAATACAGAACCTTCTAAACTTTTATCTTCGTCCATAAAAAGGACGCCTTAAGTCTGGACAGAAAATGATCTTTCAGAAGATAAAAAATCTACACAAACAAAACCCTTTGTGGAACCTATATCCATTTTACCACCCGAATGTGTTTTCCGTTTTATGCCTCTTATAAATTGTTTGAATTTTCTTGAATGTATTTATCAACTTTCCAATGAATGTATTAATATAGGATTATTTCAAATAATAAATATACAATGCCACCTTGTGGCTGTGTTCGAATCACGTAGTCACTCGCTACATTTTCCGAACATTTTATTTTTCCGAGGCATTAAACAATAGCAGAAGCTGGAATTCACTTACACACCGCCGACTGACATGAACCGTTGGCCAAGCGGAACTTTCGTCATCTCGGCATCATCAAAAGTGAGAGTTGAATTCGCCACGGTGATGGACAGTGGCTTATATTTTCTCTCCCACGTTTGTTTTTAGCTCTGACATAAACTAGATCGGAGAGAAAACGAAAGAATAATTTAATGCGATTGAGTGCTTAAATTTCACTTAAGCATTCGCAAAACATGATTTCAATATGACGAGCTTGAAAAAAGTGGGCGATAAACAACTTAATAGTTGATACTTATCATCGCAAAGTTGGGCTGGAATGTCCATTTACGTGAGGTGAAATTAATAAATGAAATAAAACTAGAACACAGGAAAAAGCGTGGGAAGAACTAATATGAAACATTAATTAAGTAATTTTACCCTCTGCAGGACCCTTCTCATATTATATTGCGGATAAAAAAAAAAAAAAAATGTTGATATTATTGGCAACAAAATTTCACATTCTTTTGATGTTCATGCTGACAAAAGAATTAAAATTAAATTGACAATGTAGAATAAAGATACCTAAAATCTATTAGTAATACCTAATTAAAAATATGTTTTCTATTATAATTCATTATATACTAGAGAGAGTGAGAGTGAGAGTGAGAGAGAGAAGAAGTGGCAGGCGCAGGCAGAGATTGCTGGAGGACTTGCGGAGGCTGGGGGGTCGAAATTGGAGGATCCTAGAACGCAGACCGCACACAATTCTTTAAGATGGGTCAGAGGACCCTGCAAGGACCAAAGCGCCTGGTAGTTAATTAACAAAAGTGCAATTGTTATTAGTTATAGACGAAAGTGAAATATACTTTTCATTTCAGTTAAGTGCACATAGAAACTTTTTTTAAATAGCTGGATGAAAAAGCGTTCAATACTTAAATTAAGAGGGCGAAAAAGCGTGATAATATGGAGAATTAATGTCGAAATGTGAATTCAGTAATCATCAATGAAGCGATAAATTTCCCACCTGTCGGCATTAACACAAGTATGCATCAGATCTACAAGTAGAAGTAACACTGAACTTGAAATACAAGTATATAAGTAGTTCTGATGTTGTATCTAAGCCAAAACTTGACGAAACGGCTATATATAGCGCTGATCGGAGTGCGCTGGGAAGGACACCGACTTCCCACACAATTATACCTTCCTATTTAGCTATCGCTCCCCCTTCATTACATCACTCAATACGCAGTCTCAGGAGTAAGAGGCACTATAATGCCAATGCCATAAACCATACGTCCGTCACGCAGGTCCTGTGTAAACAAAGCACATTTCTCAACTGCTGTAATGACACACTGATAATATCATCCTATTTTATTTTCTCTACTACTCCTATAAAATGCTATGTAAATAGAACTTAAATTGCAAGATGAACATGATATGTTTATCGTTACGGTAAAAATTCGTATGGTAGAAGCGGGAGTTAACTGAATGCATGGAATGTATAGAACACTACTGACCTCATCTTACTATATATTCCCTCTTTACAAATAAAAATCCAATGAATAAAGGTGAGCGGTCAAGAAACGCAACGTATTTTCAAGTTTTTCATGTAGTGAAGGTCTGTTGAAAACAATATTCGCTATTTTGGATTAAGCTAAGAATAAGATTTTTCATGATATATTCGATTGTTGTTAAAAGTGCGATTCTAAAAATGGTTAAAATCCGAGACAGAGAAAAAGAGTATAGAAAATCAAATTTACCACACTATTAGTTATACCTATGTGATTTTTCTATTCGACATTTACCACACTATTAGTTATATATGATATTTTGAATTATCTATTTTCTAGCCCTCCTAACCTTCCTCCGGGTCGATTGTAGCCATTAATCACCCCTAGTCATAAGGAGTCACTACGATTGATAAAGTAGTTGCGTAGGCATATATAATTGGTGTCCTTCCTTGCCGACCCTCCCTTAGCATCCTCTCCTTTCTTTCAATTCTGATAATAAAACGATACAAAGTTGAATTGACAGAAAATCCG
This sequence comes from Riptortus pedestris, assembly GCA_019009955.1. Classification (NCBI taxonomy): domain Eukaryota; kingdom Metazoa; phylum Arthropoda; class Insecta; order Hemiptera; family Alydidae; genus Riptortus; species Riptortus pedestris. The sequence goes on along the minus strand of CM032228.1, from coordinate 212,231,477 downwards.
ATGGCATTTTTTTAGTAAATCATAAGTTATTCAAGCTACTGCTGCTCCTGCATCCGCAAGATATTCGATCAGAAATGACTAATTCACGCCCCCACAGTGAAACTTCTGATTGAGAGCTAATCTAAACAAACAGCCCAATCGCATCTGACATTCCGATTAAAAAAAAAACAGGAAAGGGAAGTTTACCAGCAGGTATAGTAACTGTTTGCTTCCCTACCTCTTTGGTTTATACCAACATGATGAACAGATAGAAGCATCTATTTCATATAAGTATCCAGTATACTCTATTGTAGGCCTGACAGGGAAAGATTAAGTTGAATACAATTAGCACTTCAAAGAAAATAATTTCAATATAAAAATTTAAAAAAAAAAAAAAAAAATTATGTAAGTTTTATTTTTTAAAGCACTTTATAAAGTTGGACTGTCATCAATATATTTTTTTTATATTTAGAAACATATTAATCACATGACAGCAAAAATGCAACCTTCCAAAATTTAGCAAGCAATACGGGGAATATATCCTCACTTTTATTAATTGAAAAGCATTTCTCTCAAAATGCACGAAAGACTTAGCCGATAATGGGCCTAATTGAGTGGAGCATGCCTACATGCATTATAGGTAAAAATGGAAAAGTGTGATTCTATAAAAAATTCCGAAAGGTTTTTGGGATTAAAAATCAAGGCACAGTGTGTGTGTGTGTGTGTGTGTGTGTGTGAGGAGAGAGAGAGAAAGAGAGAGAGTGGGGTGAGAGAGAGAGAGAGAGAGAGAGAGAGAGAGAGAGAGAGAGAGAGAGAGAGAGAGAGAGAGAGAGAGAGGGAGAGAGAGAGATGGCGGACTTAAAATATGTAAATTAGACCACAACAATTCATCAGTGATCATCTTAGAATACAATTCTATTTCTTCTATTACAACAACAGGCTTTATTAAAATTTGCTGGCAATTTCGTTTGTACTTATGTGTGAATGAATAATGCCTTTTATTAAAAGCCACAGTGAAAAAAACAAAACGTTTTCCTGGTCCATTTTAATAAATATAAATCCTTTTAACGAAGGAGATCTATAAACCTCGTCGGCCGATAAACATTATTTAGATTTCTCCTACGCTATCAGTAACTACTGTCTGGTAATATTTTCTTATCAGAGGCGCATATACTATCAGCCTCTGGTCAACTGACAGGAGCCAAGAAGAGATAAGGAGATATACTGAAACTAATCTGCTGGCACCCCTTGACCTTAAGTTATATAAATTCAGAGGGCTCTTGAGAAAATTTGCAATTCAAAGCAAAGCAATAACCCAGGTTGTGCAAGATAGCTCTAAGGACGATCCTCCTTGGGCTGCTGTTTACTAATAATAGAGAAGAGCAATTTGGATATGCTTTCTAACTCTGGTCGGAACAACCTGAGACTTTCTCCTAAATCATATAGCACTTGCTCGATCTGCTCTTCATTAAGGTACTGTCTATTTCGCCGGCCAATTATCACCTATTTCATCCACCGAAAATGCTCTCTGGATACAGCAAGGGGAAGAGTCATAATGTCATTATTCTTGCATAACTCGTTTCCTGTGTTATTATCTACATAAACCCGAGAGTTCTATTTCCTTAGATTGTAAGTAGTTAAATAAATGTCAGTAACCATTTCTGAATTAGAGCTGTAGAATGTTTGCGGATAATAAAGTATCAACGAAGAAAGTTTGGTGCTGACAGCAAGAGGAGGTCTAAGTTAAGACGGTATGTTCGATAAGTAGATGGTTGAGGAAGCGAGCAATTGTATTTATAAAAATCCGTCACACAGGGGCTGTGTTAACTAAGCAGATTTCCCTTCAAGCCCAGTATTTAGGCTTCAAATAAAGTGGTTCATATTATAACAGTTTTTTGTTAATATGACATGAGTAGGAGTGCGGGCGATCACCGATGGCCGAAATCTAAAATATGGAAATATCTAGGTTAATATTAATTTAGAGAAAACATTTATAGAACACGCAATAAGATTGATTCTATACAATTTCACGATCCAACACGTAACAACGAATATATTTCGTATTTTCGAAATTCTCCCCTCTAAAATCCCCTCCCGCGGGTCCGATTCAAAAATGACGACCGCTAGAGCGTTAACAGACACAGACACACACACACACACACACACATATATGTATATATATATATATATATATATATATATATACACAGTACATTTTCGACATTTCCTGGGTAGAATCAATGGCCATTTGAGGAAATTTTTCGAAAATCGCGCCATGAGTACGACCTCAATAGCCGGTTTCCCTTAAGGGAAATCTGCTGATAGGTAATTAGCTTATGAGGATATAGTAACCACTCACCAAAGACACTGATAAATACACCAGGATCTTGATAAACTGCTCGCACTGTATGAGACTTTAGTGGCACAACTACAAATACTGTTGAGTTATCAGAATTATGTCACACATGACGCTACAATGAAACAAAATTTAAGATATTCACAAAATTGGACACCAGAAAATAAGAATAAACGTCGGTCCTAGGAAAAATTATAAACTGTTAAAAACCGATTTTTCTAATTACATATTATTCTAATGAAGACTACTCCAACAATTTGTTTCAAGTGTTCACTAGCAGGCAATTCCTGCACCAAATGAAATAAACTAAGCTGTCACAAGTCAAGAGACTCCTACGACAACCTCACAAACAATGATTCATTAAAAAGCAAACACAATATGACGTAACAAAAATAATGGACAATAGCCTGGTCAAATCTGGCATAAAACCAGAAGTGAGCAGTGGAGAAACTAGGGCATTACAACTCACTACTGAATCCGTTGCTTTTCCGCTCGTTACGTTTTCAGCATAGGGAAGTTAAACCAAAGAAAACAGCCAATGAACACATTAGAACAAGAACTGATACCGTTAGCTGAGCAATCGCAGCACTAGAAGAAACTTTCAGAACACGGGCTGAATGCAGAATTACACTTGGCATGTACGATTAGATTTAAGGGGAGAAATCCAATGTTGAAGGCACTGAGGTAGGCTTTACTGCCTACCAAATAGGCCTGTCATTCCAATTTCGCCATTTTCCAAAGAGGTCAATCAGGTGAAAAACATATCCAAAACAACAACTCTTTAACTGGTTCTAAATATAGAACTGAGTCAGCGTCTCCAACTACAGTTATGGCCTCAGATTGAGCATTCAAAATAATTTAGCCATATTGAGAAGCTCCCTGTTGAAATAATAAATCCACAGAGTCTGAACTAATTCCACAATGAACATAATTAGCATTCAAAAAGTAATTAAGTGGGGAAATATGCATAAATTAGATAATAACTAATTGAATGGATTTATAAGGGACCATTTAAAATTTAAATATGAAAATAAAATTATTTAATCATCACTAAGCCACTAAAATATGACGCAAGATAGGATGTTAATTAAAGCAACATTAGCTGTAACGAATGGCAGACATTTTATACATTATGTAATCTCTACGTGGAGAAGAATTAAAATAATTTACATTTTAGAAATTCCATAAGAAAAAAACCCCAGCGTAATTTCGCCGTAATTAAAATCTGGTTTCTACTTTTATATAACACGTTGAAATGTACAGTTTGGAAGCAACAACGAAGAAGATGTGCAGTTGTAAACAATACGTTGTATTTAGTCACGATGTAAAAAGTCCTTCACGCAGGGGCTGCGTAAACTAAGCAGAATTCCCACGTGAAGTTTTATAATAGAGACATTTCACAAGAACAGTTACGGAAACGGCCAAACTAGCTTTTGGCGGTTGCTCACGACTAGAACCAAAATTAACCGATCTCATCTCGTCCGTTATCCGCAAACACTTAATACAAATGCAAATATCTCGGTTAATATTCAAGATAGAGAATAAATTATATAACCATATTTATAATAAATTTAATTTGCAATAAGATTGATTCTATTTTCCGTAATTAAAATCTGCTAAAATTGAACGTGGTATTGACACGAGATAGAGGTTTTCAAAAGTATAAAAATAAAAGACAAAAAAATGTATATTTGTATAGATTTTGCATCTGATTATTATACACTTGAAACCCCACCCCGAATGATCCGATTTCGGTCATTAAAGAATATGAATTTTACATTAACATGAAACGGTAAAATGTGCTTGAAAACTAGTTAAAATAATTGTGTCTGCTAGAACAGATATATATGTAGGAACACGCAGAATTGAGAAGATCTCATTTTCAGGTTCTAATAGATAGGATTGGTAGACATTTTTAAAAAACCCCTAATACGAAATCTGCTAATAAAATTAATAGAAATTGACGTATTATCTACACAATTTTTCTATGTGACTCAAATCTAATTGGGTTCAGTGCACAATTGATAGAGGTTTATCTGAAATGGTTTTTAATCAAACGCACTAAACGGCTGCATAGAATCAAATGATTTTAAAGTATTTAAGCAAAACGAATATAAAATCAAAATATATTATAAATACTTCATTGCAAACTGTAGCTCATGAACATGGATTAAGAATAATAGCAGTTAATAAATGGAAAATTATTTAAACTGAATGGTAACTGAAGAATTTAGTTAGAGAACAAGTATTGTGAATAATAGCATTGTTTAAATGGAGTTCAATGACTTTATTTATGTCTTCATTTGAAGATATTAGAGATTAGACGAGAACAAAGCAAGAGACACGGCAGAGAACAATAAGAGTGATAAGTACGTGCAAGAATGCATACAACTCGAGCTATTTGTGTAATCAATGTATCCATTGCGGGACAAACAAGGAGCAAGAGGGGATTCAAGAATGAGAACACCCTGGGACAGGAAGGGCCAGAGTAAGGGCCTGATAAAAGGGATAGAGGATGAATGGGAAGAGGGAAGAACCAACATCAGAAGAGACACGGTCAATTATAGACAAGCCTCTGTATACAGTTCCAATTCTGATAAACATACCTTTTCGCCTCTCAACGTCTATCAGGTATCTAACGAAGATTAAAGCAACTATTTACGGCCTATCTTGGGATATAGAGCACGGACAGAACAACTGCTATACCCCATTTTACAGTAAACAATAAAACAGAAGATTACAAATACTCTTAAAATACTAAAGCATAACAAAATGGATAATAACGTATTTCTTTAAATATAAGTTGTTATAAAAAATGCAGCCCTTAACACACATAGATACTCCATAGGTTCTAGCAGCACGGCACAATTTGAATTGCATTTTAGATGCCCGAAGTATGAAATGAAGTAGTTAATTGTCAAATAATAATAAAATTTAATAACTTCTTTCCTATTTCTTGATTTCTAAATTATTATTTCGATTTCCATCAGCCATTTCATCAATTTATTTTACTGTTATAACTATATATATTTGACGTAGTAGTGGGTAAATGAGGTTCGTTTCTGAGGGTTACTTGAGAACACTAATTTTTTTTTCTCTATATAAACACCAAACCATACTGAATCCATGTTAGCGGGTTTAATTATTATTTTTTTTTTTAAATTAAAGCATTGTTTTTACAGCAGAATTCTTTATAATGGCTCCGAAAAAGTTTGGCTGAATAAAGCCATTGATTTAAAAAAATAAAAAAAATAATTATATGAAGAAAGTAATCTGGTATATCAAAATATAATTCAAAAATATGATACGTCTCGGTATTAAAAATATTCTGGTCATGGCATGAAGGTTATTTATATGAATTTAACAGAAGCTAGTCATAAAACAATAAAAAAATAACTTGTCATGTAATATCTTTACAAGGTTTCATAATGAATTAAACCTTCCTAGATAATGCTGCTAATATCTGAGATGTCTTTTAATTATAATCATTCATTACATCAAATTTGAAAATGTTTAGATCGATAAAATGTTGATGACTTGTTTTGAAAAATATTATTTTATGTATTTGTTTCTATTAATCTAACTAAATGATGTCGATTGAACTAAATCCAAAAGTATGTTACTGGCTAGTGAGGATGAATAAATTTAATCTATATAAAATAAGGCATATTTTTCAAAATGAAATTGATATACTGTGAATGGTTTTGGGACGCTCAGTGTAAAGCGAAAATGTACAGGAACTTCGAAAGTCTTTAAAAAAAGGAAAATATTTTTAATGTAAAGAAAGGTATTATTATTTTTTTTTTTTTAGAATAACAATATTTATTACTCATCTAAGTTTTCAAACATGTAGTTTGGGTTTAAAAAAAACCGAAAAGGTGTTCAGAGAAAGGACATTGCAGTTGCCAAAGAAAATGTGTAGCTAACACGAACACGCGTTTGGAATAACACGTAAGTTGAACAATGAGGCAGATTCAAATTATTGAGAAGTGTAGATATAAAAGTAAATACAAATCCATCATACGTTATTATGTCATCAATACAATTATTTATTATTTAAAGAAATTTAAAAAGATTAATTAAATTGAAAATTAGAATTCACTTGCTCAGCATACATTTCTGAATTCGAGAGACATCTTACGAAATACTGTTAGGTTGCATGATGACACAATAAGATAAAATGTATTTCTATCTCTTTCCTAACTAATTAGCATATGACCTTCCCTCGGGAGCAATATGACCTATTTATCAACAGCCTTATTCCTCAGGGCTGATATACACCGAGCTTTATCGACGATAAAAACAAATTAAATGATGGAAGAATTCTCATTTATGTGAAAAGTCGGTAATCAGTGACTATTAATCATTACGAGTCCTTTAATGTCTGTCACAATAACTATAATAGCAGGTGATATCGGAAGAGCATTTAAGCAGAAAACAGTGATTTCGATACAGACAATTATGGCGAATTTCAATGAAATCTACGAAAAGTTCCATAATGAACAGATGTGATAAAGAGGTGACCTGCCCTCTATCTAGGACAATCTAAACCAAGGATGGTCGCTGATTTAAAATTGGCTCCCATCAGCTGATTACACGCTCTTCCTTCACACTTCGAGCTTTTCTCACGCCTTGGCCCGAGCTTCCCCTATCTTTATGAACTACATACTATCCATTGATGGTTTCCTCCTCCATTCATAAGAGCAGTAGGGTTACTAGGAAATACAACGATATGAATAAATATTTCTCAAATAGTTTAGAAATCCAAGAGCACTATACTCCTCTGGTTGTCATGCCCTAATAATGTGTCCTCAATGCATGATCAAGGTCCGTGCCATTATTCGTTCTTTCGTCCAAGCGGTGAACGTGGGCGAAGAAAAGTTCAAGGATGAGCCGAGAAGAATTAAATTATTAGTCACTCTTAAAGTTTTGAAATATTGCTTGAATTCAAATGATGACAGAGCTCCTATCCAACAAATTTCAGCGGAAATATATTACATTTTTTTTCTCATTTTTGGCAGAAATGAATTAAATAGATTTTACAGACAGGTTTTCCATCAGACAGTAAGATAAACATAGAAGCTAAATTTTATAGTAAAGAAATGAATAACAATTATTTTCTAAAACAAAGGTTTTACCTTTCCAAGTAGGTAGTATACTTGTAATATATTCATAACTTAAAAGGAAATTCATTTTGTGATTTCGCCTTGTTATAACCCATTCCTACATCAACTAAAATGAGAATTCAATACATTAAGAACCAGTTTTTCGTAGGAGTCGTATCGACATCTTGATTGTAAAACCTCGTGTACACTTTTAAAAGAGGCCCGCTAGCTAAATTTGAGCAAGGACAATTAAGGACTAATAGAAAAAGTTCGTAAAATCAAGAGCAATAAATCAATTTTTTACGGTATAATTACATCACAGAGGACCGCCAAGTCTTTCGAATATAATTAAAACGTACTGGTGTTACACTAAAAAGTATTTTTCCCTTTCAACTTAACATCGTCCCTCAAAGTATACTAACGTCAATTATAAGGTTTCACGATTTTTCGTAAGAAAATAATATTCATCTAGACTCTAAAGAAGATTTTAATTAGACCTTTAGGATAACTTTTAAATGATATATAGTGGCGTGAAGGGTGTACTCGCGGAATAGGAATTTACCAGGCTGAACTTTTAGAAATTTCTAAGAGCTCGAAAGTTCGGTTGGTTTTATAAAATTAAGAGTCATTGAGAAAGAAAAATAGTAAACTGATTCTGCCTTTGCCAAGCAAAAATAAGCGTTAACTTTTCAGCTGTTACATAAGTCGCGCTAGCCGCATAAAAGTGTGCCAAAAAAATTTGGCTCAGCGATTACCGTCACTAGGTCAATTTTAGCTTTACTCCTTCAACGACGAGGAAGTAAAAACTAGGTGTTTCGCTGAATCTGAATTAGTATTCGTTTGCTCTTGCGTATTTATGCTTTCAGCTGCTCGGAAGGAAGGCGATTTAATATTCAAGGTCGGGAAGTTGCATTGCATTTTCTTCCCAACTCTTTATGGTAATGCAGTAGGGGTTAAGTCAATGATGAAGCTCTGGCTAATGATGCACAACGAAGAAAACATTCGAGCATTAAAGCAATTATTGAAATGAAGTTATTTTTCCATCTGTCGATACTTCTTTTTGCTTCAGTCCAGTTGTTTGATTATCGCTTATTACAGTCATTAGGGTACTTTAATCAAAAGTGCCAAATAAGCTATTACTCAAGATGAATGCTCTTGGGGGGGGGGAATTAGTTAATATAGGTATTGAAAGCCTCGTATTATTTTTGGATGAGATGAACAAGAAGGTTTATCTAATTCTATAAACTATAAAGAATAGTTTAAAAAATGGAGTAAGACTATAGTCTCTTTGGACCACTTTCATCAATCGTCTTCTGAGTAAACTTGAAGAATAATAGATAGCTTCATCTCATTAATATTTCCTGAAAATGTGGACTTTCAGAAGAACTGAAAAGGCACTAACTGTAAGTGAAATATAGATAAGTTCGCCAAAGTTTCCAGAAGTCATCAAGTTCGGAATGGCGAAATAAAATTAATTTCAATGTTGGATTATTAACATATTTTGGCGCAATGCTATTTATTTATTTTTTCCCCGAAGGTTTAATAAAAATTAGAAAAATTGAAATAACTTATAAGTGATAAATAACTTTCTAACTGGAAGGGCAATGAAATAGAGAAAATTATAAAGTGACAGATTAAAAATATATATTTATTAATGAATTAATGATTTTTAACTTTAAACGTAGTCATGATATTTAAAGTAAGCATAAAATACCGGATTTTTTACTAAAAAAACGGAATGAAACACATTGTCCAGAATGTGAAGGAATCTAGACATAAGGTAGTAAACGGCCTGGATATGTTACTTCGGATGTAATACCGAAGTCGATAGAAGATTTGGATTCGTGGAAGGACGAATTTCCACGAAGAACTACTACGAAACTCGTAAATCAAAGAATTATATAAATACAGAAGATCAAATGTAGTTTCGTTGTCATTACCTCGATAAGGAAAGCAAAATATTTCACTACGAGCTTCTTCAAAAAGATATGAAACACAGTGTTACTGGAAGATGTGGATTCCTACAAATTGGGGGTCAACTTGCACTTGAAGGGAAAAGGAAAATGAGTTTAGGAGAACAATTGGAACATATATAAACTAAAGCTGCGAAAACTCCACTTATGGATTATTTTGAGAGTATAGGTATATAATAGATGCTAACATACCGGCCCACTCCGTCTGGACGGCAACCTCGCTCTTGGCGTGAGGCCCCAGCTTGCCAGTAGTCTTGGAAGATAGTCTTGAAATAGTGGCAGATAGTCGAGCACTCGCGGTGATAACAGTGATAAGATTTAAGAGAGTGAGAGAGAGAGAGAGAAAGGGGGCCTGGATAAAGAGCGGAGAGGAAGCACAGACTGAGGAGCCTACTGATAGTAGGAGCTGGCCAGGGAGTGGGGCCCCCCTTCCACTGCTCTACAGGTGTCAATGTCACTTCTCATTCACACAACATACTCCCACAATAATACCATTAACACACATAACCAATAAATTTTATTTTATTTGAATTGTTTAATGAAATAAACTTTGTATGTTACTTTCTCAACAATTATCATTCTCCAGGTCAATTGGAAATAAAAGAACATATATAAATAGACCAGTTCCCAACCAATTAAGACACCCCTTTATGTTACAATTACATCAAATATTTTCCCCTGCTAGCCAGTCTCAAAAACTCAAAGCAATGCACCAGTGGTTTGTAAAGCATGTAGTTTATTGTCAGAATTAATGTTACTTCTACAAAGGTTTAACACACACTAATTTTATGAATGGAATACATCATCAGTACAATACTGGCTGGCGGCTTATTCTGTCCTATTCTATTTATAAAACAAAATTTTTGTTTGCCTATTAATAAAAGTATAATGCTTTCAATCTTATCAAAATTTCTATATTTTCCATATTGTGGAATAAAATGTTTATCAAAATAAATTATTAAGAAGAATATCAATTAATCCTTAATAAAATGAAGGACATTAGTGCTCCATATTATTTTCGTCAACATTTCAATAATTGAAAAAGTTCCTTTAATCTCTTCATATATGGACCACAAAAAGCACATAAATTATCCTAAAAGATGCTTTAAAAAACGGTAGTAAAATTTAGGATTCAGAGGGAGATAAAGTTTGGCTTCAAGGATCAAGGTTTTTTTTTTGGCTATTTACTGGTACTGCAGTAGTGTTAAATAATCATATGACAATCAATAATATTATTTTTCGTTAAGATAATACAAATCAAAGGCCAAAAAAGTGATGCTCTTCCAGACTGCTTGAATTGAAGCTGATTTATTAATGAAGTACTGCAATATTCACCTCATGTTTTTTACAGAATTCTGAACAATGTTAGAAAATATGTTAATGAGGCTTTATAAACGATTAGACCATTACATTTCAACAGGTGTGGTATCTTACTACTGTTGAAAGCAAACATTAAAAACGAATGCTTAAGGGTGAAATGCAAGTCATTTACTTTGTGAATATTCATATTTTGTCCTCCTCTCATGAGAGTACTAGGACCAAAATTTGGACTAGAAGAAAACATTAGATTCAAAAGGTAAACAGCAATTCAAATATTCACTTATAATACTTCAGATTTTACTTGATATAACATTATTTTTTATTTTTATTATTTTTTTTTTACAAATCATTGGAAATTTTTGATGCATCCACATTATTCAACTGAAGAAGTGGTTTATTTCATTTTTACAATAGATTATAGAACTGCTAAGAACACTTAAATGATTTAAGTAATCATCAGAATTACATTTTTTAAAAGCAAAATCAATTTAGCATAAATAATCAATTATATGGATGAATCATCATTGATGCTGAGGGGAACCTCTGCACTTTGTCACAAACTTACACGGCAAATAGCATCGAGCATAAAATAATGAAAGTTAAGAGATTTTAGAGCAAGGTCTTTGACAAGGTGTGCCTGCATAACCAGTTTGCCCAGTTCCTCACAAATATTCACTCAATCCCAACACATTTATTACAGAAAATATTACTCAATTTACATCATTTCCTAATTCAAACATATTTTACCCGCATAGAAATATTTTATTACTACGCTCATAACAACAGAACATGAATCACATCACCCATAAAAATACAAATGAAGTATTTTAGAATGTTTGACCTGAATTAAAAGCAAATTTGACTGAAAGTATCATAGAGGGGGGAAAAAAAGGTACCTCAATTCAGATTACTTATGTGTTTTAGATTTAATTAATGAAAATGTAATTAACTGAAATGTCAATTTTTTAGCAATATTTTTCCTAAAATTCCTATAAATAAATGAATAAAAATAACTAATTTAATTAAAATAATGATTTTTTTAATGAATATTAAAGTGAAAAAGATCACCTGATTATTTTAATTTCATGATTATTACTAGTCTAATGGCTGTAAGGGCTAATATAATTGTCAACAGATCGCATGACACACAAAAATTCTGCTATTGTTTTCACAGAGTAAAAACAGGTTCCATTCAAAATATTCTGACCTTTGGAAATAATAAAACACTAATTTCTGAATTTGGTAATTAAGGCAGGCATAGGGCAGACAGTATTAACATTCCTAGTTGAATGGAAAGTTTTAATTGCACAGTGATTAGGAAACTCTGTGATAATGATGGTTAATTGCAAAAGCACCCAATACTTGGATAATTTATAAATTTGCGATTTGGGTGCATGTGTGTTTTAATTACAAGAATTGACTAATTGAAAAGATTTGGTTCATAAATAGATGCAGGCAGTCATTAAGCAAAATAATAGTTATAGAATGAAAATGAACCAGAGCAAAACATGAAATTCACGCAATTATAAAGAGGAGGAATGTTAAATGAATATTAGAAAATATGGTGATCTAGGAGGATTTTCAAGCACGGCAGAGGAGAGCTATACAAAAGCATCAAGTGCTGGAGACAAGAATTTGGTGTGTGGACTAAATTGTTCATAAACCATCTCATATTTTGGACTGGGTGAATTCTAGGAGGCATTGCAGTCAGCACTAACACCTAGGCAAGCTTATCATACTGGCAGGCATGACCATGGAAAAGACGTTTTGCAAGGCCACCTCAACGTTTCCATCTCTGATTGCTTTGAGGGTTCATTAGTAAATGGTTTAAAAAAAAGAGTGCCAACATATATCATCTGCATTGCTAAATGTGTCCTTAGAAATTGAAAAAGCCAAGAATTGAGAGATGCTATTTTTATACAGACAATACATTCAAACGGTATATAGCGTATGCAATCCCTGGCTGAAACACTAGAGGTAATACGTAATACTGTTACAGAGTTGACACAAATCATTGCAAGAATTGTGACTTTGAACCAGAATGAAAAAAACAAAGACAAATTAATGGTAAACCTTTAGGTAACTCAATAACTCTTTTGATTTGGTAGTAGAATGGTCTAGAGACTAGGATAGTCTGGGAAAGAAAATTCAAAAACCATTAAGGTTAGTCACTAAATGTTCCTATGATCTGCAGAATTATTCCAATTTATAAGTAATCCCAAGAAAATTGTATAGTTAAAAAGTAACCAATGGTTGAAAAGACCAGTCAATTAAACATTGACTCGTACTAAGGAAAGTTCTTATTACATTTCATATGGGAAGTACTTGAAATAACTAAAAACTAGTACAAAAAGAGAAAAGTTTTTATCTTAATTAAGGTTTTGAGGCATTGTTAAGAGAAATAACAAACGGATATTTTACTAGAGCTTTATGATAACAGAAACTAATGCTATAGAGAAACCAAATTTGAAACTGATATAGCCAGTACCAAAAAATAAGAAATTAATTTTATAATTAATACAATAAATTCATATTATATAATACATCAATTTTAAGAAATACCCACACTAATGTTATCATGAACAAATCTTTTTCAACAAAAAGCTATATGTTATTAGGATTTAATTTATAGGTTATTCATTTTTTGCCATGCATGAATAGCCCTTGAAATAATATAAGCTAGACAATACAGGCAATTACTTAAATTACAAGGCAAATCTAATTTAGTCAATTACTTTTAATGATAAATAAGGAAAATCAACGTTTTGGCACAAACATAAACAGTTATAAAATTTTAAGAAGTAAAGGAATCATTATCATTAATTTCAATAATATAAATTTTAGATATCATTTTAGATTCTTAAAAAAAAAATTATGAAAGTCAAATTAGATATAAATGTTCTATTTGGTTTCTAGTGAAAATAAAATGTTCTTACCTCTGATTTCTTTACATTTTTGCTCAGAAATTAATGCAGTGTCTTCCTCAATCTTATCAAGTAATACTCTTAAACATCTAACATTTTCTTTACAGTTTGCAATAAGTTCACCCTAAAACAAAAATAGATTTGAATGATAAATAATTTCCTGAATACTCAGAGATAAATAAAGCAAGTCAAGAAAATATAATACTTTGGAAGAAAATACTAATTTGAAGTGTTTAGATAGAGAGAGAGTAAAGTACATGTCAAAAGCAATGAGAATAGTTCAACTACTGTTACAAAATCATTTCTTCAGGCTCAAATGTGTATTTAAAATGAATAAAGAACATGGTTTCATATACTAGAAGTTTTTACATCAAAAATTCAATTTATACTTTATTTTAGCTCACTAGAAGTTGCCATGTCATAATATCAGTCATAATTACAGGAGTTAAACATTTAGCAACAAATCATCACTCATTTAGAGCCTTATAATTTTCAAATTACTAAACTTAAGATACTTACAAAGTCTGAGGCAAGTACAAGCTGTGGCGATGACTTTGATAAATTATTATAAATTTGTTCAGAAAACAAAAGGTGTTTCGAAGATTTCTGCACCAGATGCCATACATCATCAAGGTCGTTGTCACTTTCAACACCCTTTAACAAAAATAAGAATATGCATAGTTAATTAGTAAAATAAAATGATAGTCCATATAAATCAAGAAAATTTTTTATTAAGTTTGCTTAAAAACTCTTAAAGCTGAACTTTATTTTACTGCTATTGAATCCCCGAGTGGGTGTGGTTTGGTAGTTACAGCTTAGAAATTTAAGGACAAAAGACCCTTAATCTTTAATACTTTTGAATGAATACTGTACCATTTTTTTTTTTATTTAATATCTCATCAAGATGAAATATATTATCAAGTGATAACTTAAAAGAGAGAATTAATTATTCAGTACACACATTTGTGTAACTTGAAAAATATAGCTACCTTAAACTAAAATTTAAAAACATGCATTAAAATGAACATAATTTTGAGTATACTAATAATACTGGGTACGCACATGACGTACTTTGGCACGAGGTCTTCGAGATAGTGGAACCCTTCCAAGGCTGGAAGCGCAGTCAGATTGGCTGTCAAGAAAGTTCCTGTAGTCATCTCCAAACTCAAGAAGTCTCTTGGCAGTTTCTGAATCAACTAGTTCCTCCGAGTAAGCTTCAGACATATACTTTTCCTAAAAAAGAAAAAGACAATGTATTGAGATATAATAACTTAATGCATTTTAAAATATGCTGCCTCTTTCTTCTCAGCAGATTTACCTTAACCCTTACAGAGACAAGTAACATTTTTCAAACTTGTATCTCATGGTTTCAAAGAATTTGGAAGAATCGGGGACACCTTGAAGTAAAATAAAGGGTTATTTTTTTCATTAAAGCTTTAGTGCCTTCAACAGAAGCACCTTTAAATATGCTCCCATTGGGGCCCAAATTACTAATCATTTATTCTTGATCCAATAATACATAAGAATACCATAAAGGAAATCTAGAGCATTAGATAAATATTGAAAAAAGATTAAGACTTCGCTTCCCAATGCAGTTTTCCACCACAGTGGACTCTAAGCCTTATTAGGGAAATCTGTAGATTTGTCAGATTACGACTTTATTTTGTTCCATGTCCCCCTTACTTCAAATAAAATCTTTTCAATAATTTTGGAGGATCGGTACCAGTGTAGCAATAATTTGAATATTAATTTTTTTACTTTTCCAAAAAATTATTTTTTATAAGTTCTCATTCTTACATGTACACTTCTTATAAATTCTGCTTCAAAGCCACTTCCCCTTGGATACCATTGATAACTGCTCATTCTTCTGTTAATTTTCATTAAAGTTTGCAATGATATGGAAAAACATAAAAACAAGTATCTTCAGGAACAAGACATTTTAATTTTTAAGAAAAATGAGAGAGGTGAATTCAATTACTTTTGTTGTACTAAACTTTCAACATTGAATATATTCTTGAAGTACATAATTGTATATTCAATTTTAACAGTTCTTCCCAACTTAAAATATTTGCAACAGTGTCACGTATAGTATTTATTGCAATATTTTAAAGGTTTGTGGTCTACATTAGCTGTAGGATTGAATTATTTTTTATTTTTGTAGGAGGAGAATTATTTTTTTCAAATTTATCCAACCCTCAATCACTATTATAGTATCAAAATGCATGCCCAAATGGCAGTGTCAAATAGTTCATAGAATGTATTTAATCAAAACTTACAATATGAGGAACTAACCTGATAATTGTCCCAAGCTTGCTCTGAGAAAGAGCTGTCATTACTGACTACGATCCTCTCCTTTCTATCGACAGCATAGGCACTGAGGGTATGAGAAGGGCCTATCCTGAACGCTGGCATCTGGAGCAGCTTCTGCTTCATTTTCACACTCCCTTCACTCTCTTCATCGGATGTCGCACTGGTGCTTGTAGGGCTTTCAACCTGAAAAATGAAACAACCTTTTTTAGTTAGAACCCAAATTCTTAGAAATTAAAAATATCTGCTGCTTCAAAAAGGCAACTGAAAAGTAGTAAACTACTTTAATCAAGAAATTTGGCATTGAGCGTGCTAACTCCTCTAGTGTATTTGTCAAATGATAACATAGATTTAAGGTAAACCTTTGGCTTTTTTCAGAGGATACTTCATTAAATAACACAACACCCATCCGACAGTAAACCAAACTAAATTTAAATTAAATACTTTACTGACAGCTGTAAAGCACAAACAATTTAAATACTTAATATCTTTGCTTAGGCAAGACTAATGATGTTTGTATTTAAATTGACATGTATTTGGATTTATGAGATTTATAGTTTTTAAAATATTAGATAGAACCTATATTTTCAATTCCACAACATATAATCAATAATATAATTCTCAGATAACAAATAACCAACCTACAATGGCTGGTTATTAAAAACTATAGGAGGTTGGGTTATATAATATTTAAACAATTTTGTAATTATTAAATTATCTTCCTTGACCCCTGTGTCAGAAAGTCATAATGTAGTATTTAAAATAAAAATGTTTGAATTCATTCATGTGTTTAGGACTTGGCTTGGCTCCGGCAGTGTAATATGATCGTTCACAATATTTCTCCAGTGTTCCAGCTTGCTTCATCAGTTGGTGGTCGCATTGCTGAGATGCAACTCTTGGCAGCCTTGTATGACAGTAAACCTTGTGTACCATCCACAAGGTTTCTGGTCTCTGCACCCAGCCCCCTACTCTGCCAATAGGATGTGGTCACTGTATATGACTACACATGGCATCTATATCCTTATGTGCTTTTAGTTGGCTGTGTGCTGCAACATTCTGGTGACCACCTTCTTCCCAGTCTGGCCTGCATACATGACCTTTCATGGTGGAAGGTAGACACCATGCCCCTGTGTCAATTGTCTGTATTTTGTGCTGTACATCACCTCAGCCAGTTTGTCCATGGGCTTTTAGACATCTAAACAATGTTTGCAGAGCCAAATTCCCATTTTTTTGCTCATGCCACTGATGTTTGGGATAGGTGTCATTCTTGCGCCTTTGGTTATTCTCGTTATACTTTTATCCTACATATCTTTTCCACTTCTTCAGCTTGCTGGTGAGTGTTTCCAGCATCGCTCCTATGCCACTCTTCTGTCGTGAGTACTGATGAGATCTTGCTTGGAGGTACTGTCTTGTGGCAGTGGCTATTAATGGTATACCATGTGTGCCAGCTGTCCAATGTCCTGTCGGATCAACAAATACAGGAAGGAAAACTCCCTGTCAGTCATATCTTATCTCATAATTTTATCTTTGGGTGGAGGTTGTAAAGTTGTTTTCAGGTGGTGTCCATCTCAATATTTCCACGTGATCATACAATCAAGATATCACCCAAAACCAGGGTACTGCAGCCATAATCTTAGTTTAAAGTGGAACTGCCCTATCCCTCTCTTGTCAAAGTTCTCCAGGAAAAGGTTTTCTACCACTGATGATACAGGCTCTCCATAGTCATTTTGCTCTTTTGTTGGTAGAAGACTTCTTTGAAAAAAAAAAAAAAAAAAAAAAAAAAAAAAAAAAAATAGGAAGTAAGAAATGTCTGGATGAAGCCAATTGGAAAATCAAATAAATATTGTGAGATGTCACATGACACTTGAGGCAAAGACCACTTATAAACATGTAATGAATTCCCAGTGAAGAAGTATAAAACAAAATATGAATTCATTAACTTGGTTTTTGGTGAGAACTAAAGCTCTAAAAAAAGTGTTACCGTCTGTCCAAGTCTCCTATGGGGTGCCTCAGAAGCTTTATCATAGCTAAGCCTCCTCTGGCCAGTCTTAGTAGGAGATGTCTTTGCTGGAGAAGATATGATGGTGGTTGTATCCGACTGAGCAAGTAATCCTTCCGATCCTGACTCACTCTTCCGACCCTGAAAAAAAAAAAAAATTAAAACTATACGCATTACAACCACATTTTTCCAAAATATAGCATAAAAATATTTTATTTACCATATGTCTCTTGCGAAGTTTAATCTTCCTCCTTCGTAATGAATTTGAGCTATATCCTCCTCCACTGCCTTCTTGAGTTTGTGTAGTATCTTCAACAGTCGAAGAGGAAAGTGTGCTGCCAGTATGCAAGGAAGATTCCATTTTACTACTAAAAGATAAAACAATAGAATTAACTAACAAGGCATGGGAGGTAACATATTAAAATTTGAATATTGAATTATAAATGACAATTATAAAGGAGACATCTGAAATATGGACCAAACTAAAGAGTATCTAAAGAACACTGTGGGCTTTTAACTTAATAGCTGAGTACATAATATATTTAATTGTAAATTTCTGCTCATTCAAAGCCTCAATCAGATTGAATGGAATTAATGGTTAGATTTATTTACATAAAAAATTAAGAAAAAATCTTCAAAAGAAGCAACCCCTAAGTAGAAAAATGTAGTAGTTCTTATTTTATGAAAAATGGCTTTATGCCAGTTTAATTACTTTCAAAACAGACTAGAATTGTTTAATTTTGCTAGTGATTTGACCAGTGATGATAAGTTATTACTGAAATCGTATAAAGAGGGAACCATAACGAATGCTAATAAATTGAACATTTAGATTGAGATGTAACATGAATAAAAGCAAAAATTTACAATAAAAATAATCAGTTTTAGTTTTGCATACAGAGCTGCTCATTGGACCAAATTCATAAGCTGAATTCAGGCAAAGAAACAATTCTACATGTCAAGAGAGAGAAAAATAAATGGCTAGCTTACCAATGGGTTGGAGTGCCATCGAGCTGGTGTATGGCTGACTCAGAAATAGAGTGAGGGAGCAGAGTTGCTGATTGTTCATGTCCTCCCATCGAACCTGACACGCTCCACGGTCTTTGACCACCTCCGTCACGTTTCTTCACTCTCATTATAACCTATGGAAATGTATATTTTAAAGTGTTGAACAACAACTACAAAAATACATATGACTCTTGGCATATCATGAAATCATTTCATTATCATTTTTACAAACGTTTTCAGTTTTGAATTTAAAGTTGAAGCATTTTGCCATGAATAAATAAGAAAGAAATGAAACAAGAATATATGATGACTAGATCACAATATTTTATATTATATATAAACGCATAATCATTTTTATATTTCCCAAACTACTACAGAATTTAAGATAAATATGATGTTTAGAATGCGTTAGTTTTTACCATCTAAAATAAGTTTAATAATATAGCCAGATTGTTCCATAAACTCATGAAACACTTACATAAAATACTATTGGCAAATCTGTTGGATGTGGCGTTATTACAGGCCGATTGTCGAGTACACACGACTCCTTTGATTTTCTTCAATCTACCATCTAGCCATCATTTTCTATCATTCTATCAATCTACTATCTGCTATTTTCTAGCCTCCATTTTGAGGTGTTGGATGGCGAAGGAAGCAGATTCCAGGTAAGAATGAAGAAAAAAGGCCTCGTTCCTTCATAAGTATTTAATTTAAGTGGCAGGGTGCTTTCAAAACACTCACCCGAGTATCAGTGCCCTTTCCAGATTCCCAGTGACTCAGATGATGGGACAAGTACCCTGAAAGTTCTCTGCCATTTGAATTAAGCACTTGTGAAAGAACAAGACCATTTTTAATGAATCTAACCCAACATTTTCAAGCCTGTCAAAAGTTGCACTCAAAGAAGTACAATTTTTGATAGGCATGAAAATGGTGTTCTTACATCAAAAGCTATATAAGCTTGGTGATCAACCTGTAATGATGGCCTATACTAATAATAACTAGTTTCAAATGTTTAAATTTCTAAATTGTATATAATGTATTGAAATGTTGAGAATAGTCATAAATATATACTGAAAATAGATCGGGTACTAAGATCTACCAAAAGAGTTAAAAAGCTTGCAACACTAGCACAGTCCTACATAACTGTTTTCAGAGTATCGATTAACTGTTTCATTCCACAATCGCTGTAAAAAAAACTTCAATTCGGAACTAGGAGGAGTTAGAAACTGTTTTGAATTGCTCTAAACAATACAGTAGGAATATAACAAAATAAACATTAAAAGAAAAAAATATTGCAATACCACTAAAAGAATACAGAATACAATATAATAAAAAATAATGCTGTATAAAAACAGTCTAATATGATTACTGGAGATTTTTACTTTGAAATGGACATTGTTTTGTAAGTGTCTGTGGTGTTTAATTTTTATAATAATACATATGCAATAGTGCATTAGATCAACAGGCAGATGGGGCAGGCATTCAAAAATGTAAAGAGCCTCATAAAAAAAAAAAAAAATAAATTAGGAAGCCCTAAAGCCAACGAAAAGCCTAGAGAAATGTTTATCATAAATAAAATTTTAACCTCTGGAACAAACGATCCAACCATAATACCATTCGTTAATAATCCCAGCAAATCGGGGAGCTAAAAAAGTAAAAATGTAAGGTATTAAACACCTTTTCATGAAGATATGACTTATTACATTAATTAACCAATAATAATGGTTTGATAAAATGCTATAGAATCAATGAAAATGTAGTAAATATTGAGGGAATTACCTATTCTAATGTATTACTGTAACAAAGTTTAAAATAATTTCTTGCAGGAAAAAGAATAAACTAAAAATAACAGAAGAATTTTGTTAATTTTTCAAGTGTAATGTCTGAATTTACTTCTGATTTTTTTTTAAATTCCTCTCAGATACTACTTGAAATTCAGCAAGTACTATATAGCAAATTATTTTTAGTAAAATGGAGAAACATTAATGTATTTATAAGCAAAACAAGGCAGGAATACTTACTTTAGGTTGTTGGTCTGGTGAAAAGACTGTTGTATCCAACTGTGATTCAGAAACAAGCGTTGTGTCGAGCTCCTGAATGGAATCAGTCACCTCTTCAATTCTTGCTTCTATCTCATCATCCTCAGTTGTATACTCACCACTAGCATCACAACTGTCTCCAATCGTCTATAAAGTAATAATTTATAATTACAATTATTTTATAAATTCTTAAAATAAATGTAGTTTTTTGTTTTAACCACCACTCTAATAAATAAGAATGTTACAAAAAAAAGCAATTCTAATTTATCATAGCATGCAAAGAAACATCATACTACATAATCAACATAAGCATCCCACTACAGACAAAAAAAATATACTCACAATACAGTAAAAAGAAAGATTCATAATTTCTCATAAAGATTTAATTATTAGAAAAAAATTATTTAAATAAATAAACTGTATTAAATAAATATCTATTAGAGAATACAAAATGCACTGGAATAATTAACATACAGCATATATCTGTACACTTTTCAAAAGTTTAAGTGTAATTCCTATCTTTGAGACCTTATCTCGCTCCATGCAATTTTCTCAAGTACATATTTACTTATGATATCAGCAATAACATTTTCTCTTTAGAAACTATCACTTTAGATAATGTTCAATCAATGAGGTTCAGCTGACGTCAAATAAAATTTCTGTTTAAATTCTTTGGGTGCAAAAAATAATACTTAAAATATAAATATATAATAAACACTTTAAAATTTTCTGCCATAAAAGTAAGATATCTGTTACAGAAGATGTGCCTCAAAAGTAAAACAATTACTTTTAATTAATTAAGTTATTATAAACTGATTACTATTCTTCATAGTAGACTACTTGCACAACTGACAATCTTTCCCCAACACTTCCCAATGTACTGAATGCTTCCTGTAATGCTTTCAAGGAAACCTTGTTTAAACTCTCCTCACATTGGTAAATATCAAATCAATCTTAATAGTTTTAAAAAAGTTGTATAGAGCCAGATTGCAGGGGGTTGTGAAAACATTGCTCATTTGTGATTAGACTTGGATACAAAGAGAGAATTTGTTGTGACGAAATTAGCTAGTACTGGCGACCTTCTTATGAGGAGCTTGTACAACCCATTTTCTTAATTTTTTAGGTACGATTACATTAGTACACAGCGGTAATTATCTCTCTCGGAGTATTTCAACACCTCTTTAGATTTGATGACACTTCTTTAAGCTAATATCACTGTTTAATGTCCATCTCATCTTGACCCTTCTCAGCTCTACTAAACCTTAAGAATAAGGCAAAACTTAAGTCCTTTCAGGCTCGGAAAATTATTCAGTTAGCTGTCTGCAAATCGTTTGAGGAGTTTAATCACCAAAATTGATTGGGTATTGTTCTTGATTTCATTTTGCCTCATGATGTTTTGCAATATCTCTAAAACAATAATCCTGATACATCTAGAGCTTATTAAGATAGACAATGGTTGTAGGCTATAAACCCAATAAGAGGAAACAAATATCACTTTTTGGACAGCATCTTTAAAAAGACTATTATTGAATAAGTATATAAAAAGTAAGTAGACTTTAATAATAATAAAAAAAAAACTATAAAAGATATAGTTCAGATACTAAATAATGTTCAAAGGTCTGCAATAGTTTCTTCGTTAGAAATATTTGGGCAAATGTATCATTCTCAAGATTGTTGTGGATTACTTGTAAGGTATAAATTAGGCATTGAGATAGGTCTTGTTCTACTAAATACTAAACAATAGCCAAAAAGCTTCCCTGCACAGCTAATAACAATCAAGACAGAGGATGCTAAGGACTGGGTTTCATATTCCACCAGAAGGAAAGAAAGGAAGAGAATGGCTATCACCAAATTTTCGTTATGTTTAATTCATTAAACAATTTTAATAGTAAAAAATAAAAGCATAAACATAATTTGGTAGGAAATCTAATTTATGAAAAATAAATAAATAAAATTCAATAATATAGATTCAAGATTTTTTATGAATAGTTTTGAAAAATGTCTATGTTACTTAGTGATAACTATGATAAAGATATAATTGAATAAATTGGTATACCATTCTTACTTTGCCAGGATACTGATGTTCTAACCATTCCTCAACTCGAGGGCATTTGTAAGAAGGTCTGGCTCTTACTGGCGAAGAAACTATTTCTTCTGCTTTTTCAACTAGTCTTTGAATCACCTGAAAGTAAATTTTTCATGATAAAACATTACGTAGTGACTTATGCATTAAGCAGTAGTAAAACCACAGCTCCTTTTAATTCTACAAAAATTCTTATATTGAGAAATCCTACATTCTATTCTCAATTTTTGAGTAAAGCTAAGGGGGAAAGCTATCGTACAGAGGCTGCATGCACTAAGCAGATTTCTCACATGATGAAGTGCAACATTGAATACATCACTTCTGTAATCCGCAATTCTATTTTCAATTTCTCACTTTCAATAAGCCCTAGGTAAAAAAAAAAAAAAAAATGTGAAACTTAACCTGGACTCAAGGTGCTTAGTCATACAGGCATGTGACATGAATTTCAAAGGGAGTGGGGGTTTCATGAATGCCAAAAATGAACTTGTTTAAAATTCATTTTATAGAAAAATATATCTTAACAAAAATTATAGTACATTAAAGATCGCTTAAATAACATTTCCCTTATTCACATTATAACATCCATAACCTGTTTCTAAACCCCCCCCCCTTTCTTGTACTTTTTCGGCTATAACCCAACATAATATTTAGTTTTAAAATAAAAATTTCAGTATATAATTTGG
Organism: Riptortus pedestris; assembly: GCA_019009955.1. Taxonomy (NCBI): domain Eukaryota; kingdom Metazoa; phylum Arthropoda; class Insecta; order Hemiptera; family Alydidae; genus Riptortus; species Riptortus pedestris. Next base: position 212,207,704 of record CM032228.1, on the reverse strand, counting down.
TAACAATATGGGTCTACTAGAGCATTAACAGTCAAATATATACAATTATAAATGGATCTCACTTTCGTGAACTAGAGAGGAAGTTAATTTTTGAACATAAATCCAATATCATATGTTAGGAATACAACTGCAGCAGCTGATTTCTTAGCAGATTTCCCCTAACGCAATCAGCTATTGATGTCATATTCATGGCATAATATATATATATATATATATATATATATATATATATTTATATATATATATTTATATATATAAATATATATTTCTCTGTTACTGCACTAGCACTTCACATAGGAAATCTGCTTAATCTATACAGCCCCTGCGTGACAGACTTTTCTTATTGACAGTCTAGTACAATAAAGATTAAAATAATATTGGAACCAAATAAGTCGCATATGTAAAGGAGTTGATGAGACTGTATTAATAACGATTTGCATAAGGTAAAGAAGAAAATTGTACGGACAACTTATTTTTACTGTAAATACTACCTCGTGTCCAAGGCGCTCGGTGAGAGGAGATTGATCTAGATTCTTCTGTGTAGGTTCAGACTGAGCCTGCTGTTTGTGTACTTGTGCTGGTGGCTGCTGGGCATTGGGGGGTGTCTGTTCTTCCTGCTGGCTTCGCTCATAAGTCCACTCTTCTTCACTACTGTCTTCAGCACTTTTCCCTTCTGGACCTTCAGTATCAGTGTCTTTATGTCTAAAGTACACGGTCGCACAGTTCTTTCCCATTCTTGATGAACTACAAATATAACAAATATTGATTCATCAATATATTAAGAAACAATATATCATAGTGTAATATATACTGACGTATGTAAATCCATAGAGAAGATAATAGTGGAGCATTCGTTATGAGAAAGAAAAAAATTACACAAATTAAAATAGCATGAAGAAACCCATTATGTAACTTATATATCACAAAGGATATTATAAAGATAAAACAACTCAGAAGAATGCCACAAATTTGTACAAAATTTTAGTAAGAAGAAAAGTTGAGGATAAGTTTTTTATTTGTGACACAAGCTTTTAGAGCTCTTTAATTTATGCTAGGAAGTATTCGAATATATTTAATTAAAGATATTCTCAATCAGAAAAGAGTGAATGAGAATAAATGATAGTGATTTAGAATAAAATAATGACCATATTTAGATCAAAACTTGGTTAAGGCATTAAAGACTGATGGAACTATTTTAGCAGATTTCTATTGAGGTCCTACTCATGACGCGATTTTTTTTAAATTTCTACAAACGTCCATCTATCCAACCCAGGAGATGATGAAAATGAGGTCCATTCAAAACAGTATATTTGTCTGTAAACGGTCTAGAGGTCGCAATTTTTATTTGATCGTTACCAAACTCGATATTAAAATGTTTTATGTCAAAATAAAGACCAAGTTCGTTAACGGCTTTACTCCACCAAGTGGGAGGGGGCGAGGGGTTAGAGGGAGAGAATTATAAAAAATCGTAATATCTCTGTTATTGTGCGTCAGATCGAAATATTGTATACAACTAATCTTATTGCAAATGCAATGTTCTATAAATTTTATGTCAGTTTTTTCACTATGTTGATTATTAACTGAGATATTTGCATTTTTCAGTAAACCCCCACTCCTACTCATTTCATTTTAAAATAAGCTGTTATATTATAAAGCACTTTATTTGAAGCCTAAATACCAAATATTGGTTTAATTGAACGTTTAAATGTCTGCATACAAATACGGACTTTTTCATCAATGTTTATTTTATATCATCCAATCAGCTCTAATTTTATGAAGATTTTATAGTTAATATAACTGATGTTACAAAATACTTTCTTTCTTTCTTAAAAATAATATGGGACTAATGAATTTACCTGGTAAATTTAGAGGTTTCATGGAGGAAGATCTTTCTTCCAGTTTCTGGAGTGTAGTTATGAGCGGCTATGAAGGATTCGCCATCTCCGGCGGTTCTATTCAGCTCGGGACTTGCTTCAATCTCCATCTGGCAGACACTGGTAGAGCCACCACCTTCCTCCACCACTTCCATCAAACAACCATCCACATCCTAAATAAAACAGACAGTCATAATGTACAATATTTAGCAACCTAAAATAAATAGTTAATTTAACGATATGAAAGAAATCTGCTGAGTTGACACAATAACAAAGTCCCTAGTATAGGATAAGTAAACTTGTATCAGAACTTTGTACTGATGCTGATGTACTTAATGTTTTACAGGAGTAGTACAAAACCCACCCTGGATCAGTAACAAAATATTAGCCTGATTCAAAACAATGGTTTTCATAGAAGTGATTATTTAAAAACAATTTGTAACCTCTGAAAAAATTATTTTAATATTCTGTTAAAAAAAAAAATACTTCTTAGCGGTAACATAGGTTATTATGACAATTAAATGAATGTACAACTCCCATGTACTTCCAATAAATAAATCGTATATAATGTATATTATCAAACTGAGGTTTATTCTAAAAATAAGTACTTCAAAAATTATTTCATTTGACATCTGTCGGATTTATTAAATATTTATACATCATATTCAATATTTATACATAATAAGAGTGGCAAGTTCTATTCCCGCATGGGCAATAGGAATTTATTTAGTGACAGTCTTGTTAAATAAAATCCTTAGTCTCACCCTGACTAGAAAAGACTGGTAACCTGTAGATGGCCCATCCCAATTAGCCATAGTAGCAAAAAGTGGACGTTAATAAATAATAATTTCCATTGCATTTTATTTTATTTTACATCCTATTCTACCCAGAATAAGACCAGGGATGTTATTAGCAATGTTGGATATGTTTACAAATAGATCGGTAATTTTATGTTTAATGTATAGCTGGCTGGATAGATAGTAATTTAAAGCTAGTTTTATTATTGTTATTTATTAATAAACTACTCACCTGGAAAGAGATGACTATTAGAAGTTTTATTTTTGAAAATGTTTGGCTACATAGAATTTAAATAATACTTTTATAAATTGAATCTGTTTAAAAATATAAAAAAATGTAATTGTTGCTCTTACGTCTTGCTCTTGTTGGGTAGGAGAATCGCAAAGTTTCCGAAGCTTGATTACTGGCTCCTCATCACTGTCGACGCTGGCCACAGACAAAGGAGAATCCTGTAAAAGAATATTTACAAAGTTATTTATGATAATTTACAGTATCCATGAAATCTAACATTACTGCCTAAGTAAATCTACGAACACTATATAAAAACAATATAAACAGAGAATGTATATGTTCGGATATAATAGCTTAAAGTGAACATTTTATGAACAAGAGGTGACTGATGGTTGAAAGCGAGTAAATAATAATAACTTGATTTATATTTGAATTATGATAATCGGAAATAACTTGTAATACGATAGAATAATAATGAAACTATTTCCCATTTTACATTAGCCTGCACTTAAAGACAATTTCAGCCATTAAAAAATTTGAATTTTAGTTATACATGAAGTGGTTAAATATGGAGTTTAGTAACAATCCAAATGATTAATTGATCTATTCTATTATGCATACTAAGCGACCAAATTATTATCATTTAGCAGTAAAAATGTTTAGAAAGAGGCGTCGCGTACGACTTCAAGAACTCATTTTCCTTTAGGGAAATCTCCAAATAGGTTGTTTATTGTGAGAAGCCCAAACCAACGATAATGTCAGTAAAAGCCACGAGAATATTGTAACGAGAAAGAGACTCTTATGAAACATGCCCAATTAACATCAATCGATCTTTACCTCGAATACAAAATAAATGACCGTGTACGCAGAAAATGTTTTTTTTTTTTTTGTGCATTGGCAATCCATTCATCTGGTTTTGCATTGAGCAAAGTAGTATTTTAGACTTGTGTTGACGTCACTGAAACTTGTTTTGTGACACAGTATTTAGAGCGAAGCAGAAGAAAACTACTTCACTCGCCAACTTTCGTCCGGCTTGGAAGTCTTAAACGTCTGTAGTCCAAGAGGGGAAATATCTAGCCAACAAACGTGGAGAAAGATGATTCAGCTTGGAACGAACTTACCGACGAACTGTGCAGACATCTTTTCTAGGAACGTGCCTTCCGGCTGACAGCTCTTTTGTTGGACTGAGCGCTAGTAAACCTTTAGACCCTTCCTAGACGATTCAGGGAGCCCAACTGGTTCGTAGGGAGGGCACGTAACCACCGTCCCGCCCTCCAACCATCGCTCTCTGACACATCTATTACCCTACTTTGTTTACAGTAGGCACAAAGACATCACACCCACCAGAAAGGAGAGAAAGTAGGGGGACACAAACTCGCCTACTCGAATCTCCTGAACACGCCTCGAGAACCTTAATGAAAAGTAGTTCTTCCCCATACAGGAATTTTAATTGGGGTGGAAAAAAAAAACTCGATTCGTTCCATTTACTATTCGATTCATTAAAAGAGAGTAGCCTTTGACTACTGCAATGTGGGCTGGTTATTTTCATAATAAAGCGCACCTAATCAGAAGCTTTTCACAAGAAGCATGCACTGGACATGGGATTCAGGTCGTACCAGCTGACTCCCAAGGAGTAAGGCGGGCTTTGATTTCTACCGCACACAACCCATCAATGGTCAAGTGCAGACTGGCTTCTACGTATCACTTTCCAAGTCAAATAGAAAAAAAAAACCTATAACACAAGTAATAAGGCAATAATCACGCAAGACGAAAAACTGGGGATCGCCAAATGAAAACTCCTGAAATTTTATAGTTCTCAGAACCACAAGAAAGAATTCTCTAATCATAACGCACCAATCCTGCTTTACCCAAACGTATTTTCAGAAAATCATGAAATACCCAGTAAAATCACATTTGCACAGAAAGTGCACTGTTATTTTACTGACTGAAAGGACAAGGATTAATGAAACTAAGTTTATTTTTAAAATAGTAAGTGCTGATAAGGGTAAACAATGGATTTCTGTTTATCAAATCCTATAGAAGATAACTTAGCTTAGGGCTCAAGAACCTGAGGCATATTCCGAAATTGCATCCCATAGAAACTAAATTAATTGGTTCAAAACTATCTAAACTAAATTGGCAATATTTGGAGCATGTGATAGAGTTATATTACTTAACTTCCTCCTTGGAGGGACCTCAGGTGAGATGTTGTCATATCTCATTTCCTTCATAAATACCCCGGCATGCGTTTATTATCAATGATTCACAGATTACATAATTGCAGAGAGCAAATAACCATGTCTAATAACTCTGTGGTAAGATTAAATTGAGGCAGTTCATGCCACTAGATCGTATTATTAAAACTCTCACACACTTCTATAATTACCAAACTATTATAGGGCTATTTCATCAACAAATTCAGTTGAGTATTCGCTAATGGCATATCATATAGTTTTTAAAGAAACCATGTGGTTAGAATGCTTGAACTATTGAACTTCCCGTGAAAGTGTACAATTTCATATAGCTCTTTCGCCGAAGAGCACGATCAGTTGTTATCGCATAGATGCGTTTCCCCCAAGACATACTCCCTTTAATTAGATATAGCACTATGGATTTACAAGGAAAAAGAGAAAGATGTGGGTACCCTCATGGCTTATCGTCCGGATCCGGGGTTACGGTTAACAGCCCTAGCTGGGTGCAATTGCAATTAATAACCTACCCTCAACCCTTTGTTAATCTGCAACGGGCATATGGGGTGAACCTATAGGCTATCATTAAACTCCTACTCCATAATCCATATCGAACGATTCCTCAATTGCGTTGAGATTACATCAAACCATCGAATGATTTGAAGGCGCGAGAGATACGGCGTAGACTCTTCACCTGGTTCCGAGAAGATCCTCCTTGGAGAAAATCACGAAGCGGGCAGGGAATTTTGCTTTCCGAAATAATTTTGATCTTGAAAGAAGCGTCATAAATATTTCTCTATGGGGCTTCAGTGGCCTTGTAAGGGTAAACAATAGGTGCAAGTTCCAACTCCGCCAAGGGAATAATTTAGTTCACGCTATCTTTAATGTAGCAGGCAGCGCTTGTGGATTAGCGGCAGTCTAGCCAGTATGTACGTCTGACACCCTCTCTGGATTACGAACGAATTTGACACTCTTTATATTCCATCCACAGGCAAGGTGACTACTGGAGAACTAACCACTCATCCTGCGGATAAAATGAAGCCCCACAGTTAACGGGGAGCTTTAAAATCTTCAGCAACTACCTCCGTGGCGGATAAAAATCTCTAAACTCTACAATGTCAACGGAAAAAAAAAACGAGAACCTCTACGAAAAAAGAGGATATAATTCTGAGTTGCACCGTCTGTAAAGTTTTGCAACTGTTGAATCGGACAGACATAATTTGAGTAGGTATTCTGGCAGGTGGGCGTGACTTCTAATGTAGGAAGTTGAAAGAAATGGCTACACTTCCACTGTAACATTGTGGAAGGACAGACCATGTTACAGTGGAAGGACAAACTGAAGATTCGTTAGTTAAGTTTTTGTGATTTATGAGTAACTACAGTAACTTGAAGATTGAGGGTTATGATAATAAAATCATTAGTTCCGTGAGTGGGTCATTTATAGAGTAGTTTTCAGTGTTTGTAAAGTTGTATTACGGTCTGTGCATAAAGTAAAAGTAATTTGCTTAAAACTCAAAATGTTTAAAGTCTCGAATTTACAGTGTAAGCGATGCAACCGATAGCTTAAGGTTTTTCGGCTAGCACATATAGTTGGACAAGACTGACTTTTCGTGCATATGGTGTAGCCTTAACTACATGAGTGTACTTCTCAACACAATGACTTCTTCAAGGAAAAACCAGTAAGGTGTTTCTTTCTTCGTTTTTTGTAGGTTGAAATTGAAAACCTTGAAGATCTTTAGCCAAGGAGTTACGATTATCAATTATTAGCTCAAAGGCCGTATTGTGGTGAGAAATCGGGAACAGCATACCAGTGTCTGCCGCAATAATGCTGCATAATTATTTCTTAAGCCGTAGCGACGCTATCACAACATTGACTGATGATTACAACGAGGTAGCCGAAAACGTTTTAACATAATAAGAAATTACTGAGGTCCACACTAGTGGTGAGGTCCCGATTAACGAGCAAATCTTTACGTAGCAAGCCGTTCAGCCCTCTTGGTTGTACTTCCCAAGGCAAGCTAAGAGTAAAATTGTAATAGCTAAAACCTTTCGGTTGTTAGATTTCAACGGACTTATCCGTTTTGGCCTTTCTTGAACCCATTTTGACTAGTTTTGTCACGAGGTCAGCAGTGCGTGTTTCCCAAAAGTCAAAAACCGTTAGAATTAGAATGCTGAAATTTTATATTTGGGACTGCTATACCGTCGAGTTGTACACCACTTTTGGGTTTAGATGATGGCGAAAATAAGAAATTGCTAATTTTTCGAGTATGTCTAAGAGACGCAAAAAAATTGAAGAGACCCTTTATAGTTTAAAATGTAAAGATCAATAAATTATGTTCTACATTTTTTGATCCGATACATTCAAAGGAGATATCGTATAACTCTTACAAATGAAGTAATTTTAAATGTCATGTGGTGCCCTTCAGATATGTAGAGTGAAATGAAAGATAAAGAATAGCCAGGAATAAGTCAAAAAGTTATTCTTTGCATGTAAGTTAGTTTATTCATAAAAAATATTGCAAGAATTATAATTCATAAATGAACGTTAAGACTATATTCTTTCAAGGACAGACCTTAATATAATTACGAAATAATAATCAATTAAATAGGAATTAATATTTTATGAATCATTAATAAATTTATGGATATTCTAAATAGTTTGAATTTAATTCTTATTTTTATACCCAAAGAGAACAGGCGGCATTGTCAGAGTAAAATATTTTACTAAAATTAGTAAAATATTTCACTTTTTAAAGACTCTTTTATAATATTTCCTTTTTAGTGGAGTTTGTTAAAGAGGAATCTTCATAAAGACTATCCTTAGAAAGCAGATGGGAGCTCAAATAAAAAAATATGTGGTGAACAGGTGTAGTGGAAAATTGCAGCATTGCTCTAATTCAGTGAACGGCCTGATAAGCAGTCCGCTAACCTCAATAGCTGCCGGGTTCTCACATGGCCACCAGAACCAAGGCCGCAAACCGCTGTCTCTGTAATAGGGACAATGAAAAGCAGAGGGCGCGGGGTTCGATGCACCCAATTAGCCCACGTCATATCGCACGATTAAGTGTCACTTTTAGTATGTGGTGACTTTAATTCAGCTCGAAAGTTGAAAACATTAAGTTCGATGCTCCTTCCAGAAGGTCAAAGAATCCAAAGAGTTGGTTATACGAGTATGTTCCCTGCTCTTCGGGGTTCCCTCCAATTAAAAGTTCTTCCAATTAATCGGAAATTGTTAGGATTTTTTATTCCAAATGACGCCAATTAAGGAAAATTACTAAAATATTTCACTGAACGGCAGGAAATTTATAATGGTGGATAATTGAAGTAGAAGGATCCAGCGATTCGCCATAAGAAAGATACTAATTTCGTACATAAAATTTTTATTACTAGCATCAGGACTGACTCTACATTGACTAAAATATTTTTCTCATTATTGATTGCTATTTCTTGTTTATTTTGCAATTAAACTCCGCATATGACACTTATTTGAAGAAAACTGGTAGTCTATAAAATAGAAACTTGTTATCCTAGGATTATAAGGGTGCATTGGTATTAAAGATAAGTAATTAGTCATAAGAATTCATTAGTCTTATACCAAAAAATATGATAGTATGTGTAGAGTACTCTTGCCCAGCAAGTATAATTTGTTGTTAACGCGTTTGATGAAATTGAGGCAAATAGTGTTCCGAAGAGCTAAAAAATGTCAAATTTATTAAATAAATTTTATTTTGATTAAAAATCAACTGCTGTTAAGAAGAGAGCTTATTAATGTTGTTATTATTTTTTTTTTCATTTAAAACAGTTAAAAACGTCTCACTTAGTAACTAAATTACCTCAAGAAATACTCTTTATGCACTTAATGAGACGATTTCAAAGCTTCTAGGATTAGAATTGAAGCTAAAATAACTATTAAAAAAATTATTATGCACAGTTAATGTTATGTAGCCAGTAGAACTTAACTGACTGGATCGAATTATTATTACACCACGTTTATTCCATCATACGTTCAATGCCACTTATGTATACCTTATGTAAACAATCAAAACTTATTAAATTTTCATTTCGTACCTTAGAAACAAATCAACAAAAGTTTTTAAAATACTCGTTGGCTTTATAGGTAAAAACTTAATACTCAAATCAAAAATTCAATTACATTATATAAATATTTATCGACGGATTTAATATAATATATTTTTCTGTCTTTGGAGAGTAAAGGGTTCGTAATAAATATTGAATCCACTCTACACTAAACTAGTAGTTTTTGCTGCCTTGAAAAATTGAAATAGTCATTTATATATAATATATGAGTCAGGGATTAAAAATAAATCGGTTCTAACTTACAAATTTCGTCACGTTGGAGTAAGAAATCACTGAAGGAGAAAAATGTCATTTAAATTCTTCCACGAGATGAGACAATAATGATCGGAATCATTTGTGCGCGCCCTGAAGATGAGAGATGATGAGACGAGTGAAACAGGTGTAGTGTAGTTCCGGCGGAGCTCCTGGCTTCATTTCCTGTTCTCGCTCAATTTACTCAAGCCCCTGACGTCACCGGAGTAGGCCTTAATATGTCTGGCAGTGACTGCGGCGACTCAAGCCAAGACCAACACACTGCTACACCCAAGGAGTTTAGTCATCGCTTTGGGATATATATACCGATACAGGTCACCATCCAAGGATAGACAGATGCAAAGGCACTTCTTGAGACAGTCATGACAAGTTTTAAAATATTGCGCCTTAAAGGCATACCAAATAGATAAGAAACTACTTAGCAAAGTATATAAACGTTTAGTGAAAGAGCAAACTATTTTGTACATATAAAAATATCATGAGTAACAGGATCTCACACGTAGGCTTTGTTAAACTAAGCAATATTTCACGTCATCTCACATTTATTTCTTTACTTATCCCATAGATGTATTAGATAAAGGTGAAAATCGCAAAGATCTGCCACTCTTCCAACTATCTTAAAGCCTCTGGGACAGAAAATTTCTGTACCCTTTTTACTTTCTTTTACGAAGCAAATGAAGAACTATACACTTTTACAAATTACAAATTTGAGTCGTCTCCTACTCAGATTCCTTGTTTCTTTTCCCTATGTCCTATGATCCTCAATTTTCTCCATCCATTCAGCAAATAGCATTCCTTTGAGAATCAACACTCGTTTCCACCAAACATAAAACAAGTATGGTAGCACACTTTAGTGCTCGTTAATTAGAGAACTCATTGAGTCGAGCACGTACATTTTTGGGCGAATTGCAACATATTCACTGTGCTTTTCATTTGGACTTCATAACGACAATACATAAGGTTTCCCACAGTTGGTGAATCCTCTTTAATTATTGGCTGAATTTATTCTAACCAATGGTAGATCGAAATCAAAATAGGTTCCCCTGAAGCTCTTAAGTTCTTCGGAGGCTTTTATCTTTTTGGTAATGGGATGTTTAAATCTGGGCTTCCATCTGTCTCAAGATTATCATGCCTAACAGGCCTTCTGGGACACTGTAACATTAGCCAGATTTACAAGATTGAGGACTGCAATTAATCTGACGGGAAGGGACAACCCAACTAACCTCTTAAATTATAAGTATTGCTAGCTACAACAGTTGGGGTATACAGTTTTTATTTTTACTTAATAAACAAATTGTGAAAACTATGCATGATTATGATTCCGTATGGCACATGATGTTTCGAAGACAGAAATGGATTGATTAGGAATGAGATTTTTCGAGTCTCTACAAATGTATTTATATGTTTGCCATAGTTCCCAGAGGCCAATGAAAAAAAATAACACATAAGCATTGAGCGGGAATAGTTAGTACATTTTGTACAGCGAAAGCGGAAATTTAGTCTATACTCTCCAATCTTTAACGATTTCCGTTGGCTTATTTATTGTACCACTGCAATCCTCTATATTTAATCCATTATTAAATTAATATTTTAAGAGACCAATGTTAAATGTTCCACTAATAAGCACAACCATAACCCTCGGAATGATTTTCTACTTTCATAAGTCGTAAGATATTTTTTTTTAGTTTTCGTTTCTTCAGTGCCTGTCGCCTATATTGGTGCGGGAAGTTATAACTACAATTTTGTAGAACTAATCTACGGTCACCATAGCCCCGATTTAAAATCCGTGGTGGAACATTTTAAATCGATAACACCTTGACACCTCCAAATCCATTTCGAGACTGTAAAGCCGTGAAAAACTGTGAAAAATAAATAGGCCGAATTTGAAGGGCGCAATCATTGAATTGTAAGAGGTATAATTGCAAATGTGTCCCGTTGTCAAAGCGCACAGAGCAGGGCCGTGTAGGGGAGCAAGGAACCCATTTCTCACGACAGGCTGTATTGCGGACGGACCTTGAGCTATAAACGGATCAGTGTTATTCCGCGGATCGGCTCCCAGCTCCACATCACTATATCCATACAACGGCCCCAAACCTTCTCTGCCACAAATAGCGCCTCTATTGCTGACGGTCGTCTATATAAACATCCTTTTCCGCCTCCATTCCGGCATCTGCGGTAAATAAACCCAGCGACAACTAAACTATTGCTCTCAACAAACTGAGAACCACATGGGACTCCATGGAAGCTCCTTAACCCTTTGAAAAACATATCCGAAATACAAATCTGATGATGACACCGTATGACTTTCTTGAAATATACAAATTGTTTTGCAGCAGTTCACATACAATTATTTCATTTGAATGGCATGCACAGCATCGTTCAAATGCGTCAGCTCAAATTTGAAAACTATAAAACTTTTCATGATGATGAACTGAAAAATCCTATACAAATTTATTGTATCTCTAATAGGTACGGGGACATTCGCATGGGTTTGTTTCTTCCCTTCTCTAAACTCAAAGCTAGACGATAAAATAGAACTAAACGATAAAAAGTGAGAGTGCACAACTAGATGTTACAAAAGTTTAAAATATGAAATTTCAACATTCTAGCACAAAGCGTTTAAGAGTTATTATCAAAGTGACCATGTTCATTATTCGAAAGTATAAGCCAATCAGAAATCGTCTTATTTTTCCAGGTGATCTATTGAATGCTTATAGTATGTATTTAGTGTAGATATATAATTTTGGAGTCACTTGCTGTCTTTCCCATTGAGCGCGTGGTAGTAGCTCTGAAAATGGAGACAATAGTCTTTGAATGCGCTTTAGCCCTGAAATAAAAACCTCGTGAAGTATTGGATGATTTCTTCCATCCAAGTAGATGTATCACTAATTAACTTAGTCAGTACACAGAAGGTACGATTTAACGGACATCTCCATATTGTAATTTGTCATGCGACCGCGTTGAATAAGATGGACAGCACCAGAAAAGACGCACGCAGTTGTAAACTAACCATATCCCGCCCGTTTTTTTTTAATCTTCAACGTAATATCAATTTTTATCGGGAAAAAAATGTAAACTGTAACGAAAGCGGGTTTTTATTTACGAGTACGATAACATGGATAAATTTCATAATTAATAAAAGGTAGCGAATACGGAACGGCGTAAATAATAATCCAGAGAATGGTGACTTGTGTATATATACACAAAACCATCATCTGATAAGATTTCCAATTATGTGTATCAGCTACCATCTATTTGACAGCTATAAGTCATATCCAACAAGAAGTTGTTATAATGGTTTTGTAAAGCATATTATTATTATTATTTATTAACGTCCACTTTTTGCAACTTAGGCTAATCGGGACGGGTTATCTACAGGTTACCACCCTTTTCTAGCCAGGGTGGGATTTTAGGACGTTATTTAATGAATTTCGTCACTAAATAATTTCCTTTGCCCAGGCAAGAATCGAACTCGCCACTCTAGGTTTACCTAGCGCATGATTTTAAACTTAATGAAGTGTAACCAACATCACCAGCCAGTATTCATGAGTCTAAATCCATTATCACTGAACTTACATAAAATAGCAAAACAACAATCATAATAGTAAACATACACTGATAAGTGATATGAATAGAGAGCATCCACATTTACATTTGTTTAAATTTATATAATAGTCCAATCACTGTATTCAGTTCCTAGTTAATGCTTTACCTTCCGACTGCATACAATGTAGCTGGTGACACTTGAATGCAACGGCTACGGACGGTTTTCTGTAAAGTCTGTCGAATCTCTCAAACCCTAGCAACGCCATTAGTGTTTGTGAAGGTACAAAGCAGCTGAAGCAGCCGGTATAGATAGGGAACAAAGAAATAGGATGCTGCAAGTTCGTGATCCTAGAGGGAGCTGCATCTATTAGATCGCACCGTATCCATAGTCCCTTATGCAATCTTTAACTGGTCTGAATAAAGTGCTTCAAGAAAATAACCAGCTTTTCGCAGGGAGCTCTATACTTTCACCTCTATAATAAAGTATCGGGCGAAGAGCTTTGTCAAGAGACAGGGGCAGAAAAATAAGTCTTGCGACTAGCATCATAAACTCTCAAATGAACGGATAAAATATATAATTAAGCCTTGTTCACAATTTCAATTACGAAATGAAGCCGGAAACATGCAGAGCTCCAAATTAGTGCATTATTATTCATGGATGAATAAAACTAGTAACTAGTACTATTAAACAGAATATAATCGTATTCAAATTATACTACCACTAATTGAAAGAGAGCAATAACTCTACCGACAGAGACATCTGAAACCTATACATATGTAAAGGCAGGCGTAGAATTTCATCCAAGATACTAAAAGTATTGGATTACAGCAGAGTAATCATCTATTTAGGTCGTACTCGCATTTAGGATGCGATTTTCAAAAACCTCTTGCCGTCGATCCAACTTCATTACATTGGATGAAGTTCATACATTTAAATTTTTAAATACCTATTATTTTATCGAAACGGAAACTCAATATTTAAAAGTTTAATAAAATAACTGGAAATCAAGTTGACTTACGGCAGACATTCGTACAACAGGAGCTTAGAGAGGGGCAAATTACTATTAATATTTATTAATTCATAAATATTTCCTTTCTTATGTAGCTCTTCGAAACATGTATACCAGATCTAGTTGTTTAAGTAATGTACTTCAAAAGTCATTCCATACATATTTTTCTCCATCTCGAATATATCTATATATATATTTTTCGAATCTCGAGATATTTATGTTCATTAGTTTTCAGCCGTCAGCAAACCACCTACTCCTACTTCATAATATGTAGGCAATAAGCCAATATGTGACTAAAAAATAGGGAATATAAAGTGAAGGTAGGGTTAATTGAGCCGGCATGATACAATGATAATGTCATCTATGTAAATATGTTCGGTGAGCGAGAATGTAATAATACTAGCACACAAGAAAAGAAGTATAAATAGAAGAAATGCTGTTAGTCAATGGCGCAATGAAAACAACTCAAAAGACGAAAAAAAAAACAACAAGAAGCAACCGAAACATGCACAACATAAAAAAAAATACTGAAAAAAAAATAATTTTGGCAAGTAATATTTCTTTGTATTCTTCTCTTTAAATCGATATAGTCTATAATTTTAAATAGCAAACTTTATTCCTATTGAATGCTACTATTGAAGGCGTGATGATATTTTTTAACTCGGGCTCTATTGGAAAAAAATCTACAAAGGCGTTTTACGCAATGAAGAATTGCATGTTCCTAGTTTTTCTACAATCCCATTTACTTTAGTCTTTTTCTTCCCCCTTTTTCCTTCACAGCTTCATGAATAAGTAGGTGGTTTTCAGATTTTCCGCTTGTGAATAACAGCTTACGTAACTCCCCTTGAGTAAGAGAAGGAGCAAAGAACAAAACGGTAAACGATAGGAGAGCATCGTGCAGGCAGATAGAACCACGATTTGGAGCACTCCGCCGTGTCTTCTCAGCTAATGATCAGTCAAACCATTACGCAACTGGATTCCTTTTTTTGGTCTTTCTTTAAGGGACTATTTGGAATCTTCAGTCGAGAGTATACAAATGGAGACACATGTCGAAAAGTTCATCTGCAGCGAAAACTAATCCCATTTGTCACTGGCTGGAATGGAGTTGATTCACATTCTGTTTCCTCTTTTCCATTCTGGTCTATGAAAACAACACTTAAACTGAGCTGAACAAGAGATGTATAGTGTTGTATTAGCCAACTGCGAAAATCGCTTGATTAAGATGTAGCCCTTGCTGCAAATCATATGTTGGCAACCACCGGCCCGCGATAAAGTTTGATCCGGCCGCTAATTAACTTTCGTTGTTTGTAAGAATTTCAAATTTTACGATTTAATTCTAATATTGTACCTTTTTTTGTCATTTTATTTTGTTATTTTAATTAATTGTATTACAATTACTTTGTCATTATAATTTCATGTCTGATAACTATCGTTAAAAACTATGAACACTACTTTAAAATGCACTACTTTTAAAAGCGGGCCCCGCGAACGTATTTGAACACTAAAGCTTGGCCCGCAACATGTCAAAGGTACCCATACCTGATGTAAATGAAAAGAAAGTCTGTCACGCAGAAGGTGCTTAATCTAAGCATATTTCCTACATGTTGTACACTATGGATTTGATACCATTTATTCTACATTTTTTTATAAATAGAATCCTATTTAAAGAAGGCTTTAAATTTATTTAATCTGGAAATGAAATGTTTTCGCTTTAGTGGAAACGGCGGTTTACTGAAGGCTGAAAACAAAAAAGTTCAAATCTCTCGATTAATAGTCGAGATAGAGAATACACGTAGAAGAACGTTTATAGCAAATAAAATAAGTAACAAAATTTTTTCTATTCAATATTTCGATAACCGATGATAATAACGGAGATTTTTGATTATTCGATTTACAAAAAATAAAATATTAAAACATGATTAAGACAAACCCCTTGGCATATTTTTTGTGTTTAAATATTGATTGATTTTTTAGAAAAAAATAGTATGGCTTGGTATAGCTAAAAAATGAATCCTCCATTTTGAAGAATTGGTAGGAAGTGAAAACTGATCATTTACAACAGGGCAGATATAATAAAAATATAGTAAACTGTATCTTGGACGTCGTGATCTATCTTCAGGATTACTAGTACATCAACAAACCCATTTCGATGGTGCTCCTGTTTTCTAACAAGGCCAGCGATTTTGAGAACTTTTTATGTAAAGGATAGAACAGAAAGTACAAGTCCACAAACAACTATAATAACTGTGCGTAAATACTGAAGTACTCCTTCCATAAAACTACTTCGCAACAAGGGCTTTTTAAGTTATAAAACTGTGCTACTGAATTACTAATGCCGAGAGAAGGGCGGTAAGTAAGAGCTGATTGCGATGAACCGACAGCCGGCCAGACTCATAAATCACATTAGGAAGTCGGTGGAAAGGTGGTTTTGAAATGCCCACAATGACTTGCCTCTCTTTTCAACCGCAGCTCCAAATGCATCCGAAGGTGAAAGGAAAACTGGGAAAAATTTGTTTGCCCAACTAGTTTTAAGAAACCTTTCCAATCCTATAGTTACTCGGTCCTCCAAGAAAAAGTACGAACTGTAAATATTCGCATCGCTACAACTCTGAGATGTCTCATAATAAGTGTACCGTCTGGAACTTAAAGTACCTTAACATTTTCGGAGGAGGTGACGAGATTAAAATGAGATTTTTAAGACAACTGTGGAGCTTGGAAAGTAGAGGGTTTGTTATTTTCCCAATGCAATTGAGATGATTAACTTTTATTTAATGGTAAGTCATCTGAAAAAGGAAAAAAAATATCTTGAAATGAGTATACTACCCGGATTATTTATACAGATAAGGTTCCAGGATTCCAGGAAATTTACTTCAGAATAGAGGACACATTAATCTAAATTTCTAAAAATAAGAACATATTGTAATATGAAGAAGTTAAAATATAAGAAAAAAACGGTATATGATATTCCTCACTAATGTCAGATTAACATGTTTTATTCCCGATTGCATCCATAGTTAAAAAATGCCTAAAAGGCTGATCAGAGAGAGACAAATATTAGATCATGTATCCAAATAATTTATCTGGCACTCCAGTCTAGTCGAAATAAAAGTTTAATAACATGTAGTTAATAATAATAATGTACTTAGCTTCACCTAGTAAACCTAGAGTGGAGAGTTCGATTACCGCCTGGGCAAAGAAATTTATTTAGTGGCGGAATTCATTAAATAAAATCCTTAGTCCCACACTGGCTAGAAAAGAGTGGTAACGTGTTGATAGCCCGTCCCAATTAGCCTTAGTTGCAAAAAGTGGACGTTAATAAATAATTTAATTTAATAAGATATATGTACATGTATATAAGACATAAATGAGGGTTAAGGGGTTAAAAAGTAAAAATAAGTGCAGGTTCGATATCCGCCAAGCGAGAATATTAATTTAACAGCTCCTAATAATGGCTAACGATTATGACTCTCTTATATCCCATGCACAGCCAGCCTGACAGGGGGTGAACTCACTATAGACAGGGTCAAAGAACTATTTTGTAGAGTTAATAACTCAACAGAATAAATCAAAACAGGAAAAGAAAGAACAAAGGTTCAAACATAAGATAAATTAATTTTAACACCAAAATAAAAATACTAAACAAGCAACACTAACAATCTGTCTTTGAGTTATCGCATATAAATAGGACGAATTTCAATACGGAAAGCCCCTTGACTGCACTAAGAAAATCCCCTTCCAATCTGTGGATCTCAAGAAAAAATAAATAATATATATACACACACACACACAGTTAGTTCATCTGAATAACTCCGTATTTGAACGCATTCATGAAAAATTATCTTAGCTCAATGACCCCCAAATTAGTACAGAGATTACTTAATTATACAGAAATATTCTTACAAGTAAAGCCTTCATTAAATAATTTTGCGGCCCTTACGAAACAGAATTAATTGAAAGCAACCAAAGATGCATTTACTTCATGTACTCTTGAACTTTCTCACGGATCTGATAATCAACTATCAAATTACTGTTCATTGAGTTCGTGTGTAAATTGGCTCTTTCAGAGCCTTATTAGCAAGATAAGAAATTGATGCTTCTACCATGGTGTTTAATTAGCACGGATAGAAAACAATACAATACAAAAAAGAAAGTAATAAAATACCCGATGAGCATATTTCTTTAAAAAAAAAAACATTTCAGGAAATGAATCTTAATTGCATCCTTTTATTGAATAGGGGTTTGAAATGCATTTCGGAAGTTTATTAGTTAGTAAATATAATGGTACACGAATGTCGCTAATTGAAGACATCATCAATGACATAACCATTATTAAATCCAATGTTTGATTATGAGTAATCATCAAACCCAAACTATTATAATAATAAAGTGACAGTAAAACATCCTTATAGACATTAAATAGACTCAGATATCTAGATTTTTTAAAAGTTGTTTAATAAAGCATTAACAAAATTTAGTATCAAACGGCCGTTGGACATACCTACAGAAAATTCATGGAAAGAGTGCTACAAATAGGTGGGCAATGGTTGTATCTTCTTCCAAATAAGAATGAAATGTAAAGTGTTTCAGAGATTGCAAGTTTCAAAAATTTTAAACTTAAAATATGAAAACTAAAATAAACTTAAAACCAGCCTATTGAAATAACAATGCTAGCTAAAAACCTTCATGAGAAAGAAGGTGCTACGTCTAAATACCTAAAATAAGAACATTCTTCAATTCCTCCGCCCCATTTTATGCCTTTCAATGTTATATTAAAAAATAAATAAATAGGATAAATTAAAATTGTAGTCTGAAAAACAACCCACAGAATAACGACTATAGAAAAGCATGAAATATGATAAAATAAGAAAAGGTTAATAAAAAATATCGATGAGGAGAAACTAGTTACGTGAATCAGAGATCACAACAATTTATATTTCCTGTCATCAAAGAGAGAGTTTGCTGAATATTATATATTAAATAAAAATACTTAGTTGTAAATGTTGTAAAAAAATGTCTACAACATACAATTAATGAAATTTAATAACATCCACCTGGCCCAGGTCTAAACACTTTCTCAAATCTAACGACGCTCATCTGAATGCACAGCTAAATTAAAAAAAAAGGAAGAAGAAAAAAAACTCAAAAGACACCGGCTCGAGCCGTCAGTTTGAAGCCTGTAGAGCAACAGGTGGGTATGGCTAAGAGAATGACGTGAGCTAGGCTCTAGTACTTTCTAGGGGATGAACGACCTTCGGAACCTCGTATAAAGGAAAGTCAATCACCTTCTCAGATAATCACCTCTTTCAATCAGCCTCGTATCATCATCAGGGCCTGCGTTGCTTCCTATTCCATCCAAGGACGATTCGATTCGCTAGTTCTCTCATTATATCTTCTGGAAGAAATCTCGCTCGAAAAATAGTACCTATGTTGGGCCGGAGAAAGAAAAAAAAACGCCTCTGCTCTATTAGAACTTATCATCAATTTGAAGTTCAGATCGCATACGTAGAAGAATGCGCCCATAAAAAAAATCAAAAAGTATGGCACTAAGACGCCTAAGAAAAACATATCCACGAAAATCGAAGAGTGATATGAGACTGTATCATGTTCTAGGTGACAGAGATAACAAATAATCATTAGGACCAAGAACAATATCAACCTGACTAGAAGGATGGATGAAGAAGATGTAAGATGGTTAGCATTGATACAAAAGGACACAAGAGAGTGTTTTCAGAAACCCTTGTGTGGACAATAATTAATTAATTAAGGTATCTCATTAAATTAACTAATTAAGGTATCTCATCAACGTATAAGGAAGGGAACCATGACGAAATATAACTACGGTGTAGAAAAGCAGCAATCAATATCAATTCCTCTTGTTGAAGTGGGAAACAACAGTAAGGCGTGTGTACGATACTAAAATAGGAAATATGATAAATGTATGGAAGACAGCACTGAAATAAAGAAAAGGATGTTTAGTCAAGATGTCGAGTCACATCAAACCGCCACTGTCAGTCCTACGGTTCTATATTATTAAATATAATGAGTGAAATGGAAAAACAAAAGTTAATGTACAGGAATCTGAGCCGAAGAGACAGATTCTCCATGACAATGTCAGGACACTGATGGAAACAGGATAATGACTGGTTGTGGTATGTAAACAGAAGGCTGTGTGGTTTGTGTGGTCCTGTCAGAGTCATGGATAGGACGATCTAGAAACTATGCCCAAATTACAGGGAGAGAACCCGGCCAACTCTCACCCGCCCTACTGGCGCACATTTCAACACAGTTCTGCCATAGGCCCGAACTCCGGATAGGAACAACAACGCAAGGCCCGTGGGAACTGCACCAACCTGCGACGTTTATGGCGGAAGAGAAACCGGGAAAATATTTTATTGGCTAGCTCGAATAAACTGATTTACCGGGTTAACTTTCACTCTGACAAGCTGCGTATTTCAAGTGTGATAGCTTCTAGTTAAATAAGGAAAAAATGGCCTGATGATACAATTATGAAAGCAATTTAAGGCAATTTCACATTGAATTATGTACAGGTTACGCGGGGTTGAACAGTCAACTTCAGCATCAGGAGAGAACGAGACTGTTATCGTTCTAATAAGGCTAAGAGGGAACTAAAGATCTCACTAAATATGTTAGTAAAGACTACGGAATGAAAATAAACGTTGTCATGTTGAGCAACAAAAGTAACATGGATACTGAGTAAATTAACGCCTTTTGTGGATTATACAATCGACTAATTAAGTAGCAACCTGATGTGGATACCACGTGATTTCCTTGTACTTCAAACAAAATAATTTTATAGTGCCGTTTAATATTATTTTATATGAAAGTCATATATGAACCTCCGTTCCATTCCATCGGGTCCAGAAATTTCAAAGAACACAATTTATAGAGCTTTTCATGATATATGGATATATGTTCATGGAGCTACACATCATTCAAATCATGTGTATCTCTAATAGGTAAGGAGAAAATAACAACTTTTTATTTCCACCCTCCCATCCACATTAGTCAATTTTAATCAAAAGGAGAAGTTCTCAATTACTTTACAGTACTCTAAGTATGAAAAATCAACACTCTAAGACTAGCTGTGTGTGAGTTATGCGATATGTATAGACGCCACGTCGAAACTAGTCAAAATGGATTCAGGAAGGGAAAAAATGGTTAATTCCGAATGAAACTGAAAATCTAACTTTTACAATCGCGATTACAATACTTCCTTTATACAGCAAAAGGAAGTAAAAGTTCCCTTAATTGAGGTTAAAGAATAAGAACTAAAATGAGATAAGTTCTGTGCGTTAGCCACCATTACAACCATAATTTACAAGATATTAGTTTAAAATGTGCAGGCATGTTTCTAGTATTCAGCTTATCCTCTATGACCTAGCTTTTTTCATGAAGAAATTTGCCTTCCCTATGAAAGTGGGTAAGAAGGATGGGGTCTAACAAACTCAATGCTATTTAATAATTTTATCTCTGGGTGAGATCTAAAGAACCAAACGTCTTCAGGAGGCCGAAGCAAGCTGCCTTGCAGGTTATCTCCAAGTCATCAGTGACAGACTAATCAATTGAAGAGGCCTGGGAATCCTCTAGGGATTGTGACCCTAAAGTAACATTAGTGAGAGGAAATTATTGTATTTTTTTTTGTTCATAATTGAGCTGGTTTTATACGAATACATTAACGCAAAGGGTACGCAGATTCGACCTTCAGTTTATAAACTCAGAGTTCTTTGAATATTAATAAGAGAAAGACAAAATGAAAGAAATCTAGGAACAATTCATTAAATGAAGTACATATCAACCCTTCATGTCATTAGTCATTAATTATAATCGGTTTTAGGGGCCATAGATTCCATTATCACCTTTTCTTAGTGTGAAAACTGCCATCATAGTAACAGTAGCGAGAATTTCATTCCTTAATGCTAGAGTAGATATGTGACCCCAAATATCATACGTCAAATCACTATGGTGTGACTAATACTCTTCCAGAAGTGTATCCTAACGCGGAGAGAAGCTGGATTCCTTGGAACAACTTCGTTGAAGATATTATGGATACCACATATAATAGTTATCAGACTGCAGATCACTGAAGTCAAGATGAAAATGGTCAATAATCGAAAAAAACAAAAACAGGACGTGGCAAAATTTAGCTACCGACAGAGTGCACTCAAAATATAATCTTTCACATTATTGTATAGAAGGACTACCACTTCAGCTAAATCCAAAATTTCGAGAATACATACGTAAACTTACAGTATACATGTAGAACAGTAAATATAGAAATTCACAAAAACTGTTAAATAAAAATCCTTATCAAAAAGTTACTTCATAAATAATAATAATATTTCAAAGTGTTATTTAAAAAAAAATAGACAAGGGAAAACCAAGCGTGGGAACGTAAAAGAGGAATATATCCGTAAATAATTATTTTCCTTCAAACTTTTTATCCTGGAAGTGCCAACAATAGAAAATTTCAATAGGCAGTTACGAAACCCAGGGTAAATATTCCTAGAGAAAAATTGTCAGGAGAAAGTTACCGTAAATAATTCAAGTGACAGTAATCATTACTATTACGTCTTATAAACTGACTTATGGGCGTAAAACTTTAAAAATTGATGTGACTGAGGGCAACAACACCGAGGTGGGTAGAAAAAAAAGAACTAAGAGGGGGAGAAAGAAGGAAGAGAAAAAAAACGAAGAAGTAGAAGAATCGTAGGCGGAGGAATGCAGAAGGCGTCTAAGACGGATGTCCAAAACATATGTTAACAAGATACACTGTATAAAGACTACGATATGAAATTTAAATAAAAGTACATAAAGATGTGAAAGCTCTATAAGATTTCTATTTTTTTTTCGTGTTAATGTAGCTCCTAATATATTATAAGCCAACCATCGGAGATAGAACATACATATTGTATCATAATATACTTAACACAGATCAAGGGAATATTAATTTTTGATTAATTGATATTGGAATATTAATTTATATTGATTGATTAATCGTAATCAATATTTGTCTACACAAGAAATATGCCGAAATATCACTAGGATATACTTAACAGACACTGACAACGTCATCGAGTGAAATAACTGGAAGGAAAGAGAGTACGTTCTTTCAATAACTCCTGATGAATAATTACATATTTAAATTTTAATTCAAATCATGCAGGCAATATGTTCAATACCCAGTAGAGAAGAACAAAAAAACAAATTAGAAACATCAAAAAGGCCACCCTTCCTTATTCATATTCCCAGTCTGTGATGAGAAGAAATTATGACTAGCAATGGGGCATGGTCACCTTTAAAAAGGGAAGTAAATAAATTGATTCACAACCACCTTTAAAACATATGATTCAATGAGTATGGGATGGAAAGTTTCTACTACTGTCGCAACAAAAATCTTATTCATATAAGAGCTACAAAGGGGAGAAAATAATAAAGCACATAAGTTTTTCTAGTTTTAATTACTTTGAAATGAATAAAGGTAACGATTTCCCAAGGCACAACGCCTCCAAGTAATCTATAAAAAATGTTATTAAAAGTTGCTGCCGCATATGCACTAATAGAACCCCAGCACAATAGCACGCGCAGTTAAAGCACCAGGCAGCCATTACGCCGTTCTAGGTAATTGTAGAAAGGTATATACAAAAAAAGATATGGCTGCATAAACGTTAATTAATATAGTAAAAAAATAAAATAAAATTGAACGAGAAAGCTGTAAGAAATTGCGTCAAGCTAGTAGTGCTGAGGTTTCACCTCTGGCTCGGAAGGGCATTAAAACCGAATTAGATTCGGATCTGGGAAGTGAAATCCGTCATTAGGCTCTTGGTGGCTGAACGGTTTATCTTAATTTCAGCGAGGACCCTTTGTTGTGCTAAGGCGAGAGGCTGGGGGTGAGGGAAACAATGCGACTACACTTTCCAAGCCATCATCACCATGGAAGAACCATTATACAAGCAACTGCTACCTTAGCATCAGCACCATCACCACTCGATACTTTTCATCACATAAATTATAGACTCCAATATCATCACTACGAAAAATGGTCCTACTTCTCCATTGACGATGAACTTGGGGGACCGGAGTAACTTCTCTGAACACTGACACCCAACAAAACGCCACTAGCTTACATCACCAACCCCCGTCCACTGACAAAGGAATTATATCTGGTCACCAATGCCACGAACTCAATCATCGCCAAGGCATACTCTCCATTACCTATCAACTACTATCATCATAATAGAAGTTACAACATTATTTATGAAATTGAATTGCCAAGAAAAACCATCACTACTAACATTGTCGCCACAAGAAACACTTTATCATCTAAGAAATGCAATAGCACTTAAGCTAAATATAATCATAAACGAATCAATTACTTCAAGCATCCATTATACACCAGCAATGCAGCCATCTACTTCCATAATTATATAAATTACTTATCTCCATTCACCCATAACATTCCACAATCTCCAAGGGCTGCTTTCATTATCTAATCAATAAAAACAGTTAGTCAGCTGCATCAGTATCAAGTAATGAACTTTCGTTTTACACGAAGTGCCATCTGATCATAAAACTGAGCGTAAACATTAAAATTACAAAGATTCTTTCACACTCCATAAACGATGTAATAGCTCCAGGTCACCATAGAACACGTACAATGTAGCTACGCAGCACACGGGGTTCGATACCGAAGTATCCTTCATTAGTTTTATTACAATGCCCTTTATTACAGCACTTAACACATATCATAGAACATTCTTCAGCATACAGATACGTCAGATTACCTAACCAACAACCGCACAATGCAAGCCCTATTTTTAACCACCATGATCACATGATGCGACGGTCTCCTTCGACAGGAATGCCAATGGTAAATTAAAAGAAAATGAATAAAAACTGTGCTAATTATACCATTCTCAATAACTATTCAGATTACAAATATATCCTCAATAGGTGCAGTTTAAACAGCATAATCAGCCTGGTTTCAAGTATAAGCAATGACCCGAGTCTCCCCTGACCACCAGACAGCCTTGAGATATTTATAATGGACACCACAGAAATAATATTACTTCAGGATTCGTACCTCAAGGTAATCTTAAAAAGCGCTAAGTGACAATTGTATTGTCATATTCATTATGAGACACGTCTTCTGAAATCCGTTAACGTTTTTATTCAGAGCCGATGCCATAAATGCAACGAGGTAATTTCTGAGTCTGTCCCATCTCCATTCTTAGAAGTTATATTCTTGCCAGTTTTATAGCAACCTGGAGAGATAAATTGAGTTACATGGTCTGCTCTCAATGGGCAATAAATGGAGTCCAGAAGATACTCCATTAAGGCGACTATCAGCCAAACCGCATATCTCCCAAGAATCGTGGAGGCAATTCGTCCCATGTCCATACCTCGCGGTTAGGTCTCCGACCGCGTGTGGCTTGCTATTTTGGTCGATGAGCTAACGCAGACTCATAGTGCCAAACCCGGACGAAAGAGGTCGCCAAACCGGTGTGTGTGTGTATACTTAGGCCTCGCCTCGCCTCCTTTGTTCCCCCCCGCCCACTCGTTCGCGCAAAGTCAGAATGGGAGAGAGTTTTGGCAAACTCCTACATCAACTACAAACTACACTTTCTCCCGTAAGAGATTACAAACAAGCGGACGGAGTCAATATCAACAAGCATTTCCCACGCTACCTGGCACTGATCCAGAGGAAACGAAATCAAAACTCAAAAGTCTCAATTGGCCAAAGAGAGAGTAGCTTTCAGCAGTCAAGAATTATATTAACGACTATTCTTAAACGAATTTCATAACACTATTTTCAAACGCGGAAGCCATTCATAGAAGCTGTTTAAAAGCACAGCAGCGTAGGAATAGTTAACAGCTGTAGTACGTTTCTCACCTAATAATAACAATTATCTCGAGATAATCATATTCTAATGGCAGTAATCATGGGAGAGAGTGACTATGATTGTAATAACATTTTATTCGTTTAAAACTGACGGAACAGCTTCCCTTAATCCTGATTAGAGCTCAAGATATCAATGGCAGTAGGAGTAATTTTATCAAAGTGAATCATACCTAAATGTGTATATTTCAAATGAACAGATACACTTAATACTTACTCCTTAACATTTTACAGTCACTCCAAAAACCTGTTTTTTCAATCAATGAAACGAAAATTCCTTAAGGGAGGGTATAATAACAAATCAAGAATAAATTGAAAAAATAAACTATATATACGAAATACGACACATGGAATTCTCATGAAGAATCATCGACAAAACTCTCTGAATCAATTTATAGCTTGACAGTGTTTAACAGGAGAAATGGCAAAAACTAGTACCGAAACCAGTTGACGTTTAAAAATACCTTACCTGAGACCTCATCAGTCAATTAACTTTCTCTTCATAGTTAAATCGATCTCTAAGACTTCGATCGAAAGTAATTAAAGGAATTTAATTGATATTGACTTATAGGCGAAATATAATTTTTCTTCAAGCTATCCAGATAATGATGGAGAAAGTAATAGAATTAAATTAGTTAAGAAAATATACATTATAAGAAAATGTTTACTTTTATTCGAATTTCTAAAATATCTATAAAAGAAAAATGAAGAAAAAATCTGGAAAATAAAATCGTTGGTACTTATAGGACAATAAAAATTGAGGTAAATAGGTTTTTAGGGTTTATGTTCATGGTTGCTACTAACAACATAAACCCATTATGCACCAATTTCAATGATAAAACAATATTTCTAAGGACTTCTATATTCAATCCAAATACAGAGTAAATAAATGAAAACAAATAACAATTTTTTGCAATAATGTATGGGGAAAATGTAGATTTTATCGCTAAGATTTCGTAATGAAACGTACTCGACATAAGACCAAATAAGTTCGTTAAGTTGTATGATTGAGGTCTACGGTAGAAAATGAGTGAATACATTGGAAGAATTAATTATTAATTAATATGCCTGACAATATGTATAGTATTTGTATAAACATTGATGAAATTAGTTTCTTCGATGTAATTACATATTGAGTTTTATGGTGATTATTGAGAGCTTGGCTTTCTTCAATAGTAGAAACTGTACCAAGATATCAACAGGTAGGAAGGAGCCTTCATTGTAACCCAAGAACCATTTTATTTGGAATGGTCTCACTGCGCCTCTTTCTGACAAGAACATTCTGATGTGTCACCGGAAAAAATTAGAAGCTATTCACAAGGACATGAATGAGAAAAACTGCAGAGGGAAAGGAATGAGTCTTAAAAACCTGCAGTAAATTAAGGTAACAGCCCGAAGCAGTCCAATCAAGGTTATTGGGTTGATTGTACAAAACCCGTTCTCGAGACTCGTTCATCATGCTACACCCATAGAAACACACAGCTCCCTATCTCACACGCCACTCCCCATTTCTTCTGAGTTCACAGCTGTTGGTTCAAGCTCTTAGTGCAATAGTGAACTGGCCAAATCGGGCAAAGATACCACATTTACCTGGCCTTACACAACAAAAGTGCCCACAGAAAAATAAAATGGAAGTATTCGCTAAATACTTTATTGATGGGTATACAGAGATAAATAATATGGTACACTGCTGCATGTGCGCCTTAGAGGAATACACCCCTCTAGAACAGTAAGTAAAAAAATCTACTTCACACATGTTCTGGAAATGTATAACTTCTAGTGAACAAGACGCCCACAAATGAGAGGTTTCCTTTAAAACTTACTTAACACTTCCATATGAAGCCCTGTAAAAATGAACCTTTGTAA
This sequence comes from Riptortus pedestris, assembly GCA_019009955.1. Classification (NCBI taxonomy): domain Eukaryota; kingdom Metazoa; phylum Arthropoda; class Insecta; order Hemiptera; family Alydidae; genus Riptortus; species Riptortus pedestris. The sequence continues at coordinate 212,179,923 of CM032228.1, read as the reverse complement.
GTTAGCTGGTAACGGGGAACTTAATAAAATGGCTATTTGAGAAAAAAAAATGTGGCCAAATCACATCTGTCTGAGTAAGAAGGTCCCAGAAACTACCACCTGAGAAATGCATTTCAAAACTCTAACTTACAGGCTAATTGCTGACGATTTGAAGATGGTTCAATGGTTGACCATAATAAACCATTAGAGACCAAAGGATCAATAACCCCTGGGAAAAAGTTTTACTTATTTACTTACTAATACTTGCAGAACACATTTATAAGCCAGCATTTATAACAGACAAGAGTTGGCGTCTTTAACGGAGAAATGAACGATTTGGACAGGTAAAGATCAGTAATTATATGATTGGAACTTGAACCCAGAAGAAACTTCTAAATACCAACGAAGCAATCAAGAACGCATAGTTAGACGCAACATTCTACTTTTTATGCCTAATGTTACACAACCGGCCAATCCCAAATCGACAACATACTGTAATGATCAGAAAAGGGAGTTTCGTCGGTTACAAATGACACGGGACCGGTAAAGACCAACATGGACAGAGCAAACCGAGTAAAATATTAAAAGGAGATTAATGGCTAACAACGGTTCTGGTGTCGAAATGAGTAGGCTGTGTGGCGGTATCCGGCATTGCGGGGTCGGAGTAATTAAATATAGATTTGGCCAGGTGGTGGAGGGGGAGGTTAACCGCGGCTGTCATTAGATATGATACCATCGCATCGATACCGATATCTTCCGCTAGGCAGCGCCCTTATCGACCCTTTTCACTGTTTTGGTAACCGTTTTTACTTATAAAAAACACCAATGTAACTGATACAAATCTTCCGTCACACTGAGATAGAAACCTTAACAAAATGATGTACAGAAACTAGTGTTTCACAACACTGAAAACGAATTATTAGGTACTTGTCAAAGATCCAACTAAAAGGCTTTCCTTACGACTCAATCGAAGAAGCAGCAACAAAAAAAACTAGTGGTTTATAAAATTGAAAAGTTTATTACAGACTTCATTAAAAAAGATATAAGGGCAATAAAACGATAAACGATAATTCGAGACTTGAGTGAAGTAAGTCAAGTTTAAGCAACTTGTCAACCATCAGTTATCAAGATGGCTTTTATCACAATGCACTTGGCATCATCTGAAGAATCTGTCGTCTACAGTGGGTGCAATGCTGATTATAGATTTAGTTATCAGCACAAATCCTTGAGATATTGGGTTAATTATTTCAAGCCTCATTTAAATAAAATCAGATAGATATTTGATATGCTATGGAGCAAAATAAAACCTAATGTAATATCGAAGAGGACTAGCAACTAGCCATTTTCTTAAGAAAAAAAATTCGATTAATAGTAAAGAATAAAAAAAGATCTACTCACTAGTCTATGAAAGTACGCTTCCATACAATTTCACAGTATAATTAAGTGAAAAAATAGATTTATGCTTAATTTAATGTAAGGTTTCGTTCTTCAGGAAAATAATACAATGTCATATTGTTCATATAAGAGAACACATTTTACGGTACTGATGGAGAAATTAAATATATTGTGTTAAAAGGTATTCACTGAAGAGGCATAACAGAAGCAACTCATACAATAGACTGAAAAGATAACCTGAAAGACGTTATATTTTTAAAAATTTCACTCCATTAACGCAAACCCATAATCTCCTCAAACGAAAGCTGGTTCTTCCAAAATTTATTTGGGGGCACGTTTCTTTCTGATATTATTTCATTCATTTTTATTTAGGTGATTCACTAATGTCCACATTGAGCTACTAAGTCTAATTCAACAAATTATCTGAGGGTTGCCACCCTTTCCTAGCTAGGGTGTGGACCAAAGATTTTATTTAATGAGTTCATCACTAAATAAATTCCTATTGCTCAGGTGGGAATCAAACTCACGACTCTAGGTATAAGAAGTAGATTAAGACTAACGCTAATGTTCAGAAACATTTGATAATTCTAATGAACATAATAAATATTAAAACTGGCAAACATTAACCTCCTCTTGAATAACTAATACTCAGGAAAGACAGACCCTGATTAAATTTAAGATAACTGGGAAAAAAGTTTTAAGAAAATGTACCCAAAATGTACCCTGGGATCTTTCTGTTCCGAAAGAACCCAGTTCTCACGGTTATAATAAATCGTGGAGATGCGTTATCTCCTGTTAATAATGACTTTAACAGCGATATCTCAGAAGATTTCATCATTATGAACTAACCATCGGGAAGGAAATCTTGGTAAAGAATTTGTTAGAAACAGCAACCTTGATCCTTTTGAATTAAGGAGATTTTTCTTCATTGAGTAACTCTGGCCAAAGACGGCCTCAGTGAGAATGAGACAAAACGGAGAAGAGAAAGTAAAAAACCGAACTAAAGAAAGGGAGATAGGGAGTGATAAGAAAAAAAAAAAAGAAAAGTACATTTTCCTGACTTCTTCTTATCATAATGTAAACAGGCGCGGAAAAAACTAAAATAACACTTTCACAGCGTCATCTCAGTTTAGAACTCCCTTTCCAGAACAGGATCAATCTTAAGTGACAGTGAAGAAGGGGTGAAGAACTGTTATCTTTGACAGATATGTCATCATAGGCTGAGGAAATACAACTACTGAGGAACAACAATAAAAAACAATTCAAATATTTGGTTTGTCCCAGTGGTGATACTCAAATGATCTATTTTCGCAATGGTAATTACATATGGCTAAACAGAGCCCACAAGTTAATTGTCAATTTCTTTGAATTATAAAATAAACAATCTAAGATGTTTATTATCTCACCCTTCAAGGAGACCTTTGTCTCTTAAAATATATAATGATACATAGAAAGCCCTTGATCCAAGAAGACAAATGTGCAAGAACTGATAGATTTAATGGTAATAAGTTAACTTTTTCTATGGGAATCCATAATAAAGGGGTACTTTCTTATTTATCCCGTTAATGAAAATTTAAGAAAACATTTAGCATGCAATCGATTAGTTCCAAAAATGTTCTGGCCACAATTTGAGTAACAACTTACTGAAGCGGCGTATTGCTACACACCGAAAGGTGAAAGATTGGGCTTTGTGCGAAAGTGTCAAGGGAATATTTCGCAAGATGGCGGCTAACAATGACTGCCTCCTTGATAACCTTTACCCCTTAATAAGTCTAAGCCCGCAATACTCAACGGTTATGATTACAAAACATTTTCATAAATATTAAGACAGACCGTGGTGAAATAGCGGGGAAATCTGCACAAATATAGCCATATAAAAAGCACAGACATAGAAAAAAAAAATAATCCATAATTACTGCATTTGATTATGTTCTTTGCTATCATGAAGTACGGTAAAATATTGGGAATACATTGCTTGTAAAATGGAACGACACTGTTTCTGATTAGAAAGTCATCAATATCATATGTCCTAATTCCTTGACATTTCAAGAACCGACTCTAAGCAGACATGCACACATTATATTTTAGTTAAGCCATACAAATATAGTAATAATAATAATATGCACTAATAAACTGTTATACTGATTATTGACATAAATATTAAGAAATGATAGTGTGCAACTTTGTATGAAATAATAAAATAAAAACAAAAAATAAAAAAAAATAAGAATATATTATGAAACAGCTAAACTTAACAATTGCCTCATGTTTTTCTTTAAATACAGATAAGATTAGTTACAATATATCAAAATTACAATAAATTTTAAATGATGAAGGCTGATTTTTAAATTTTTTTTTAGCAGAAAATAATTAAAGATAAATTTATTATTTGTTGGTTTATTATTTTGTTAAATTGTGTTTTAATCTCATGTTTCTTTATTGTATTAATTACAAAACTCATCCTTTAACATTTACATATCAGCATCCAATATGAAATTGTTTACTCATGGAGGTGTATAGTCTTAGTCATAATCTAAAAAAGCTCACTTGCTGATACTAAGTCCTAGATGGAAATATGAAGTTTACAGTTTGATAAGCCTTACGCTCAGCAAACGGGCGTTTGTAAATATAATTGTATAAAATGTATTGCGAGTGAGAGGGGAAAAGTAGTTCATAGGATAATAAAAATCAGATTTCACCTCTTCTTTTATGCATGGGAGAAAATGCTTTTTTTCTATTACCTTAATATCCTTAATACTGACATTAATTAAAAGATTAAAATTTGAGATATTTCCTATAGGTTTTTGGTTCTTGTTTCTCGGGTTTTGATATGGAAGTTCCATATGTCCTACCTCGAAATCTCATTCAACTACTCCATATATCTATGTATGTATATAAAATGAAGAGGCCTTCCTAACATTTATTTTAAAACATAAGCGGTTAGGCACATAAAAACAAAAATAAAGCAGTAAAATGGGGAACTTCGATAATAATGACTAGGAAGTGGTGTACCTACAAGCTTACATCAGGTGATAAAGGGGAAACTAGCTGTCAACTACTGGAAAATATGCTGCTGGCGATAGATAAACAGGGCAGAGTGGAAGGTGATTAGAAGGAAGACAAGCCGGCCGGAAAGTGTGCCAGAATAGAAATTGTGGCCGATACTGGATACTGGACAGGAGGAGCACGGGTGGGTGAGTGCCCTTGACGAGGAATTCCTGGATATTCCCGGAGCCAATATTATTAGATGTAGAGGAGCAGGAGGCTCCAGGAGCCAAAGGTCGGCTTTTACTGCCGCTTTTTGCGGGTAATTTGGTCGGGGGAGATTTTAGTTATCGCCGCGTGGGGGTTTCGTCTTGACAGCTTTACAGCCAAGGACTTGCAACGGGAATAACTTGTTAAAGGCATCCAGACGGCCATGAAAATATGAAGAATCCAACAAATGCGAGAGCAACTTGGAACGTATCTCTCGCAAGATGACAAGAGGATGCCGTTTCAAATTCGTAATAAATGAAATAAATAATCAGGAGTAAATATAAGCGAGGCCTGTAAATTCAAATGGGGGTTGTCTGCTTCTAAACACATTGGCTTCAAATAGTACCGATAAATAAAACCATCAAAAGCTAGACCAAATTTTATAATGTTCATGTCAATCAATTAAAAAATATTGCAAGACTGAAACCTTTGAAACTCGTTTAATTACATAATTGTAAATATAATGTTGAGATATTGATGTTGCAGGATCCAGTAAATAGGGAAAGGAATTCAGGAAGACTACATCTTTCTATTCCCTAATTGTAAATCTTTACCTTATATGTAATTCTAATATAATTTTAATGTAAATTGTAATTATCATTACCATTTCATATTGTTAAAGTAATTAGGGCATTTGTCCCAATTAGCTTGAGTTGCAAAAAGTGGACGTTAATAAATAATAATAATAATAATAATTAGAGCATTACTAACCTAGCATTGTAATATGAAATAAATAAATATTTAATCGACATTATCTGCTATCTAAAAAAATAAATACTATTTTTAACGCATTTATGTGAGAGGTCTTTTTGTTTTGCCGTGACTTGAAACTTAAAGAGATAAAAATTTAACAAAAAAAGAATCAAGCTTTATGGTATTAATTTCTTCTAAACAGTACATTCCATAGTACTAAAGCCTTTTCAACAATTTTATGTTTCATATAATTTACAATCAGCTTCTACTACTAGCAGTGGAAAGGGTCAGCTCCAGCTCATTAGCCATTTTGCAATTAAATGCTCTCAACACTAAAGTAATAAAGTAAAACAAACGTAATTACATTATATTGTAATTACACAAAAGTAATTAATATTAGGAATGATATATCAGCTATTATTTTCTTTCCCTATTCCCAGTGGAGTAGTTGTCACGTCTTATTCTTTATCTGCGTTGTGATGCTTATCTACACTATAAATACGTTCTTTTAAAAGTTCAATTATAGATATTGCAGTGATCATTTATTTAATACAAGATATTTCGTGAAATATTTTTACTAGGAAATGTTATTTTTTTTTTGTATTTTGAATCCTTTTATGAATGAACAAATTGGATCAATATAGCCAATTGTTTTAAAACTGTTTTGCAGTACTATATATGAAGTATTTTTGTATTTTCCTAGTAGATATACATACATCGTTCTTTTAGCATTCATAAAATGTTCTGTCAAGGCCTAACTTGATAAAGAATATAAGTTTTTTAAGACAATAGTGAACCACTTAATTAAAACCAACATCCATAATAAAATTGCTAAATTTATTTACTTATTCCTACTTTACGGCTACTCTCTAGATGAATAATGATAAAACTACATATTTCCTAAGGGTTGATAGGACGGACAAACAGGCTGGCAGTATGATAAACAGTCTAAAAGCACCCATGACAGGTAATAAGAAACTATAGTTTAATAAAAGGGCGGCAGAATCAATAAGAAATAGAACCGGAATTTTATAGGTTATTTTGATAAGAAATTGATGTTATCATCGAAAGTTATTGCAATTTTTCACGAAGAGATAAAAAAATCCAGGCAAGTAAATTCCAACAACACCCACATTTATTGTGATGGAATCGCTCCTATTCTACTTTCTCTGACTCAGCACGAGCTTCAAACCCTTTATTGCATTGAGCAATAAATTAATGATCAGAATGTAGAAAAACTAAGAGTAGTAAACACATTCTATGACCCTTGAAGGTGAGGATAATCGAATGAATGCCAATAACCAGCACAATTACTAGAGATTAGTGTTAATAGACTGAGAACAGATGAGTAATTCCCCTATAAAACCGAGTACATTCTTCAACTGCAACAAGACAGCTTGACAAGTTGGTACAAACGAATGTGCACGCACAGATCAACCTCGTATAAACCTAACGGTCATAGTGCCTTGCACTAGTGTTTTATGCATTGTAATTCAGTTTTACGAGCCTTCCATCGAATGATCTAGGGACCTTCATTTTATGGATAGCTAACACATCATTCAGATGACACGGCTTAATATACACTTCAAAGTGACGTGAAACGTCTTAAATGAGTCTCTAAACAACATATGTATAAGAAATTGAAGATTTAGTACAAAGATGGAAACATGTTACATATTTATTAACGTCCGCTTTTTGCAATTAAAGCTAATTTGGACGGGTTATCTACAAGCTACCCTTTTCTAACCAGGATGGGACTATGGATTTTATTTAATGAATTCCGTTACTAAATATATTCCTTAGCCGAAGCGGGAATCGAAATCGCCACTCTAGATTTACTATGTGAGATCAAGATCTAAGCTTTAACTCACATGGCTAACCTGAGCCCAATGTTATATTAAAGTCCTATCTAGGAAACTGCGGCTAATTGGGATGGCTAATAAGGATTTTCTCTAATGAGTCCGTTTCTAAATAAATTCCTATAAATCACAACTGTGGGTTTACCAAGTGAGTTAAGGCTAATGCCATAACTCATATGACTCCTATAAATGAAAAAAAAACTACGATAATAATGGCCTAGAAATAACCCATGAGAACCCGATTCAACGCCATATTCAAAGGATGTTCAGGCACTGTAAAAACTTGAATTTTCTCGGATATCGATAAAAAGTGGTTTACGTGCTTCTCCTCACAGCCATTACCCATTCTAATTAGGTTATGATCCATAAGGATCGATGCAAAAGTTTTACCCATTGGATGGGATATGTTCCATAAATGATGACCATACCACGAAATAGCAACATACACTCTGTGAATAATGTAAGGAAATATATGAACACAATTTTACATTATAATATTTACAACAAATGTTTACAACTTCCTACCGGAGAGGAGGGGTTAGCAGAAATATTAAGAGTTAATACAAAACTTACTGATTACGTGAGATAAGGTTGTGAAACATAAAGGGAATTATCATTAATAGTCATATAAAATAAGATCTATTTTGTGTTCCTTTAATGGTTTCATAAATAGGTTAATTATGATCTTTCAGAATGAAAATGGCCCATTAATTAAAAAAACGAACAAAACAAAAGATTTATTTCGAATTAATTGTAACTTTCTAACATGTTAATTATAAGCACTTTAAAAGTTGCAATTAACCACTACTTTTTCCACCGCATTCAATTTCAGCTTTCTATTTGTCTGGCCGTAACATGACGATGGTGAAATATGATGTGTCCATTAGACTTCATCCGGAGAAACCATCAATAGTATATTGTGATGTATCATTTTTAAGACTATATTCACGAAGGATGAGTTCCCACAATGATCGGCTCAAAAGAGGAGAGTTCTAAATGGAGGTGAAAACATTATATTTCTCATTTCATCACAGTCAATGCAAAAAGAATAATAGAGAGAACAATTAAAATAAAGGAACTTATTAAAAATCCAACAGCTATATAATGATTCAAAACATGTTTCATTATTAATAAAGTTAATATCAATATCGCAACTACTTGCATTTAATAATGAATGAATGATCAACAACATATAGACAATCTTATATAAAGAATATACTATGAGAAATGATATTAAAATCTTAACTCATAATAAATTTATACATTTTCAAAACTAATCTCTAGCAGTAAAAATAAAAAATAAAAAAAAAACTAGCCAAGTTCGTTTCTTCCTATGAATACAGATTATTATTATCCAATACTCACACATTAATTAGCAATTAAATAGAGTAGGCAGGCTAGGCTAAGCACAAATGATGTAAACACCAGTAGGTGTATGAAGAACTCCATAGCAATGGATACATTTCCAGTTAAAATGATTTGATGTAAAATTGACTACATCAAAAACACGGGGAGCAATAATTCCATCAAAGCCCGACAAGAGTGATGATCTGTTTATTCAAATTAGCCTTGTAGAAAGACTGTTGAAAGACAGTGTCTTCCGTCGAAAGTGTGTGGGTGTGAGTAAAAGAGTGAGAGACCTCTGAATCCAGCCGACCAATGACAGCTAACAAATTGACTCAACAGAGAAATAGATAGTACAAATGAAGGGAAGTAAGAGACAACAACGAAAAAAAGAGAGAGAAAAGAAATGAAAATGAAAGAATACACAGACACTAGACAATGGGACATAGAGATTCAATTAGCATAATCAGGGCTTAGTCTTCCACAGTGTGATGTGACGTCATCACATCCTTTACGAGGTACGCACCGTAGTCTGTGCCTAATACCTGTACATTTCTCCAAGCATGAGTTTAGCATTATTAGTTAACTTAACATTTATATTAACTGAAGGGACTGTCCAAAAATATTTTGATTTTCTTCCTTGTGAGGCAGAAAAAATAAAATAGTAAATATTTATTTTCCCTTGCACGGAATACAATAGAAAATGTTTCTTCGTGAGAAAACAAGAATGGATTATTTGTATTTTTGTAATAGATACTGAGAAATTGCCTTTGAATTTTGCATTCCACTAGAAGCCTCTCACCTCAACCAATTTTAACAATAAAAGAACTTAGATTGCCTTCTTTCCTTAACGCTTTCCCTCCGCAAAGCCACTATATTGGCTTAAATCAAGCCACAAGCCACTATAGTGGACTTGAACGATTAATGCTTTTGAATTTTCGCACCATAATGAGAAATGCCTTAATCTCGGGCTTAGATCTCGAATCCATAATCTCCCAACAATGCCCATCCTCGAACAAAATAGAATTCAGACGTAATATATGTGGGGAATGTAGTCTTAATAATTAGTCTTTTGGAAAGGGACAGGAGTGGTTCAAATTAACTTACAAAATCTAAAGCAAAATTTACGATATTGTGAAAAGAAAAGCTGCAATTCATGTGAAGAAACCGACGTTAGCTAATGCTTAAGACCTTAGATCCTGTAACAACATGGCGAATGGTCCAATGCAACAATGCACGATTAGGAGTCATTAAAGTTACGACGCTTGTTATAAATCTGACCCACATTTATCAAAAGTGCAACGATGAAATATTTATTATTTGAAAGGCTCGAGTAGATGAAAGGTATAACAAAAATTATTGCTTGTAAGAACAATCTAATCACGTTGTAAGACGTTATAAATGCTCGGAGATATAAGTCAAGCGTACAGAGGGGAAAGTGTGGGAGGCAATGTGCGCCGGTTGTAACCCGCTGACAGAAAGCTTCCTCCTAGTCTTGAATGGATTTACAAGCAGTAGCCTTTGGCTCCTTCATCACTCAGGAACCTAACCCGGGGCGGAAGTCGTCTTAAGATTGATAGCCCTGGAAGGAAATCTAGGACCCCTAAGGCAAGCTGGAAGCAGCCAACTACAACAAGCCAGGAAGAGAGCACAGTGTAACTTGCCACAACCTAAGGATTAATTGGCAACGAGAAATGGTAGTTTGATTCACAGGGGATCCAATCAATTAATTCCCCTTAAGAAACTGAAGTTCTGTAAAAATAGAAGCAAATATAAAAATTGCAGAAATCATAAGACCTTCGCCAAAAGCGTGTCAGTTGTTTATTTGGTTAAGACGGGGAGGGCATTAAAAATGCAATTCCTATACACTTACTGCCTAATGTCTTTCACTAGATAGATTATACAGACTTTCAGGGAATGGCTCTCTAACAACCATGTGGCTTCAACTGGAGCTCCCTCTACACTTTTTGAATACGCGAAAAAACCTGTAGAGCCCCATTTCTTTTTGGAAAGGCTCATGAAGAAGCAATGGAAAACCACTGAATGTCCCTATGACTCCTCTTCTCTCGTTAATATTCGGGAGGAGTTCCTGTTCAAAGAAACAGGTAAAATGACCGTATCCTGTAGATAACAACAAAATTATCGTCAAAGAAAATTTAATAAGAAACAGATTGAAAACATGTTAGACCAAAGTAGAATTTAAGAAATTTGATTAGCGGTATACAGAGCTAACGATACCATCAATTCATGGTATTAAAAAGGACTTGTGATTAAACAAAGCCATAACGAAGAGGCAAAGGGGGTTTAATAGAACTATTTTCCTAAAAGGGCTTTGAGCTAGGGGCACTTTGAGTTGGCTACTCAAGATATAACCCGTAGAGAGGTTACTGACTAAATCACATTAGATACAGTTAGCACTGAAATCACAAATGATACCTGCATACAAATAGTACCCTTGTTCCCTGTAGAGAGAGCTTGACAAACATCAGATCATGAATTCTTAGCTTGGATGTACTTGCACACACATAGGACGCTTTATGAACAGAAAGGAATGTGAACTGAAATGAATTTTCATAATTTACTTTTTAATTCAACGTATTCAGCCGAATACAGTCATAATTACCGGGGTGTGTTTAAATAGAGGACTTGCATGCAGACTCGGCATTGTAGGGAGGTGAAAAGTTTAGCTTGAAGTATTCCATGACGTTTTTGGTGGCATTGCAGGCCAAAGATGAGGTATACGACCATGGGAATTTGAAATATATGGCGAGTTATCTCTAGACTGAGGAAATGCTTGCAACGAAAAGTAGTATAATACACGAATAAAATGTTTAGCCATCCCAATATTAGGTTAAGACATTCAATTTTAAAGAGCATTTCACTACTATGACGTTTATCATATTCAATCGGTTTATGGAAAGCGTCACGAATTCTACAATAGAAAATAATCATTAATCAAACATTTCAGGCGCCTTCGAAAGATTTTTTGGCTGAAGTTTGGAGCAAGATTGATGAATAGACCTACAAACGAGAGATAGTGCCGTCAGATGACTAATAAATGAAGACACCTGGTGCTTTAAGTGGGTAGATTGTAACAATAGGGCCATCGTTGATGAAGGGTAACCGACAGATGTCGCACGACTAACCAAATGGAGCACAGAACATATCACGCCGAAAGTAATTTCATACAACTGGATACACCAAAATGCAGAGCACGAATTCGCCAATGAAATTGAATCTACAGGTGTGTAGATTTTTAACTTAACAAATATGGTGTAATGCCAAATGATGTAAACTGCATCATAAGTGGCGGAGATAAGTGGAAAGAGCAGAGGGATATATTCTCTTATTGACGGATTCCTAGATAGAAAATTTATGAAGGGCATGTTTCAGTGACACATGGAACCATAAGGTATAAAATGGGCGAATAAAATAACTAGATAAATATTTTTGTTGAGAGAAAACGTGTAGAATAATAGTTGGAAGAAGTAGCTTGCTCAATGAGATCGGTTAAACGTAGATCATTAGTTAATATCCTTAAATGCTTCTGATACATTAGCTCAGAATTCAGACATGCTTTTCAGCCATGATTCCAAAACGTGTTGTTGCAATGATGGCTAAGAAAGTACGGCAGTTCTGAAACGTCATTGGAGAATAAGATGGGCCTCAGAAGCTCGGCCGTGTATTCGTGAACGTCGAATCCGATTGGAACGTTTATTTCGGGGAAAGGAGCCTTGGCGGGTATATTGGGCCCGCGGTAGTCCGAAGGGAAAGGTCCGCCAGTACTGACCGCATGCTCGAATTACTGGCGTGAAATCGCGCAGAAAACCGCAGAACGAGCGCTACTTCCTACCAATCTGTTTCTCCAATAAAGGAGAGAACAATTGCCCCAAGACGCAGTAGCTACCAAATCACCAAGAAGAACAAATCCCCCAACTACTGGGAATAGATATTGCCGCGTTTACTAATGACATGCCCCCTTAAATGTAAACTTTCCCATGAGAAACTAGGAAGGGAGCAGCCTAAATAGCAATCCGTAGGAACAATGATAAGGAGGGCATTAGATAGTGGATTAGTAGTGGGGATTTGAACATGATTGATAAGTAGACAAAAAACAAAATAGCCCTATTTCCTCTGAAATACTGGGCAGAAGAGGAAACCAATTGATCAGGATCAATAAAAGGGCATTGCCCACTACAAATATTTATAGTGCAAAGAGAACCATAATAGAGAAAGCTCCATAATCAGCGCCTGCTGACCAAACAAAAAGGAAAAGAATGGAAAAAGTCCTTTTAATGTTTCTAAATCCTACAACTAATGGCATTTCACTCACTCAAGGAAAACTGCTCTTAAATGGTAGTTTACTTCATGTAGCTGTGAGTTTCACAGTGATGGCCTCAAAGATCCACATAAAAAGCCGCGATAGAGCATCAGATCACCAAAGACAAGCAACATAATTCTCGAATGGGGGACGGAACACAGGGAACTCGTTCGCTAACAGAGTGCGCTACTGGAGAAGCAGGAGTCTAGTGAGTAAACTGGAACTGGACGAATTATCCGTTGACGCCCTAGTATTTATGATGACCACCTACTAGAACGCGCTCATTCCAGATCTCCCCAGCTGTTGGGAGATGTAAATCGAGTTCATTATCCACTACGTAAAAATCCACTCCCCACCCACAATTTTAATTTTGATATTGACGAAATAAGAAGTAACGAGAATTAATGAAGCACCTATTACACCTTCAAAGCAAATTCGAAATAATTAAAAAGCAAGCTAAAACAATTATGGTGTTTAACATAAACAGCATGATGTCAAGCATAGTCTAAATGATATAAATAGAGTAGCATAATTTACATAATGACTTTGATAGTTAATTTCGAGATATAAACAGATTCAGAATATCATTTTGTCCACCTAAGTGAGTCAAGGAACATCGAATACATAATTAATGAAGTCTAAAAACATATGGGAAGCCAGTTCTCCATTGAAATTCCTTTCACCTTTTCCTTCATAATTATCATACGCTCCTTAAGAACAGCTGAAGGAATTTATGAGACAATAACAAAAGTTCGACTAGGGACTTTTAAAGGGGCATAAAGCCAATTTGAGATGGTTCATCCGTCCAAGATGAAGAGAAGGCACATTGGAGTCGTTTAAGGGGTTATCTGATAAGATGCTATCAGTAGGTGAGGATTAAAACGTTAGCCACGCCAACTGTGGTCTGTGTGTGAGCCTTCTCAATAATGAACCTTGTCAGAGGCAAGACTGACGAACACCAGGGACATGTGGTTCATATTGGATTATCCGCTTCTTCATGACATCACTAAACCTTACTGACAACTTAAGCCCTACATGATAAAAAATATGTGTGATAAGAAATAAAAAACCAAAGGAATCATAGAATGAATGCTAGTGAAACAAGTTTCATAAACATAATACCGACTACTAAACACTTCAAAACAGAACAAATAGCTCCAGAACATACAGATATATTTTAAAAACAAAATATCTATTTAAAATGTTCACTATACAGAATATATGAAAAACGACTACATAAAAATATTTACGAATGTATTGATGTAGCTTCTTAAAATCATAAGACAGAAGGTATAATAAGTAAAATTATAGGTAAAATAAGATGTAAAAATTACGAATTTCAATAACTAATGTATACTTATTGGAATTCGTAATTTTGGCATATTATTTGAATTTTACTTTTTACAGACGAGGTTAATGATAAAATAAACTCTCTTGTAGCTAGAGTAAGTGCTAAAGTGAATATTTTAATTTAAAACCTTGAAGACTAGAAGTTCACACAGTATCAATATGTTGAGAGTCACCAAAGGGTCTCAACCAAATTGTTAGTAACAGTAACAATTAGTAAACCCTATAGCTAGTAACAAAATGGTTTTCCTAATTTTGTTGGCAACATACCTTGAATATTCGCTTTAAATTTGTTTAAAGTGAGTAACCCGAACTGTTTAGTTAAACATCTTTCATTTTTACTAATCATTACTATTAATTCACTTCAAAATATTTTTTCTAAAAAGGAATGAACATCAATAAAGATCATAAAATACCTTACTTATATGTTAATAATGTCAGCGGTTTCCTTTATTTTAGTGGGAATGACTAGATGTTATGACAACTCCTTCAGATGTAAAAAACTTGAATTTTAATTAAATGAGAAAATTGCACGTTAACCCTTATGAGAACTGACCAGTTCGAACAATGTTCAAAGACAACCTCAATGGGTGTAATGCTTCGGCATTAGTAGCTTATTTGTTACAATAAAGCGCTATAACAGACGTTAAAAAGTTATTCTGCAAATGTCTAAGTCAACCCTTGATCAACGCAGGAATATTAAAGGATGAACTTCTACTTTCAGGCTAACAAGAATCGTAAATCCAAAGGACTTTCTTTTAGAAACATGCATGAAAAGAAGTTACCAGAGAGAAATCTTGAACGTGCGTAGTAGAGGTCAGATATGAAAGAGATTAAAGCCATATATATATATTTTTTTTAATGAGCAAGAGTTAAAGATTAGCCGTTTTAGCCTTTTGAGAAAACTGGAAACCAAATTGCTCAACTAATTAAATTAATGAATGATAGACGACGTAGAAAAAATGTGGACAGCCAAGGACTAGCTGAACTATGGCCGTATAAGGCTAGCTACAAATGGTTTTGTTATATCATAGAGAATAAATATTAATACATAATTGAAATATAAAAAGTGGAAAAAAAACTTCTTACATTCACTTATTATTATTTAGTTCAACATGTTATTTAAAATGCCCACCATACATGAGTTGTAGTTATTAGCGTATTTCTCTTTGGAGAAAACAACATTTCTATAGTTAGCCTTGTAAGACCCAGAAGGTCCAATATAACGTTTATATTCTGATGGCTGTAGATAGCTATTATTCCGGTGTGCGCGGATGTGCTTCACTTAATAAAATAAACTTTTTTATATTTTAAATCTACATTCGTTAGCCATCAAAATGGGTTTAGTTTGAAAGAAGATGAAAAACAAAAAAAAATAAATTAAGCCCCTACATTACGTTCTGTAACTTTTTCCCATCCCTTGCAAAGGAACGTCATTCTTGCTTTTTGGCCTTTCTTGCAACAAAAATCTACATAGGACAGAAGCACGTTTAGGAAACAGCATATATTACAGTAAACAGATGATGCATCGTTTTTCATTTACTAAATTTAAAATTGAACATATTGCATTGTCATTCTATTGATACCGTTAAAAACATTTGCCAATTGCAGTATGCATAGTATAACTTGGAATTTTAAACACTTAGAAAACACACACAAAAACGGTCATATTTATTAATCTTATTGTAAAGATTTTTTTTTCTAGTATCGTTTCCCTTCTAAACACTACTGATAATCCAGAAAGTTTTGAAAAGGAGTGCGTAACAGAGTATAGAGATAAATCTTTAATTATGCAATTTTTTTGTACATATTAATGAAATCCGATGGTTTGGTTTATTCTGAGGAGATAAAATAATGACCGGTAAGCAAACTATGGCATATGAATGGGCATGAATGCAGACCTGCCAGCATATTTCAACAGAACCTCCTCATAACGGTGAATAGAGACAGCCTTTCAAGCGAGCGGCTCGTTGTCACTGTTAATGCGTGCGTTGACAAAACCACCAACGCAAGCGGCTGATGCACTCAAAAGAGGAAACAGGCTCCCACACGCTAGCCAATGCCTCATGCATAATGCAACTCTTAATCATCTCCGTCAATAGGCCCTGTTTTTATACGACTAATGTCACCGACTGCCGGCGCTCGGGATGTCTTCAGGAAATGGTTCTGATTTGCATTGACTCCACCACCAAAACCTAAAAGCACCCAAAACTAGTTTCGGGATTCAGAGGTTTAGCAGATGCACTAAATCTGACTTGGAAAATGTATTTCATGAGTACGGCTCTCTTGGTTTATCTAATATAATAAAATCTTATGTGTATACCACATGACTTGCTTGTACTCTTATCAAATTGAATTTACAAAACAATCCTTCACATTTCAATGTCACATAACTATTTCCGTTCCAGTGAAGCGAAATCCTAGAAGCTATCCTAGGGATGTTCATAACATTAAGGGAATTTATCATATTCGAAACAGATTCCCATTTAACAAGTGTCAGAAGGTGATATCCAAGAATAATTATATATAGACATTCATGTGGGATGAGTATTAAAAGCTTGTTGAAGGAGGACATTTCAAGTATGTCTACGACAATTGATGTTAACAATAAAAAATCAAACTTCAGAAGGAATTTTGACCGAAGCTTTGACAAACTATATGACTGAAGCTTAGAGTAAAGGTACAACACTAGTGAAAAGAAATTTAGTGTGTGCTTGCATTAGCTTTGAAGTGTACATTAGATTAACCATTGTCTAGAATAAATAGCATGCGGCTGAAGAGAAAAAAATATATATCCATCAAACCCAAAATCATACGTCAATTCCCCTTTAGTGACTTTAGGCCGCAACTAGTATAGTGATTCGAATAGGCTTTTTGAAATTGATATGAGGGTGATGTGGTTAAGGTTCCATTGTCTAGGACTGCTACCCTCATAGAGACTAATGACAACAGTAAACAGGAGGTCAGGTTTGTACAGCTGCTCGCCGCAGAGAGGGTATCAAATTGAATCCGCACAAGAGGGACCAATTGAGACCTGATTGGGGTTACCCCGGAAGCAAAATCGGCTGGTAGGATAAGGGCCTAGAACTCCTGGGGGATGAAAAGAGGTTGGCAGGTGTAACGCTTATATGTAATTGCTGTGGAGGTGCACAGCATCTGTCCCGGAGTTAGTCATGCACATCGCAGCTGCTGGTACCTCATCGTACCGCCAATCAATGACCACCGAGCCAAACGCGAGGGTGGCGATTCGACGCGCTTCCAACATGCACACAGCGAACCGAGAAATCCGACAATGATATTTACACCGTGACGCATGTTTAAGCATCGCCTCACGCCAATTTACTCCACGAACAGAATACTGACTCAGTACTTCAGTTACACAGAGAAATAAAACTTTAAAAAATGACTGAGATAAAATAATGATCATAGCAATTAGATAGGCTTTTGGTATTTTACTAAAAAATGTTACAATTATACAATGTTTAAATTTTACCACTAATTGGAATAAATAATCCCAAAAGAATGCATCGTGTTGCAAATTATCAACGGCAGTAGGTTAAAATCATTACAACTGTGCAAAAGATACTCCGAAAGACAAAAATTTTAATCGGATATTGAGGACAATAAAATCTTAGCCTATTTGGATTACCCCAAGGGAAGGCTATTGAGTTATATACAATATTTTATATTGTGAACAAGGGGGATTTTAGATTTCTTTCTAACATTAATCGCGTAGATAAATACAAATAGGCTCTCGTAGATTGGTTCACAGGCCGACGAAGGAGAGAAGCTAGCAAAAACGTGATTTCCGTGGAAAAATGGCCCCCTCCCTCCTTCAAAAAAAAGTCATAAAATAGGACAAAAACAAATAGCAGGTGGACAAAAAGTTGAATGTTTAAAACTCTGATAAGGAAAAAACTAAAAAAGATAAGCAAGAAAATTTTAGTCACAACATTAATGGGTTTAGAGTATTTGAGTGGGAATATTTTTAGCTGCCATCTTTTTTTTAAATGAAATTAATATAAAAATATAAGGTAAAAAATTGTGTATAAATTCAATTTGGAGGTCCTTTGATGAGTTGGGTGTCTTTATAATGATAGAATTTCTTATCTTAAGAGATTGCGAGAGCTCATAAAATAAGGTATAAATATTAAATGATGTGTACTTTCCCGGAAAATATTGCGTTTAATAATAAAATACATGAAACTCTCATAATTTGCGCCTAAACCTAACTCCTACCTAAGAAAGAAAAGTTCCCTTAATGTTTTTATAAATATAATGTCATAAAGTTGTACCCGAGATTGGTGTAATCTATTGATCAAAGACATATATTGTTCACATTTTTTTTTTAGAATAAAAACCCACAGATTATCACCTTTATCTAGCACGAGATGGGTCGAGGGATTTTTTAAATGTTATTTCGGCGAACCCATGTCTCAAATACAAGCTGAATTCAAGCCGTGTCACGATTATAAAGGGGCGATTATATTAAGGAGTTTAGGGCGAACAAGTTGAAATGGGTTGACAGATAAGTGCTACAAAATTAAAATAGTTTTATGAAGGTATGTCTTTCGATTTTCATGGCTTCGACTTCTTCAAATGATACTTAAGCTTATTTACAAGTTTAAACAGCCCATTAATCTTGAAAGGAAATACCTAGGTAGGAATTGGAGCAATATTTATTTAATATTTATTCATTTCATTATTTATTGTCAGCAAAACGTGCTATTACAGGAATCCTGGAGTGATGAAGGATAATTATCAAAGGGTTTAATTATCAAATATAATTGATGCTATAAAAACGAATGAAGTTTTTGTCTAATAACGCAACCAACCAAAACGTTCAAGACTGTAAACCATAAATACTAGAAGTCAGATGATTATGAAATACAGAATACATTTCCCATACCTACACCAAATCATTATTCTTGAGACTGAATCTAAATATGGTGGTCTCAAGAATTTGAGTCATGCTCCCATTAAAATAAAATATTGCTCTGCCATCAAACAAAGTAAATCAAAGCGGAAGTCGTAATTGTAATAAAACACATTCCTGGACGTTATTAACAATTTCTTCCGGCAACAGAACTATATGTTCTTCTAGCTATTAACCTTTGGCATTTTCCGAATCGCTACTAACATCTCAACTAATACCGTAGGAAGAGAATCAGCCGATCAAGGGAGGCCGACCGTCGGGTGGGCAACCACGTACACCTTTCCCCCTTAATCAACTGCCTATTTTCGCCCAAAAACCATTTCCGGAAACATGACCACCCTTAACAACACGTGTACAACACCCGGAACAACAACAACAGTGAATAACCTTTTACTCTCAGCCAGTAATAATAGGGCCGCGATCGTGATATTCTACAACAGTTATTAGCCTAACCCATATATGCATGATATAAAAAAAAATGTTATTAACATTCCAACGCTATTCAAGGATAACATAGATAGAATTACATATATTAAGAAAAACAGTCTTAAGGAAGAAATATTACGTATACATACTGTGAATGTTTCATGTAAGGAATAAGAATTTTTCTTCACCTGAAAAAGAAAAAAAAACATTTAATTTTTATTAACACAAAGAAAATATTAAATTCTGTATATTTGGTTAGAGAGTGAGCAAGACATGAAGCATACATTAATCGACCTTATTTTTTATAATCTAATAGACAGAACAGAAAATTGACAGTTTTGATAATGTACAACCTCAAGAGCTAAAACCCTACGGAAAATCTTCTGAAGTTAAATGAGTAGATAGAATAATATGTTTTAAAGAACAATTAACGCGTTCAATGTAAAGGTTGTTCCAGGAAGGAGTAATTGTTTCTTTTAAACGGGGAATCCGAGTTGAATGATCTTTAGTATTGCTTAGAGGAAAGGCATATAATTAAAGAAATTGAAGTGTGTTAACGACGGTAAGAAATTACAAGGTAACTCCAATGGCACACGCCCAAGGAAAATGAAGATTTTTTTTTTTTTTTAAAGGTAGGCTGTAAGACTAAAATACCTTAACAATTAACTCCAGAGACTATTTAAGAACCTGATCTATTATACATTTGTAATAGGAGAAAGGAAGAGGGAAAAGAGAGAGAAAAAAAAAGCCTGAATGAGAAATATGACTGATAGACATGGGTTTATTGTTCGGGTGTCCATAACCAGACTCATTCTCAATCCACGAGCACAAAAGGGAAGACGACACAAAGATATAATAGTCTTAATGATAGAGGCAGGAGTACCCGCCAGGTCTGGAAGGTCGTTTAAGGACATAACGATGACCATATGGCGAGGGATATGCAAATGATGAGGTGTTGCATCCCCAGAATGGGGGCTATATTTCTACTGTGCCCACGTATCCCCACTTCTCGGGCTTTGTCACTATCGGTCGTACACCTGCTCAAAGATACAAGCTTTTTTTATCTACCAAAACATCTCTGACACTCTGCCTAATCCTCTATCAAATGTAATGACGCAAGTGAACTATCAATCAAGAAAATAGTAATTGTTTCAGCCGTGTTTGGAAAATCCAGATGTGCAAGGATAAACGGCGGTTATTTTATTGAAATAAGACACATCATAAGCTTCTTCTTAAAACTACTATATAGCATAATCCAAATCTAGCGCTAAACTGGCTACTTGTTTGCCGAGTGCTTCACCATTAACTTTACGTTCAACGAAGGTATTATTATAAAAGGATCAATTGTTCAAAAACACAAACGGAACCAACCCACTATGTGATATAATACATAACATAATATAGTAATAAAAATGGATGAGATATTCAACATATATTCGAATTTATTATTATTCCAATAATACATTTAAAAGTAAACAATCAAATAATTAAAATCATTCTCGAAACATTAAATGTATTTTAGTCTTCACCAATAAAACTCCTCAACTAAAACTCTAATAAGATAAATAACTTATTATATTTAACGTATTTGTCTTAAATATTTGTACTTGTTAAATATTTGTGTTTGTAAATATACGAAATAAACGTTTGTTAAAACATAATTTTTTTCTTATAGAATTTTACAGAAAAAAAAAAAAAGTAATTCAAATAAAGGGTTAGAACCGCCAATATAAATGATACTATTGTCATACCTCTCGGTGGAGACCGTCGTCATTGGCTGATGGTTGAGTACCGCTGGCAAGCGCTTTCGATGCGATGGCATCATCTTCAAGCCTGGTAGTTCAACTATTAACAGGCTTGAAGATGATGCCATAGCATCGAAAGCGCTTGCCAGCGGAAATCAACCATCAGCCAATGACGACGGTCTCCACCGAGAGGTATGACAAAAAAAAACTACTTAACCGGGACGACAAATTTATTTCAAAATAAATGTATGATAATAATATAATAATAGAGATAATAGAATTATCTCATTATTAAAACATGATTTTATCGAAGAGGTACCAAGTTCCTTGCGAGGAACGCCACAGATTCAAAATGAGACAGTAACAAACTTATTTTTTAATAGAACAATTATTACCGAACTAAAAATCTACTTTGTTGTAAGTAGCACCATTTATTCATCAGTACGAGTTAATAGGACTGGCATTCAGGAACACTTCATATTTATACGATTAGTGTAATGATAATTAATGAGACAGGAGCAGAATGAGAATATCTACAATAGCAAAGATCAAAATAATTCTAAAATCATTATCAAAAGAGATAATATTACTTCAGTGGTGTTATACGTGGATAATATTCAAAGGAGTTTCATTAGACTAATGTATGTCGTGTGTTAACACTACTGAAATAATAATATATCTATTTGTGTAATTATGATGGCAGTTGCAGAGGTGTGACGTATGGGCTGACTATTTTTCAATACAAAGATTACAAACTTCATAAAATTGTTGGGTGGTGTAATCTGTTTCATTTTCCCTTGTAATTGCCAGTGCCCTGAACATTATGAACACAGTACGACAGTGACTTCATGCGCAACATGACACACTACAATTATTACAAGCAAAACCATGGAGTCATTATGTTAGGCACGTTTATCCTATTACGCTAGAATATAATTTGAAAAGAACAAACTAAATATCAAGGAACTCCAATTACATAGTGCATTGTTCATTAATTCCATAATGTTAACGGCAGTACAAATTATGAGAATAAAAAAGAAGTAAATGGAAGAAATCTAAATACAAATAATGACTGAATAAAGAAAAAAAAAAGTTAAATGCCAGATGGGCATCAAAGACTCCGAACAAAGCTGGAAGAGTTATGTTAGAAAGTGGAAGAAACTTTTTAAAATTCAACGGGAGCATGTTCCAAAGATAAGGACTGCCATGTTGTTGGTAGGGAGCAAGCGCGTTCACATTTATCTAAGTACAGATGTGCTCTGGATCTAAGCTACAGCCAGTTCATTTCCGTCTCTAATAGCCAACTCCTACGTGGGGTACATGTTGGAGGGCATTTGGTCTCTTCCCATTGCGTAATACAAATAATTTAAACCTATATACGACCAAGTTAGGTGCATGCATCAGATTAGGGAGCTCTTGATAAATCGCTTTCTAATGGTAAATAGCACAGATAGAACCCTTATCATCCGGCGGGGGTTGTAATAGAAGAGTGATAAGGGATCTTGAAATGTAGGTTGGGTCTAATGCTTGACATTTATTGAATAATTTTAATAATAGAGCGATAGCATTCTGAAGTGCACTTTATTTCGATGGTCCGATGCAGATTACTCCTTTGAATGCATAGGATTTTCGCAATGCGTTATAGGAACGCCCTTTCACAAAGTAGTAACTACTTCCTAGACCAGAATCAATATGCAGCGAGTTAACAAGGCACAATGCCAAAGTCGCTTAGACGCAATTGCCACTTAGTACAATGGTGAATAGCTAAACAGATGACATTTCAAATTCACTAAGATTTATAAGAATATTTCAAAAACACCTAACTTTTCCGCCCATTATAGAAGTTCATTAAACTTGTATTGCGGATTTAAATAGTGAATAGGCTTATTGTATTGACTGGAAATTTGTCGTTCTGGATACATAACATCCCCTTTAGGTATAAATAAATTAGTAAAAAAAAATCAAAGAAACCAAGTTTTTCCAAACAATAGAGAATTGCATACTTAAGCATCAATCTTAACCAATGAATCCTCTCATCACAAGATTTAATATCTTCAGCGTTACCCATAATTTAAAAAAATAAATAATTCAAGTAATGTTTAAAAAAAAGTGATATCGATAAATGTTGCATTTGTGTAAATTTTTAAAAATAATAAACATATCGAAGAAAAGTGAATTCCAATTTTCTTTGAGGGGGAAATGGCCAGAGGTAAATAAATGATTAAAAAAAACAAAAAAAAAAAAAAAATCACAAAAGGAAATGAATTTAGATTTTTAATTCATGGTGCTAATAAATTAGGATTTTCGAGAATTTGTGTGTTGATGGAATTGGTGTTCGAATGAAATTATTCGAAAATTTTAAATATAAAAAGAGAACAAAAGTTTTCCAAATTCATTTGGATTTGTCCAAAAGTTAATTGAGGAAAGAATTCATTAGTAGGCAATTTAGAGAGGTGGGACACCTGACCCAATACAGCCTGAAAAGAAAGACCTAGCAAAAGTCTCAAAAGATTTATACTAATAGACAAACTAATATCAATTAAGAAAATTTCAAATAGGTGACAGAAAACAAACAATTAAAAAACGAATGTAATTTAATAAAAAACATTATTATAGTATTATCAATAAATGTGCCAAGTATGAATTAACAGACGATGCAGAGTCTGGAAATTGCTCTTTTATTTTCCGAAATCAATTGACTTACTCAATATACAAGTTTTAGTTTTTTTATATGGTGGGCTCGATTCCTGCCAGAGTAGTAGAAATGTATTTTAACGCACATAAAATCTTTAGTCCCGCTCTGCATAGAAAAGAATAATAACCTGTAGATAACAATAAGGTACGTTAAGAAATAATTCAATTTTATTAAGATTATATTTTTATTATTGGAATTAACCACATTTTTCACAACATAGGCTAATCGGTACGTGTTATCAGAAGCAATTTCTTAGCAATAGTATGTTTAGAGATTATTTTCAGTGTGTCGATAATCACGTAATATCCTTTAGTGAGCGGCGGAATCAAAACCCATGTTTGAATTAATCCAAGCGTGATAAGACCAACTTGGCACGAAATCCATTTAATGAGTGTGAAGACGATGTAGGTGATGAGTTAATTTTGTTCTGAAGTGTGACAAGAATGTAATTTATTAGCAAGAATAACGTTATTATTTTCTGAATCAGTTCAATAACAAACATACGGATTGGTTTAAAAGGGGGAAAAAATGTATTAGAAAAAATGTAGTAAGTCAGCTGAAAAGACTGATGGGACCTCAAAAGGGAGAACTTCGTTTTTGCCTCGTCAAACTAAGCAATGCTTGCCTCGAGTTTTTGCCAGATGCAAACCATCAGAGCATATCGGCCCAAGACCAACTCACGTACTCGGCAAGGGAGTTTTTCGACTAGCGGCGTCACTGTAACCCTAGGAAATATCAATAGGAAATGATTCATTTCCTCCTTCACCGCTGTCCCATTGTCCTACAACCTCTTGCCATCCTCTCATCTAGGCGGCAGGTTCAAACTACTTGGAAAACATTTCTATCATGTGTAGCAGGCAGGGCTCCGTAGAGCGAGCACACCTGTTACTGATTTTGCTGTTACGGGATTTGGACGATGAGATTGATAATCCAAAAAGTACTAAGCCTAATAAACATATAATAGTCAGGATGCCGATTTCTATATTCATATACTTACTGTTCTAAGCAGAATGTAAGTATAAATACCTCATACAACGGGCATTTTATTCACGCATGGCACTGACATTTTTCGTCATTTCTACAGGCATAATGATGAAGGATCGAAATCCATATTTTGGATCCCGTTTTTCTTATTTTCCTAGAGTAATATCTATTAGAACTGGTGAATCTCAATCGTACATCAATAATAGTTTTAAAAGGTATTTATAAACTCTTAGTTTTAATGGAAGTGAGATAATTCTCAACCTTAAGTTTCGAGAAGGCAAGTTCAAAATACTCTCTAATCAAATTTAGTGAACTGGTCGCTGATAGTGTATATTTAGACCCAAGTGTGGACTCATGCCGGTAGAAATATTGTCATAAAATAAACGACATAAGTAAAGAATATTCATCGGCCTAGTGGTGAAAACCCAAAATCAGGATGCACAAGTTTACACTTTAACTTTTACATTACAAAAAAGTATAGGAATCAAATATCGATAGAACACAAAGTCTACAGTTAGGCATATGATGTCTAATGCACATCAAAATAATTAATTTATTAACAAATAATGTCATATAATACAATAACTAAACTACGTTACGACTTCGGGGCAAACATATTTCCAGCAGATGCTACGACACTAAGCAGATATCCCCATATGCTGACATGGCATGCTCATGTCATGGGCTTGAAATTTAAGGTGCAAATAAGGTGTTTAATGATAGTTACTTTAAGTGAAAATTGCATCAGTAAATGTAGCGGTTAACTGAAGACAAAATTATAAAAAAAACTTAATCAATTTGTAATAAGAGGCAATGCTTTAAAACAATAATTGATTTTTAGTACTTTGATTTGATGATAAGCTCGGTTATATAATACTTTCAATTCGAACAATAATAAGGGAGACATACATAATTTTGTATTTCGCTGCTCTAAACACCTGTAAAAGTTCATTTCCTTTTAGCTTTAACCATATCAATTTATCTCTCTGTGTCAGTATATGCAAAAGGACGGCTACAATCAAGCCACAGCGGGTCTGATATTGAATGAATCAAATCATTTTAACGATTGAAAGGAGTGGTTTCCGTTCAGGAAATATAATATTGATTTAAAGTATGTCAGCGAGTTGCTTGATTTTATTTTAAGATATGTACATATGCCTTCAGGTTTAAGCAGGCCGATACTAAAATACATTTAAAAATTTAACATACATTGATACTATAGTAGGAAAGTAATAGACATTGCGTAATTCAGTATAACAAACTTAATAAATTATACATTACACAATGAAGCTATGTCGAAAGTAAATACAGGATAATCTAATGTAAACAGTATATTTCCAATGAAAAATGAGTTTTTGAGTTGTTTTTTTAAAGAGTCGTATTGGGCTGAAGAGTCATTAATTTACAGATTTTCGTGGGAGTATTATATTTCTAATCCAAGTAGAGGAGTTAGATAAGTTGTTTTACTATTTCTAAAAGAACTAAATCCAATCCTTAAATATTGAGTACAAGTAAATGACATGAAGAAAGACTGAAGGCATTGAAGTTATTCACAGTTTGAATAGTATTGACAAACCTTATTTAGAAGTTTTGAGGTTCCACTCAAAAGTAAGATGTTTTGTTTATGGGTCCAAAGAATATGCAGAGTACTAAATCAGCTGTGATTTGACCTTATTCAGTTATCTTAGCTAACGATTTTTATCGGGCCCTTTGACTACGAATCACGAGTTGTAACGGGGCCGCCAATAACAAACGAGGCATAGACACAAGTAAAACAAGGTTTGGAATGCGGGTGAAAACTTTCTCCCTCATGAGAATCCAAATCATCAGCCCTGTGAGGAAATTATGATGAGGTGCTGTAAGAAAGGTGCGCGCGTTGGGCCTAAATGTCAATGTCGAATCCGAGGTTCAAGGAGGGGAGCTATCATTAGGTTATAGGTATTCGTCCATAAGAAATGGTTTTATCCTCCATCATTTTATGATTTGTGGGAACCGTTTGGGCAAGGTGGAATTCCAATCATCTATTGAGGCCTATGAAGTACACCAAGCACTAATTACGAAATTACAGAGCGCATAGTGAAATTTAAGAAAGCAATTTCAAATCAAACGGCCACTTAAAACGCTCATCCGGGTTTGCAACGATCTTAGTCCAAATGTTCTGCATAACGAATTAAACCAGATATTAAAATACTTTCAAGGAATTAAATCTTCATAGCAAAATGTTTGCAACGAATAAAGAACAGTGAAGGAAAGAGGCCTTTTTTCTTACCTGAGAAAATGTTTGAAAGCAGCAAAAAATCAACCATAAACAGAAAACAATATGAACTGAAGATGGAAAGTCTGAAGTTAGATAATTTTATAATTTTCTGTAAATCATTTTCCCAATTTTATTTTCTGCAGGTAGTGCGGGTGACGAATCAACACTGTGTTCTTGATAGCCTATTTTTATTTCCCTAAACCACAACAAAGCACGAAAGAGGACATTAAATGAAATAGGACACACGTGTGACAAATCCATCAGGAAGATTGGAAAGAACTCCACTCTGTGCCGTCATTATTGGCTGAATATTTTACAGAAATGAAATTAAAAATAATTATTACATGAATGATCTTAGTATTATTTTATTTATCAATGCCCACGTTACGCTTATAAAGGTACATCATAGTGTCTTCCGAAAAAATAAAATAAATTATACTTTAAGTGATAAAATTTAAAATTTTAAAAAGTATGTCATATTTAATAATGAAAATACATGCGTTTTTGTATATTAATAGAGCCCCAGAGATAACTGCAAGATTTAGCCCAACTATTTTGGCTGTCCTCCATACTGGATTCCAGAGGCTGATTCCAAATTTAGAATAACCGTTCTGCAAGGTAAACCAACTCCTAGGGGTTCTTTCACCAACGATTAAACGGACACCACAAAAAACATGTTATCAATTAAAAGAGAAACTGTTCACCTCTATAATTAAGTCCTCCAATGGAATCTGAAATTACCTCCAAAAGCAAGGCACTTACGTAACGCGCGACGTAGTCACCTTGAATTGCAGATTAATGCTAAAATTATGATTAGCGAAAGTTGACGAGCCGTATCATCTCGAATAAAAAATTAAGCAAGTGTGATTAAATACTTCCTGAAGTTAAATACTTTCTATAAAATATTATACAACAAATTAATAAAAATCAATCAAAATAATAGAAACACTGGCAATTATAAGTAGATAGGACAGTAAAGATCAACAAAAATAAAAGGCAATCAATACATATAATCATATAAAATAGTGATGATCTGAATACTATATCGATGTACTACAAAATAAAAGATATCATCTAATCGGCGCGTTAAACATTTTAGCAGATGTGTAGCATAAATATTACCGTAGTTAAATGTACTTGTTTAACCGTCAAAAATCCCCCTCCCACTCTCATTAACTCGACGATTTTTACTTTCTATCAATAAAAAATATCTTACGAGCAGATTAAACGTCACTTATAGTTTCTATATAGTTGTTCAAAGGGTCAAGCTGGAGAAAAGACTATGATTTAAAATCGTTTTATAACCAATATCTTTGGGCCGATATCCCTTCTCATTCATTGGTTAACGCTTTCAAAGTCTTCAGCGTTCCAAGAGCGGTGCCAGACTCGGGCTGTGCCTGGCCCAGCCTAGGCCGTAACAAACTCTAAGCTATATTGTAATATGTCGATGAAAATGACAAGCGCTTGATTACATCTTGAGGAACATTGGCTTTTGGTTTTAATTTATTTGTCTAGTTGTCCTTCATAAAATGAGCCATTAGACGAAGATGTAATTTATGTCTAATATGCTCAGCCTGCATCACATAAGCGATGCACTTTTAGTTAAATGATGAAATAAAAAGGCCTTGTCCTCAAATATTGTTACACCAGTAGAGGCCAATGCCTTTCTATTGATTCTCATCAATTAGTTCCTCAACCATCCAGCATATTCCAGAGATATTTAGGTAAATGATTCATCAATGACCCAACAACACTAATTTAATATCACTTGTAGACAAAGGGTTAGAATTTATAGAAACATTATCTCCTTCAATTACTTGTAGCAGATTTTGCTTAAGGGGAATCGGCTATTGAGGTAGTATTCATGACACGATTTTCGAATAATGGCCAAAAACGTCCTTCGATCTTACTCTCAAGATTACGAAAATGAGGTACGTTCCAAATTATATATTTTTGTCTGTTAACGCTCTAGTGGTCACAATTTTTGTTTGATCGATACTAAACGCGATATTTATCGGTCCAATTAAAAATGATGACGGCTAAAAACGGACCAGTGGTAGGGTTTAGGGGTATTTCGAAAATTCAAAATATCTCCATTATAATGCGTCGGATCGAAAATTTGAATATAATCAATCTTATTGCAAATGTAATGTTCACTAAATGTTGTTATATTTTTTGATTACTTCGACTGTTAACCAAGATATTTGCATTATTTCCACCAAATATTGTTTTCACTAAACTCTTACATTTTGGGATAAATGAAATACGTGGCACATGTGAGAAATCTGTTTAGTTAACGCAGCTTGAGTAAGGGACTTTTTTATAACTCAATAATGATTCGCGTTCAATAGTTTAATACCTCATCAGGAGTACAATATTCTTACTATTAGATAAAGGATGGCCTAGAGAGAGGAAGTCTCCTGCGGCCATGGATTGACTCCTTCTTTAGGGGTATGAAGGAGACACAGTTTGTATAAATGTTAACCCTTTGCCTACAAGTAATATAATTATAGTTTAACATATTGTCTAAAGGTGAAACCATTTACAAATACATTTAATTTTTTTAACCTTTAACATTCATTTCCATAACTGATATTAATGGTGGATACCTGTTGCTTGTTGGGAGAGGACTTGAGCTGATCGAGATGACACTGCCTTTCTAGACAGGCGAGGTATAGGAGCTGCCAGCGGCGCTCCAACCGCCTCGCGAACTGGGCTGCTTTGTTGGATACCCTGGAGGGGGTCGAGCTACCCGGAGGATCTTCCTCCTGATCTTCGCCGCCGGAAAGCCGCTCGCACAGTCTCACCACAGACCGGACTATTCGGCCGTGAGTCCACACATCACGAGCAATCACCTAGAAGAAAAATTCATTAGATGATAGGACTATAAAGATAATACTTATGAAAAAGATAAAAGAAGAAAGTTATATAACAGAGGTCCCTGTGAGTATAACTAATAGAAACAACGTGAAAATTAGGGAGTGACTTGAGAACTTCATGTGATAAGGAAACATCTCTGGCCTAACTAAGAGTGGGGCTCAGGTTAGTCGTGTGAATTGAGGCGTTAGCTTTAATCTTATTAAGACAATGGTAAATCTAGAGTGGCGGGCTTGATTTACGCCTGGCAATAGGAACTTACTTAGTGAGTAACTCTAGAAAAGTGTGGCAACCTGTTGATAACCCAACCCAATTAGCTATAGTAGCAGAAAGTGGACATCGCATAGTAAATCATTTATCAGACACTTATAAACCATGAGGCGCCAAAATGTCTCAGATCTTTGAAACTGTACACACTGACTAAAACATTATAGTTGATTTATGAATGCTGTAAGCTAACAAGTGTTAAATAATGATTAACAACAGAAATAGCTGTGGGAGAAGTGAATCAATGTAATCTTCGAATGTGTTATGAGGATGTGATCTCATGGTACAGAACAATATTAGCTGACAAAGCTGAATAGACTAAATTATAATAGAACCACTTTTCAAATTAAACAGGAATAATATGATTTTATTGAATTTAATCACTGTCCGATTTCCCAAAATGATAAATTTTATTAGGAAGGGAAACACGATTGTAGCTATAGACCACCCAATCCAAACATGGAACACCCATATACTCAGTTAGGTGAGGACAAAACAGAAGTGGTTGGTGGCGAAGGGGGGGGGGATTGGAAGATTCTGGTGTTTGTTTGCTGAAAATAGTCTAAGGTGAAGGGTCATGTCTGAGAATAAACACCATAATAGCTGTATAATCAGCGACAAATAACATCTTGATGACATTTGAGCTTGCAAAAAAAAAAAGAAAAAAAAAAAAAAAAAAAAAGGGAAATGCTATAAACAAGAAATTATATATACAGGATCAGCTATTTTTTAGGTTTTTATTTAAAGCCCTTATAAACCTTATGCTACAATTATCACCCTTGTCACTACCCACTACGGGCCACAATCAAGCCTCATGGACACGGGGCTTGAGGAATAAACAACAAGTTCTTTTCTGTTATTATCTCCAGATTCTTAAGTCACAATGGCACATTTTAGAAACGTTTTCATATTGTTGTAGAGTAATGCCAGTCAGCGCCAGTGTAATATCGCCCATACATGAGAAAAAGTTTGCGATAAGGTAATAAACCGGAAGTTTAAAAGTACGAGAGATTTTTCCGATCTTAAGACTCGACAAATCAAGCTAAAGTCAGGTGACCAAACTAGTCCCTGATGAAGTTTATTTTGATCAGAGTCCACAACAACGAGAAAGCGAGCGAGAGAGAGAGAGAGAGAGAGAGAGAGAGAGAGAGAGAGAGAGAGAGAGAGAGATGGGGAAAGAACTGCTACCCTGGAAAAGATGATGAGTATAACAAACGGCCTTTTCCCGTGCTGCGCCGAGTCCCTGGTTGCGTGTCAGGACCCTGATGGGCCGATCTATTAAGATAAAGCCTACACACGTGCCTGGGACAGGCTCACTGCCCCCATGTCAACCAACATATGCACAAACACTACTTGATTCTATCCATATTCCCACATTTTCTTTAATTCCCAGATAATTATATATCCTCTTTTACTAGATAGTTAAGTGTCTCTCAATGATTAACATCGTCCTAACTGCCAAATGTAACAAATCCAGTAATAGCCTTCCGAGATAACTCCAGCTCAGTTCGTGAATCGCACATGCCATTTATCTGTAAGGTGTTGAAGCTGCGAAGTAGGACGCTCCTCTGCTGACTTTTGTGGATTATGAGAGTAGGTACCACTAATAGAGCATAAAAGTAATTAGTTACTTCAATGAATATCAAGAAAGCAGTTCCGTCAGCAAGGCGAATTTCAGCACTGACTATGGCCACTATGAAGGACATCTTTCTTCCCACGACCTTGGAGTACAACTCATGCCAAATGTTCTGAAGACGAAAATGTTGCATCCTCTGTTAAAGACACATTTTAAAGGACAATAACAATTGGTTGACACCAGTGCAAGAGTACCGTCAAGTTGTCTACTTACTTTTCTTCCTAACATCGTCGAGCCCTTGGACAATCAGGAGAAAGATTGTGTTCATAAGCTATCTACGTAAAATGTAATTAAAATATACTTCACGTAACTGAAGCTTATAGAGAGGCTTTCAGCAAGGTACCCAAAAAAGTTAACAAGAACATTGTTCCCCAATGTCACAAATGTTTTCCTTCCTTACAAAAGATAAAAGAAATGGTATTCTTCAAAATGTATATGTTTCTAACATTTAGAGATGGTTCTCATCAGAAGCTGCCTCTTTATCTTGCATAGTTTTAGAATATAACCGTTGATATTTGTACATTAATATAACATTACAGAGTAGAAACTTATTTTTTTTTTTTGGTTGGTATCCTCTTAAGACGAGTTTAAATTCACGACAAGTAATAATTATCTTTTCATTAAGGATCAATAAGAAGGCCAAGTCCTCTACTGGGTTTTAATATTATGCAGAGTGCACTTTCGGAGTCAACGCTCCATCCTCAGTGCCTGCTGATTAAAGCTGCGTTGCCTGGACCACGACTGGTGGTCCAGGCAACGCAGCTTTAATCAGCAGGCACTGAGGATGGAGCGTTGACTCCGAAAGTGCACTCTGCATAATATTAAAACCCAGTAGAGGACTTGGCCTTCTTATTGATCCTTATACATTTGTTCCTCTACCATCCAGCATATTCCAGAGATATCTTTTCATTACTAAATAAATTGATTGTTCCTATTGTTTTTAATTAAAAAAATACGCTTTCTGTGATTATATCTTATAAAGATGATAAGAGGTATTGTTTAATAAATGGATTATTTTAGGCACATAAATAAATAGATAAGTTAATCCAAGAACACATATCGTACATCCATTAATAATATATTTTCTCCCTCATTTTACATAAAATTACCTTCTCGAGTGAAACAGTACAATATTAATGTTTCATATTTTTAAAGAAAAATAACTCAAGAGAGTGTTCGTAATTTATGCCGGGAAATTGAGAATGAAATTACAAATGTAGTAATAAAAATGGAAAAAAAGAAGAAAAAAAACATTACAGATAATTTGCAGACAAGGCCGGAAGCTTCAAGAAAAAGTCCTTGAACAGTAATAGTTTATAGCAAGCAGTAAGGAACGTTTACAGACTTATAAAAAGAAATTTCTTTGTTGACAGTAAAAGCTTATCTCTGTCATGGCATAAATACGTTTGGGAGAAAAAGTTATGTTTTAGCAGCAATGACATTCGGAATTTTCCGATCGACAGTAATAACGAGGATAGCCAATTTAAAATTAATAACTGGAGAAAATAGTTAAATAGAATCGATTAATGAAAGACATTCTTTAATGATGCCATCATTATTGTTTTCACAGTAGCCGTTTTAATTGCTAGAAAGTCCTGAACAATTTAACGATTAGGACTTAATCGAAACTTTCATGAGATTATTATTCAATATTGGTTGGTCTTTGGGGACTACTGCATTCTTCACGAATCATTCAGAAGAACAGATTTCATCAGTATACATAGAGCATAAAACTTCAAAACTTCTCTAAATATATGGGTCTTTTTGTAAGAAATATTATATTTAAAAATCCGAAGTTAAATTAGGAATCACTCTCAAATTGAAGGGAGGTGATTCTGAAGCACTTAAATTTAAACGCTAAAATTTGTATTATTCGGAATAACGGAAATCCTTCCTTATTCCACCACCCAAATAAATGCAACACAAATAAATGAATGAAAATGTGTAACCATATTATACTCACTCCCCCACCCTTCGTCTGCACAAAGCAGAAGCTCTGTTTTTTTTTCTATTCTACTTTTTTAGTAGATCTAATAAAGCGGAAAGTTGATAAGCCATAAGAGCTTTGAGAAAAGAAACTAAAAGCACTTCTTTTTGTTAGTCTGCTTACTATGTAATATTAACAGAGCAGATCATTGGTAGCCACAAACAATTAAGGAAACGAAAGAGCATTTATAGTGAATGAAGATTCGATATAAAATAAAACATATTCGAATAATGACTATTATTTCCAGTAAACAATATAGAAAATAAATAAGTAAAAAGAAACACTCATTTAATATTGTCTTACCCATATTTTAGCAGATCTTAAGAGAAATCAGTTATTGAAGTTGTACTCATGACGAGATTTTCGAAAAACGTCCATCGATCGTACCTAGTAGATGATGAAAATGAGGTCCGTTCAAAATTGCATGTATATATTTGTGTGCTACCGCTCTTGCGGTCGCAGTTTTTGATTAATCGAAACTCGATGATATAAGTGTTTTATGTAAAAAGAAAGGATTTTGAAAAAGGATCTCCGTTATTATGCATCTAATCGAAGAATTGCATAGTACCAATATTATTACAAATGCAATATTCTAATGCTGTTATGTATGTTTTTTTTTTTCATTATCTTTAATATTAACCGAGATATATGCGTTTTTAAGTTTTCGGCCTTGAGTAAACCGCCACTCCTACACATGCCATATCAACAATAAGCTGTTATATTATGAACCACTTTATTTGAAGCCTAAATAACAGATATAGTTCTCACTGAAGTTTTTGATCATAAGATAAATGCAAATACGTGAGGCAAGTGGGTAATCTGATTACTTAACGGACATTTTATTAGCAGATTTCCCGTTAAGGGATACAGCTATTGAGGTCGTACTCATGACGCGATTTTCGAAAATTTTCTTCAAATGTCCATCGATCCTACCCAGGAGATGACGAAAATGAGGTCCGTTCAAATATATATATATATATATATATATATATATATATATATATATATATATATATATTTGTCTGTTAACGCTTTAGCGGTCGCAATTTTTGTTTGATCGTTACGAAACTCGATATTTAAATTATAGTTATTATGCATCGGATCGAAAAATTGTATAGAACCAATCTTATTGCAAATTAAATTTACTATAAATATTGTTATATACATTTAATCTCTGTCTTGAATATTAACCGAGATATTTGCATTTATATGAAGTCTGTGGTCGGGTATACTTCGGATTACGTCGGCCATCTTCGTCATTTCTCGGCTCAGGCGGAAGCTTCTTCTAACCTTACCTTACCTTCCTTACTTTGTGAGATTTATGCAAATACGTTCTGTTCATCCGCCCCCCCCCCTTCTTTAGTTCTTGGACTAATAAAATTTGAGTTATTAAAATATAAATTATTCTTAAAATTCAGAAGACGTTTCAGTTGGGAATTTATTTCAATTAACTCAAAGATTTCTCATTATCTAATCACGGTGGTATTGTGTTATCAGTATGCAGATTTCTATATTGTAAAACTTCACAGGGGAAATCTGCTTAGTTTACGTAGCCCCGCGTGGCACCCTTTTTATTTTATATTTCGAAAACAAAAATAATATTTAGGGCTGAGGTAGGTACTTTGTCTAATTGATTCAGCAGTAGGAAGCATGAAGACCATCAAGCGCACACGCAATCGGAGCACGAATCAGTAATCTTTGACCTCAATAACTATCCCCAAACTTTCGCCATCTTAAAATACACCTTAATTTTTTTCTTGTTATCGTCAAATTAATAGGACTATACACATGTTTCAAGACACTTCGGACATACTTTCTTTTCAGCTTGCGTGTTAGAAAACAAATTAATCTTCGAATGAGTGAAATACGGCCATAAAATAGGAGTATGCACTTTGTAGATATTTAAAGGCTTAAGGTATGCCTTTACGAGCTAATGACTATCATTAGTTAGCTATTGCAGGTTATTAAGAGATGCTCATTAACAGTTTCAGTACCGATGGAAGAATAGGGAGTGGTTATGTAGGAGAAATGTTTAGCTCTTCACTATTATTTGGTCGTTAGTTTGGAATTAGCTCGCAGAAGGCAAGAAGAATCCATTGCGAATTCTTGGATGGCTTCTCTCGTGCATTTCAGTGCAACTACAAGGCATAGTCTTTAAACCCAAAAATAACAGAAGCATCAACTAACGCTAGCTCCTATTTCATTAGGAATAGCTGATTAGTTGATTACAAAAAGCCTATATTTTGAAGCTCTGACAGTTAAACATATACTGACTGACTGCAGGCAACGCAATTACTTACAGATACCACATAATTTACAGGAACTACTGACAAAGGGGAGTCCATACATAGATACAATTCTCAAACATTTAAAGACTATACACATCTATTCAAAAATCTGATATATTTTAAATTTGTTTCACATTTTTATTTTTACAACATTTTTGGATGCAAAAATAAACATTTTATCTAAACCTCAATTTTTTTGTTTTCAAGTTTTCACTCACGTGAGTGTGTATTAGGGAGTTACAGAGTTTTATGTAAATAGTCACCTGGACCAACTTATATTTTATCAAAACCTTAATAATTTTAAACTTCTTTTATTCATTTTATATACCAATTTAATTTTAACTATCGATTTACTTATTTATTTATTGAATATTTAAATATTTTATTAATGATTTCCCTATTGCCCAATATCATTAGTTTCGATTTTCAGTTTTGTACCTAGTTTTGAATTTTGTCTTTATTTGTTCCCTCGTTCATTAAACAAAAAAGCCGATCTTCACAATAAATCCCATATGGCTACATCAAATATTAAAACTCTATCCAGATCAGTAAATAAGTGAGTAATAACATCCCTTTGATAAAAGCGTTGAAGTAAACAAAAAATAAAGAAAAAAACTTATTAATTATTACTACCGTACTAACAATCTTTCGTTCCGATGTAACACACAATGCCCTAATAGGCCGGAGTACTCCAAGCACTGATATAATCATCTTTGATTTATTCTCAAAATCTAAAGACTAAAATCTTTTAATAAAATGTCGGATACAACTAAAAACCGTACCGAAACATGATATTTCAATTATATTACTTCCTCTGAAAAAAATAGTATTTTTTTTTTACTATTATAACGGTGCCTGAGCCATCCAAAGTTCTTTCTGACTTCAATGTACATTTCTAATAGTTACTTTTCCCACGAATTTGCATTCGAATAACATCACTACCAATAAAAAAAAAAAACTACTCACGCGCAGTTTTTTATTGCTCATGAAAAAGCGTAAGGTTTCGTGAAAGTAGGATCTTGGTTACACACATAAAACAGGCTGAATCTCCCTTTAGGGCTACGAAATAAAATAAAATTTGTAATCCTAGAAAGGTTCTTATATTCGTATAATTATTAAATTAATTCCGAAGGAGATGCAGAGAGATCTTTTTGACCTTATCGAGGATGAAGAAAATAATTTAGAAAACAAAAAACTAGTCAGAATTCAAGATATAAATTACTCTTGAAATTCAACTTGATCTGGCTGTATTTACATTCATAGAAATGTTTTATGAATCATAAATCACAAGTTTTATTAAAATTAAAATTCTTCGTTAAATGACAACGTATGCGGGACAAGCATCATTAAAGAACAAAAATTGCGGATACTGAGGTGCTTAACTAGGAATTATTTGTTTATTTATTTATGTTCATGAGCTTCCGATGTTGGTCAAAGTGTCATTTTATTTATTTTGATAAAGTTACTTTAACAAAATATAAAATTGAAAAGTTTATACTCAATTAACAGTAATTCTTGGGTTAAATCTTTGTCTGATAATTACATGGAACGAAGAAATCCAAGGCAAGTATAAATATTTATTTTACACAAGACTTGAGAATTATTTGTTGTGTGAATATTATGGCGTAAACAATAATTGTTTGGAGTGAATAATATTCATGGATTGGTGTTTAAAAAACACTTATATCCAACCACCAATAGACATTTGAAGAAGTTGTAAATTAATCTTGTAATTGAATAGGTTTGAACCTGAGAGTATAATAATGGAGCCTGGAATTAACAACGACACCCAGGCCATTATTTATGGCTAATAATGATAAAATATATCAATTTATTTGAAAAACGAGCTCGAGCAATTGGAATGGGCTATATACTTAGTCACTGTCGGACAGAACTTTATGAAAAGCGCACAAGTCAGCAGGTGTTTAATTACTTGGGCCTATCGGTAGGCAAGTCACGTCTCGACTCCTACAGAGAGTACTACACGTACTACCAGGGTTACTGACCATGTTCGGTACTAGCAACACCCTCACCCTTCCCAATTTATTTATTAGTCTTATAGTCACGAGATCAGTTTTGTCACGTCCCCCGCAGCGACTGACATCTTTACTAGACCGTTACTTCGTGCCTATGCAAAAATAATTTATGGCGTTCGAATTAGGACAATTTCATTCCGTCATATTCTAACAAGCGAAACTGAAGAGGGACTCACGATTTTAAAACGTGGACTCAATAAATGATCAGATTAAAGTGATAAACGATCAAGTAATCAGATCACAACGCACAGCTGGAAACTTCAATTGGCCTTGTTAGACAGATAACATTAAAAAAGATACGCAATGGATATTTCCAATTTTACTAAGTCCACGAAGAGGCTTATAGATCTCAACACTAGCAAATGTGCTAGCAGCCCCTCAAACCCAATTAATGAAAAAACACTAATGGTTTTCAGGCCACTACAGAGATTACCACTTGAGATTGGGATAAATCGGAACATGCCCAATTCAGGGGTAAAATCTCTGTTCGTCACAATAATAAAGTCGTTGATAGGCCAATTATTGTGTCAAACCACGATATAAAATATGTTTTATTTATCTATAAAATCATTTTCTAGCTTATCTTGTTCATTTCCACGCAAATCTGTAGCTTATATAGAAACGAATGTATGAACAATACATTTTGTACTGTTTTAGAAATTAATAATTAAAAGAACCCTTGTTTAAACATCAACGGAAAAAATCCAGAAGACGAATAATGGTTATTTAATTTTCGATGGCAGATGGAACAGTTATTTCCTTGAAAAAAAAAAAGAAAAAAAAAAAGAAAAAAAAAAAAACGACGTTTTCCATTTTCTAACGGAAATGCTACTTGTGAAGTGAAGATATTTAAGGTCATTTCCTCTTCAACAGATTAGTTTTTCACATCAGTCAATCTAAGGAATATACTTTCATTTTATGTCGCCTACCCCTCAGGAAATTTATTATCCTTTGATATTAGTAATTTTTTGTTATTATAACAACTGACTGGATTTACCTCACATTACTTTTATTGAGAGAAACAAATTAACACAGTGTACCATTACTGTTCCGATAAACTATCTTAGGGGCCAGGTTAGACATGTTAGTTAAAATGTTAACTTTAATCTCACATGATAAACCTAGAGTATAGAGGCAACAGGAGTTTAACTCATTAAATAAAATCCATCGTCCCGCCGTGGCTTGCAAAGGGTGGTAACCTGTAGATAACCCGTCCCCATTAGCCACAGTAGCAAAACGTGGACGTTAATAAATAAATAAATAAACTATCTCAAACGAAATTATGGTCTATTAAGAATTTTTAATGTTAATCGTTGTTATTAAAATTTAATGCAATGATTTTAAGCACATTTTTTTAAAATAATGAAACGCTGATAGAAATTAATAAAAATGCACTGGGAAAAACGAATTAGGAATCATTCAAAACGTCGGTTATGATAATCTACTATTCAAAGTAAATAATGTCGAAGTTCAATGTGTAAATAATACATGGTGCTGAATAGCAAATTGATTGAATGTTTTATGTTAACAATCACTGTCTGACTAATTGGGATGTGCTATCTACAAGTTACTACCATTCTCTTGCTATTTTATTTAGTGAATTAATTGTTTTCTAATAAATTCCTATTGCTAAGCCAAAACTGATAGCGCCCTTTCCAAACATTGCAGTGTTATCACACTTATGGAATAGGCCAACGTCGAATGAGATTAATTCCTAGTGACCAGGTTACTCTAGGAAGAAATATCTACTGGCTTCCCTCTGTACGTTGCACAAGACATTCTTCAATGTCGGCTTTGGTCTTTTTCATGCAAATGTGCTCAAGGGGCGTGGGCTAGCGGTGCAATATGCGCACCGGCCTACCGTTTATCTTTCTGACTTCCGCGCGTCAAGTCATGTAACCAAAGGTCGAGAAGTCCAATCCGGGCACCGGGGAGATTAGTGGATGCGATTGGGGCTTCACGGGCTGTAGGTGAAAGATAGGTTAAGATATATCAAAAGGTAGAGTTGAGAGAGAGACATTAAAAAGACAAAACAAATACTTTAATTGTAATAAAAATAGATACCATTAAAATATTTAGGTGTACAAAAAATCTATAAAAAAAATAACAATAATAAAACACCCCATTACACAGTTGGGGTGAAGGGAAAAAATACATTAACTTCAAAAAGAATATTAAATAGAACTCTCATCGATTTATGAGTTGATTTGATTTTAAATTTTTCAGTGGAGCTCTAGACAAGCGTCAGATCTCAATGCACTTGCCACAAGACAATAGAAATTTATTTATTTAGTGACAAACTCAGTAAAGAAAATTTACACTCCTACCCCTGGACATGGCAAGAGAGATAATAGATGACCCGTCCGCCGAAGTCCCACAAGTGGATGTTAATTAAAAAAAAAATGATTTTATTAATGAATCCAAACCCATCAAAAAAATCTACGTCATACGTATTCCAGAGATAAAAAGTTATAAAATCCATACTTTGAACAAATAATACACAAATGATTAAAGAAAGCACGAAGAACCCTGTAAAAAGCGAGTAACATGAAATAAATATTATTTAAATAAGAAACACTGTGTAGAATTTGGAATATAGAAGGAATGGAAAATACTTTATTGAAATAATCCAGGATTAAATACGTTCCATCCATGTTGCGTATCCGTATGCAATAGAGTATGGAGAATATTTTAAGCAACTCG
The DNA here is from genome assembly GCA_019009955.1 of Riptortus pedestris. Lineage (NCBI taxonomy): Eukaryota > Metazoa > Arthropoda > Insecta > Hemiptera > Alydidae > Riptortus > Riptortus pedestris. Next base: position 212,138,893 of record CM032228.1, on the reverse strand, counting down.
TCATGACTCACAAAAGAGACCAACGATCTCATCTATACTATTAAATACTTCTACACTCATTCATAGAACACACATAACCGTAAAGCAGTGACATCATTCAATCAGAAAGCATTTGCACATTTATTGTTCAGTACTGCATAACGTCTAAATGTGTAATTAAAATGTGGAGTATGCTCCACACTATTGAAATTATACTCCATATTTCCACCCCTAAATTTAGAAGATTCTTTACCAAAATCAAGGATACAAATACCAACCTCTTATGACAAAAATGCGGTAATTCAGACTAATACAAAACATTACTATATTTAAATAAATGATTAAAGGAGTACTGTAGAATTTCTACAATAACAAATTATTTGTAATATTTGGTGCCTCAACCAAATAAGAAGTTCAACACCTTGAGTGATGGGAGAAAAATGAATTTCTCAACTAATTGAATAAATCAGGGTTGAATTATTTATGTGAAGTTAACATTGATATTTATATTGAAACACTATATCTTGGCCTCAATGATTCTAATTATTAACACACAACTGAAATATCGATCGGGTATTGGAAAGCCAATAAATAAGGCCATACACCATTCACCATAGAATTACTCAGACAAAATCATATGACAATACTGTAGACAACTAACAATATTTGATTTGCAGTAACTTAGTTAACTTTCAGCTTAACAATTATTAGAAGACTTTTGAAGATGTGAAAATTCAAGTAAAAACACTATATAAAAATAAATATTTTTATAAACCACTGAACACAAGCATCTTTATAGTATTTTTTTATATCCAATGCTCGCCCAACCGGTTCAGATAATAAACTCTGCGGCAAATAGTCAACCCAAAAACATAATTCGTCTATTATTACAAGATATAGATCAACTAACGTTATAAAGGAACATGTTATTGATAGCTGATAATATGATCCCATTACGGGGAGTAAATCCTGAAACCATAGTAGGTCTTTAAACCTATAAAAAATCCTCTAACACGTTGCTACTGACTGACACGAATAAGGGGAGTAATTATATACACCTGGGCATTCTAAGCAGGTCATGTAATACATAATACATACAATCTAGTACCTACATTAATGTTGTATTTATTTATGAAGCCTTTCATGACAGACCTTGACATATAGCCATACAATGACATTTAGAGACAGTAACAACAGTAATGTCCTTCATAAGGCTAGGGGGTTTTCTCTGAAAAGTTATGTGAAATAATTGTTTTATTTTTCAATCTCAACCGATACATTAACTTGCATCTGGTGGTGTCTAAAATAAGGTGCTCTCTCAGTGTTGAATATCTAATTTTCTTCTAATTCTAATGTTGGATGGAACAGATGAGTGCATTATGAAAGCAGTTTTCAATGAGATGGAGGACTTGAATCATTGAAAATAGCTTAATTTAGAAAAAGAAATGGTGTAAAAGAGGGGTCCCGTTTTTTTTTTTTTCTGTCATCTCTACATTACTGTTCATAAGCTCCAAGAAACACGATGACAAAAGGTGCAAGACGTACGGCTTTAAGTCTGTCTTGTGAAGTAGACATTTTCTTAATAAACCACGAAATGAACTTGCTGTTAGTCCTTTTAAATGGGGTAGAGGATTTTAAACATATTTTCATTGCGACGTGTATTTAAACATTAATTTGCCCAGCTGCATAAAAAACATCCATTATATTATCACTTACTGGATTCCAGCCATGACTTCATAGTCATTCTTACTGAAGAATAAATTATAAATGAAGGAAATTGATGATATTGTAAATATGAGATGATCCAGCAACACTCAAAACCAGAAAACACAACTAATGAAAAAAATCAGGCTTCATCAATGCAGATTGCCAAGCTTTGACAATGATGCGAGTTTCATTAAGAAGATAGTTCCTAAAATAAAAATATATTTCCACCTAAAGACATTTGAAACACTATAAAAACAGACATTAGGAACAAATTATGAAAATCTCCGTGGTATAACAAAATTGATGACAATGGCAAAATGTTATCTCTGTTCCTTTCATAATGCTGATAACAGGACTTGCTGATCGTGGCCCTTCTCAGAAGGCTTTCACTCAATTGATAATTTACTGTATTTGCTGTGTCTCATTTTTAGTATAGTACAGTTTGTTTCATTTGTCAAAATAAAAACGATCAAAAGAACGTAAAGTTATATAACATAAATTTATAAAATGGCATATGAATTTACATTTTTGATTAATGAGTTGCTAAGACATTGAGGGAATTAACAAATAAGACACAGGGGGAGCGAGATGATTCATAAGTGACGCAAATAATAATAGAAACGTATGTATCATCCGCGAAGCTTAATCACCTTGAAAACTTAAGAAAGGCATGAAAGCAAGCTCAAAGTCCCACCAGACCGCCGGCCATCTTTCTTTCCTATGAAAAAGGATTCAACAGCAAAGTGGCCAGCAAACCGTATCGGCCTCCAGGTGTCAGACTGCCGGAAAATTGTGGTCAACTGAAAATTAGCATGACACACACAAAGAAAAGAGCGGTTCTGCTCTTGGTCGTGTTTTGCAAGCCTCCATTTAAACTGAGAGCACCCTTGGTGGAGCCGCTGAAAGGATTCGGTACCTACGATTGTGCAATGGCAACAATGGGAATGTGATTTCTTCAATTCCGCCCGACCTCAGGAACAAGCCAAGGCCGCAATCAGACATATTAGGGCGGGATTACCTTTCGCCATTTGAATCTCAGATGGTAGGCCATGTTACTACATCCAGTCACAAATGAAAGGGCTTTAATTTTATGTGGCAATAGCTCATGAATTTTAAACCAATGTTTTTTTAAAAATATAAAATCGGGTTTTAAACTTCTTTGTAATACGGGGTGTACAGAAAGTTCTAAGCCTGGTGTACTTATGATACCTCAGCTGTCAAGGTTGTTTTGGAAGGTTTTGACAACAATTTTTTTTTTTGACCAGGTTACAGATGTTGGAAAAAGTGGTGGAATAAGTGCGTTGCTGTTGTGAGGGACTATATTGAAAAATAAAAATTTGAAAAAAAAAAAAGTTGAAATCAGGCTTAGAACTTTCTGTACACCCGGTAAGAACGAACAAGGTTTATCAACAATAAAATTTTCGGGATGCGTACTATATATATATATATATATATATATATATATATATATATATATATACGTATATAAAAGCGCTGAGCGCTTTCAGCAATTTACATTGCCATCATCAGAGCGTAGAACCTAGAAAGATCCTACTGGGCAGAACTCTGCCGATGTACACAATATGATTCTGCCCTTATTTGGGAGGAGCTTCAAAACTGTCTTTATTGATAAACTCCAATATGTCACCTTCACCCCCAGCAGAAATAACAATGACAATATGAGGTCTTGGTGAATACATAATTTAAATTTTACATACGTACACCAAGATAATAAGTAATAATTAATTAGATAAATAATAAAATCGAAATTATTTTCTCAATTTTTTTGTGATGTTTGCCCAAAACAGCAACTAAACAAATATTTTTGACTATAAATTCCCTATGGGCAACATACAGTCTTAAAAAATGCCAGAGGTTTTCCATAAAAATAATAAAATGTGAATAGTGAAGAAAAAAAATCTTCATTTTGAAAAAACCTTACAGCACCACATACATTGCTTATATTTGTAATTCATTACGCAATAAATGCCAGAATGACATTTCTCATCTCATAATGAGACTATTGAACAATAAATAAGAAACCTTACCCAGAAATTACCTTTCAAATAGTTAAGATGTATTACGCCTATCTAAAGCCAAAAAAGAACATGAAGGAGAATGAAACACAATGATAACCACAAAGAATATAAATTTATAGCCATGAACATCCATTTAACAATTATGGTTAGTACAGGAATAGCCTTGCGAAAATTCAGAAAGGGGAATCAATAGATTGAAACCGTCCATGAACTACAAACATGAAAGAAAACCCAGGACTAAAAAATATGTACTAGATGCTGAGAAGACAAATACAAAAAAAAAATAAAGAAAAGAAAATTGAATAGAAAAGAAAAAAAAATTATCAATGTGATTTTTAAAGACCAAACGATATGTAAAATGTATCTGTAACAATACGTACGATGCTGAGCAAAATGATAAAAATATCATTATTTGCATGAAATCAGTATTAGTGAGATAATTCCAAATTCTTTTTTTCTATAATTTTTTTTATTTTTACACCCATTTCTTCAATTCGTAAAATGCTAAATAAAAATAAAATTATGTAAAGTAATATTTAATATTGATTCGTCTGAATATAAAGGGAAAAAAAGTGTTAAGAGCCCATTAGAATCCAAAGAGTTCATGGTTTATACCAATGAAACCTCGTTTCGTAATGGCCGGGATCCTGCAGATTTATTGTGTAAGGACATTGAACCTGCGTGGGCTCCAACACCTGTTATCGTGATCGGGACAATGACAAACACGACTCAAGTTAACTAAGGTTTCGATTCCATACACGAATGTGTCAACCAGGTATGATTAGTTGCTCCAAATTTTACTTACTGTAATTTGTTAAACATGCTACTTCCTATCCCTAAATGGGATTTCATATTTTTATTTTTATTTATATAATTATATTTTATTCGTTGATTAGGTGATACAGTTTTTCATTTCGAATAATTTACTCTAAGAAATTAGCCATGAATATATCATACAATTAATTTTAAGACAACATTAACAATTTACTGATGTTGCTAAATAATAACTTGAAGTGCACATATTTAAATATTTGTTATAGATAAAGGTTATTATTCAATTTATTTTAATTTTAAAACATCAAATTTAAAAATGAATATTTATGAGGCTCATTAAACCTTTATAATTCTAGCATATCACATGAACGTATGTAGGGTTCTAATTTCTTTTCTAATACATTTTCTATTCGCATTACACCCCTATAAATTATCAAATGTAAAACGATTGTAATGTAGATCATCAAGCTATGAAAGTGTTATAAACAGTTTAAACCCCCATTAGAAACGTAATTGGTCAATAATACCATTACAACTTTCACTTTGCAAATGATAATAATGCAATAAACAGACTATTCGAAGTAAATTAGGACGATTTCGAATCCGAAGTAAGTCATTTCACCCATGTGACTTTATAATAATCCTGGACAGTGTTGTTTAAATTTTAGAACTTTAACATTATTCTCATACTACAGAAAATTTAAATGTAAAATTCTTCTTATGGAAAACGGCTAAACGAATAAGAACAATAAACTAATAGCCCTGATGTGTATATATATTATTTATTAAACATGATAACAATGCAAAAACATATAACCTTCAACATCAATGCACAAAAGTAAAAGTATTTTCGTCATAAATAAACAAAAGCTCCAAGTGGTGACTCCTTAAGAATAAAACACACAACTATTAGAAGTGCTTCCAACTTGTATTATCATATAGTTACGTCAAACAAATCAGTTATTGAAAACACAACTTATAATACACCTCCTTTTTGAGAATCGGTCACCTGTGGCAATATTATTTAAAAACGTATAAGGAAATTTGATTTCCTTCATCAAGATCTAGAAACAGTAATATAGAATATCCTTTGTTGAGTACGGATAATTGTATATAATAGCTATAAAAGAAGTAGTATGAAGTTTTTTTTTTTTAATTTTTCTAAATTTAGAATAGGCTGTAGTATTTAAATAGACTTTTGCTTCATTAATCGATTTAATTATATTATTGAATTCAAAGCCATAATTTAGTTTCTAAGCCTTGACATTAAAGGAAATGAATTTCCCGAAACGTTGGAAAAACTTCGTTTTTAAAAAAATCAGTTACCTCATGAACGATAACCATAAAGAAAATATATACACATAAGCATTCCACTGATTCCCGTTTTCATATTCAGCTGTTCTGTATTTAGCGTATTTTATCTTCCATTGTTTTCTACAATCCCATTCATAACCAAAATATTTAACACTTAAAAATGCATGTACAATTTTGTGGAAGACTAGGATATGTCATCTCACGAGGGGAGAAGCCTCAAGAAAAAAATTAACAGTCCAAAAAATATGTTTATTTGAATAGTTTTACAATACATTTTTTTTTTTCCAGGAATGCCAACTTATACACCTCAAAACCCAAAATAAAACAGGCTGCAAATGAATGAGCAGAGAGAGACGAGAATGCACTCCCCACTCCAGACATCCATGCTCTTTCATTACAGATTGGTGACGGTTTACGGTACCTTTTTGTCCCTTATACATTCATCCCACCGCCTCATTGTTACCCAACATCCTCCACCTATATTATGTGTTTTTATAATTCCTCTTCCTTTTTCCCAGGATTATTATTTTGACGGGGCGACACTGTGAGAACGACCTGGCCAGCATGAGCAAGGAGGTCAGGACTTGCAAGGACACGTAGAGAAGGGACCTAGTTGTTTCCAAGGAAAAGCCCTGATGATGGTTGTTGAACGAGAATGGTGCACCATAGGGTGAAATACCTACATAGGCATTTATTTACGGATGGGTGGTGGTGTTACGGTTCTCTTTGTAAAAAGGAACCGTTAGAACCAACAGACCGGCTGCACCAATAGGCTAATCACCGTTATAGGTTCTTTTTGTAAATATTTCATCAGAAACGCACCTGCAATCAAATCTATTCGTAGAACTGTTCTGAATCACTCTTTATTTTTCATTTCAAAAACTACTTTTCATTTTAGCTTACAAAAACACAAGTCTCATCATAGAAAAACAAATTAAAAGGGATGTTGCAATTCAGAATATTCTCCATACTCAGCACAAACAGCACTGAAAACAATAAATGATACATGTATCAGATCGCAGACGGAAGGAATAGAGATTATCTCCAGATTTACCCCCAATAAAAATGGTTTCCTTCTGAGTTTTTACTTTAGAAATATAATTGATTCGCATTTTCTCCCGGGGGAACGGACCACGGAGTTTTTTTACTTCACAAAAATCATCTAATACATTTTTATTTTATAAGATTTTTGGAATTTCATTTTGTGCTTATATATAGTATCATTATTCCAGATTGTGATACAAGCTTGTTTAGTTGGTTGTCGGCTGATGAAGACTACTAAGCACTTACTTAACTTCACACGCAGAGTTATCCTGGGTTGTTTTAATTAGTCTATAGACCCCATCAATTTTTTAAAAAAAACTCTAGAGATACATTAAGTTAATCCTTCTTTATAAAAGAGAGAATTTAAAATTAAGGCCCAAATATTATCAATGCTCCATTATAAGGAAACATACCTCATATATTTGCAATTCTCCCAATTGGAATAGCTCAGAAGACTTATCATCTGTTAAGTTAATTTTTCTTCAATTATTAGAATGGGTAATAAATCGTATAAACCCGGGAACACATATAAATTCCACATAACACTACAAGCCGTTTTAGGCGAAATCAAGGAAAAATAAAACACCTATGGTAAGCGACTTTATTAAAAAGTGAATGCGGGAATTCGGTGATGAGGTAAAAACGACCCCTGGAGAGTAAATAAAAAACATAATAGATAATCTATTAATACAGTCGTAAAATAGAAAATTTAAATAGAAATTAATAAATTTCATTAACGAATCTGACACTTCAACAAATTATACGAAGGATAGCTGAGCAGAAAAAACAAACTTGAATTTCCACGGCAGAAAATTCCTAAAACGAGTAAATGTGCATTCAGCTACTGGACCAACGGGAATCTCCGTTTAAAACCAGAAAGATGAAATCATTAATGAAATGAGTTTGCAAAGCGCTGTCTCGTGGCCGTGGTTTCTGACAGGTTCAACTTAAGGACCGTCCAGACATCAAAGAATTAAAAAGATATCTACATAAAAATAACATTATTAAAGATCCCTCTGTTCTGAAGAAATAGGTTGAAGCAAATAATTTAATATCTTTAACATGTTCCACGTTAGAAGAACAATAATTGTTGATATTCTAACCATTTCTTAGGAAATATATTTTATATATCTGGGTTTATATTTGGGGAGAATGTAGGAGAGTGAGTGTAAAAAGCTACAAGACGTGCCTTACATCAGAAAGTCTAGTATCTGGGTCTATTGTAGAGGATCGAGTGGGGGTCTTTGAAGAAAAGCCCTGCATTGTAGGAGAAAGGTTGTGGGCAGGAGCGCGATACCGGGGAAAAAGTGTAATAATCCATTCATGTCATTGTGGGCCGTCGTGGGCTTTTGTCCCGTTTTTCCCAACAGGCCGCTCCCCTAGATAGGAGGGGAAGGGGTTGGCACATGGATTGGGTAAAACTCTTACGTCACTCTCAGCTCTGCACCTATTATTGTCCTTCTTGCTCGGCCACACAACATCTCAAAGCGCTGTGACATCTCAAGGGTTACTGATTCTCAACGCCTCACGCACCCGTATTGCATAGCAGCGACATTCTCACTATAAACCAGACGCACAATCAACGCTCAAGGCTGCACTTCGTTTCTCTTGGAAAAGTCTTTTTCGAGGACTATATTGCGGCATAAGTACGCCAAGGTTCCAATATAATCTATAGATGATTTTATTCAATGGGCATGGGGAGAATCAAAATTATACACTAGAACTTGCGACTACATCCAATTGGGAATCAAAAAAGCGAATCGAAGACTTAGAAAAAAATTAAAAAGTATGAAACTTGATAGAAAGACTAGTTCTGTGTATGGGAGATTCGTCTTCATATAATTATCAAAATATTTAAAAGCTTTTCTAATCTTTTGAAAGGAGACCAAATACTTTTTATCGTCGTTAAAGAAGATATTCATAGAAGTCGCAATATTCATTGAAAAAGAAAGACAGAAAAACTGGCAAAATTATTGGTCTCTCTTAAGTACAAACTATCCTTTACAGGATAGTGAAGTTTATGTGAAAATTTATGTGGTACAGACAGGCAAGAAGACCGCTACAAGAGTTAACCAACACGCGGCTGATCTGAAACGTCAAAGAATAAAATCATCTGTCATAGCTAGACACGCAAGTATTTGCCCTTGTTTGTTTGTTGAGACAAAAATTCTACCTTTGGTAAAAACCACCTTGCTAGAAGATTAGTACTAGATGCTAGTAGAAATACAATAAACGGCGTGGACGGTGTCACACTCTCTGAAACGTCAAATGCCATATTAAAACATCCCAAACATTTGATTTAATGAAGTAGATATTCAAATTAAAAACACTGCCTGACAAAAATAGTAGTGCTGGAGCAGATAGCCGAACTCCTCACAATGTAAATAATTTATCTGCAAAGAATTTCCAAACAATTGAACTTTGAAATATACGTCAGATCAAGATAAAAATGATAAATGGTACAAGGAAAAAACAAAAATTAAGTCTTCCTGTTTTTCAATTAAAGAATAAATATCACTAATTCGTGAAAGCAGGTGTTTAAGGATTAACCTTTCGTTTAACCCGTTATTTTGTAGTAGAGTAGAATAGGGCCTGTCCTAACGACATTGGTGTTTCAACTATGATTGAAATATAAAACTGGTTTAAAGAAAAACAAGACAAGATAGTACTGGCGAATTATCAGACAGGAATCTATAAATGAATATAAGATCATGTAGCCAAAATAAGATAAAAATCGCTGCATAAGAAGTGGAAATCACACCCACGCTAAGCCATCAGCCAACCTGACAGACCTAGATTTTCCTTCTGCAAACCAATCACTGCACCACTCAGCAGGCAATATAGAACACTTCATATTTCCCCAGTAGGATCCATGGCTGGAACAATTTGTCAGATGAATCTCTCTACACGATTTCACTCGTGGCAGGTTCGGAAAGCTATACTTTACAGTTAGCATCAGCCCAACTGACAGACGTAACAGCTTGCGATCTCGTTACAACAGTTATAAGTCCAACCTTGGAGAAAAAACGCCATAGGCGAACCGGACTCCAATTTGTTGCTTAAACTCAACCTTTCTAGGATACAATTAGTGACCGCTGGCTGGTAGAGAAATTTCTTCGTGGTACAATTTTGCTTTCATCTTCCGCAAACGCACAGACCATTACTCAAGATCATGGACGAGAATAACTTTTATTATCGTTGACTACAAGCATAATAATAAACAAGACGCTTACTAGGCACAATATATCTGTTACCACGATGGAGAAAATATGACTAGTTACTATAATTATAGGTTATAAGTAGAGATATTTTACGGTTTATTTACGAGTCGTCGACAGCCCTGCTACAATAAAAGGATCCATCACAAGTGAACTTTGCTCGTAAATTATCCAATAAAGGAAAGAACTGTAGTGGGTTGAGGGTCATTGTTTTTCCATTGTATAAATAAATTACTTATTTCGAAACATTATGAAAAACATGTACAAAGACATAAGCATATATAATAAAATTGCAAGCTAATGATGGCAACGATATGTCGAAATGTCATAGAAATGGCTAATATTTTTATTTAAGTAATTTAAATTATTTTCTATAAACAACAAACTTTTGACTATTAAAAAAAAAGGATCCATCTCCAGATTCCCCATGTGCTGGTACGACACATTCGTCATCTCATCTCATCATCTATTTCCTATTTCTCATAGGAAAACTAGGTAAAAAGAATTTGAAATGTGCACAGTTGCTGATATTAAAAAGCAGACGTAAATAAGTGGGGGTGTATTGAGGCTAAAAACATAAAAATACATAAAACGCGCTTAATAAGGAAATAAGATAAAAAAAAACATGTATTTACCAGAAATTGTACAAAACTAAAATTCCAACAACAGAAATTTCTTTGATCCAACTAATAGTAACCGATATAGCCCCCACCCCTCCCGTCTTTTCTTCCAAAGGACAGATATTAGCCATTAACTAATATTATTATTTAGTGATGCATAAAACAGGTAAATATCAAATGTGGCACAGATCAAATAAAAAAGGCGGGTCAGTATATAACAGATTATTGTTAATATAAGATGAATTGAGGTTAACTGAAGGCCGAAAATTAAAAAATGCAAAATTCTCGTTGAATATTCATGATAGAGAAAAAGTGTATACAGCAACATTTGAAGTATATAGTATATGTATATCAAGTTCGGTAAGGGGGGAACTAAAACATGATTTTTTTTTATCTTTTAGAAACTTAATATTTAAAAGTTTTGTGCAAAACTGAATATCAAGTTCCCTAATGCCTGAAGTCATAGTTGGGGTTCCGAGGGGCGGAAAAACAAAAATTCTTAATATCTCAGTTATTATGAATCAGATGGAAAAATTGTATATAACCAAACATATTACAAATGTTATTTCCCATAAATATTTTCACGCATTTGTTGTGCACCTCGGACCTTAACCACGATAATTACATTTGAGTATCTGAGTCACTAAATACCCTCACACCCAGCTGGATTTACGATTCCTGTTTACATGGTTACTTATTAAGGGAGAAATAGAAAATAACGGATGCGTTCAGATAAACAACATCTGATCTATCAGCTCGTGGGAAATCCACTTTACACAGCCCCTATGTGACGGACATTGTTGAAATTGTGAATCACTGTTATCCGCACTGATTGTGCAACAAAAACGCAGTTATATCAAATACGAATTACGTGTTTTTTTAGAGAAACTAAGTTATGATGTAAACGATGTCACGGTTTTTAAGTGATACCGATTAATCGGTGCTGTCACTAACTAGCAATTTGTTACAGACCTAATAAATATTATACCTATGAATTTCATAATATCAAAACGTTCAAGCCATGAGAAAGGTACTACTGAATAGAAGGGAAATCCAGTAGGCAAAGACAGGAAGGGAATATAGAAGCAAACTATCACTTCCTATCAAATAAAGCCTAAAGGGATTATAAAGTGGGGCTGTAAAGAATAAAAATCAATAACGCTATCCAAATTAATAGACCATAATAACAGCTTGTCCAGAATGAGAATTCGTAACAGACAACAATGAACGGATGTTATAATTCAGAACGACATTCTAACAACACCCCGAGGCGTCTCCGATTCGCACACTCCAAGAATAATAATAGTGAATTAAGTAATGAGGTGCTCTCAAGTTCTAGGCACATACAATGGTTACTAATCATATGGTGGACTAACCTTACCTTATACAATGTTACAACTCGTGAGGAGGTAAACACGGCCTTTCTACCATTGTACAAATTACGGGGCTCAAACACTATTATTTGCTCCTAATTAATACTTACAATTATGCAAAGGCAGAAAAATAAACAGTGATATATACTTCACATATCAAAACGTAGTTCAATCAACAAAAAAATTAAAATTGTACGATTACTCTCATTAGATAAACTATAATATATGCTTATCAATAACAATACCACACAAAATTAATAGTAGACGTCAATCACTGGTAAAACCATACCAAATGGCCTGTTAGATATAAAAAATAATACTTATTTATTTCTAAAATATCCAAAAAATGTAAAGATTGTCACGTCTCGAAATTTTAATAAGGCAGAACTGGGTTCTTGTTGTGTTCTTAAGCCAAAAATTCGAATTTTTGCACAAATATCTATCAAGAAGTGAAGAAAAAATATTCTTTGAAGTACCCGAAACATTTATAGTGGGGCTTAAGTGGCCACTGACAAATATGTTACTTAGGAAAGTGGGGTTCCTTATTTAGTTGAATGAATTTAACTCTCTGAATCACATAATTTTTCATTAAATAAAAGGAAGAAATTAGAAAAAAAAAATATTTAAATAAACATTATTACAACAAAAACAATTAACAATTTTGAGACAACTATAATATATGTATTTCCTAATGCTCGTCACAGGATCAAAACAGGCGTTGTTAGGACTATGGCATTGCATTGAACTTAAAACAACTCATCTCTTCATCTCAATGTGATTATTAAAGATGCTTACCATAAGAGTGAATAACCTTATCTACGTTTCATATTCCCCTCCTATTTTAAGGCATTTTGTAAGGGTCCTATAGGGACTATAATTTGCCTTCAATCTAATGGAATCATCGGTCACTATCAGGAAATTGCAGAAAGCGCAGATGCCTGACCTGTTCGACGTAGACTGAACCTAACTGTTGACAGCGACGTCATCTTTGAATGTTGAAAGAATCGCATAATAACTTCTTATGAAAAGGATTCCGGAACTACCTTCGTACTTCCGAGTTACTTTTACCCCATGCCTTGGTTAGCAATTTGAGAACACACAGTTCATTGCTTTTTTTTTAACAACAACAAATTTTTTTTTGTGAGGGTAGCTCTTGCGGATTATTATTTTTGTAACTTTTTTGTTTGTGTATAAGACATCAATTATTGAATAACTAACTGTGAATGGAAAATACTTTTATCGGTATTAGACAGAAAATTAGCTAACATAGCATTCCTCATTCATCTGGAAGCTGAGAACCATAGTTGTTGTGAATCAAAATATTGTAAGTAAACATTGTGAAAATATACTGTATAGAATGCAATAAAAGTTATAAAGGGGAATCATCATAATTACTCAAAAGAAGAATCAGACAGCACGTGATAAACGTTGATCATAAGGACAATAAAACGTACTTTAACTTTGACTTTGAAAACGTAAGTAAAATAGAAAAAGAAAGAAATATAAGCAACAGAAAATGCGCATCATAAAAAATAGAAAAAAGGCGATGAACAAGAAAACAGAAATAAAACTTGTGAATTATATATATTTTAATTTATTAGAATCCTTAAAGTGATAGTATATCAATTATAAATTTCTTATTTACCATTTAGACTACAATTCATTAGGGATAATGGATATATTTTCATTTTGTGACGTATGGATATAAATCAGCTGACTTGACGCGCCATACTTTGTAAACCATTCTCCGACTCGTACGGCTAGTGAGTGGAAGGTCATATAGAAAGACGCAACCACTAGTTTAGTTCTCTTTGTGTAGTAGAATTTCTCCCGTTGAGACGTCATGTGGACTCGAATCAAGTATAGAAATAAAAATGATTTTAATTATTATTTGAAGTATTCATTATTTTGTCGACCTTCCCCAATAGATTAGTTAAGTAAATCAACATAGTAACTTTTTCGATAATGAAGGTTTTGATTTTGACGCTTTAGAGAAATCAGTGAACCATGGAGAGTAATTTCATTGACATTTTCTAATACGAAATAAATTTCCCTTCTAAACTAACTTCTTTGCATTTTCCAGGGGAAATACAGATATACAGCACTATGATTTCCATTTAGTATGTTTAGAGACTCTTAATTGGTGTAATAAAACGATCGCCAGAAGAGAAAAGAGAAGTTTTAAGAGAGACTAACATAAGAAGCCCTACTATGGGCGATATTTATGAGATTCTGTAGTAAATGAGTGCTATAACTTTCATTTTCTAGGAAGCGTTTCTCACGATGATCACTCGAGCATCCTCAGAGAGAGAGAGCGAGAGAGTGAAGACGAAGAGGTAAAACAGTTCTTACGACTCCTCCAAAGGTCATCCTTCAGGTATGGACGTCACTAAGGAATTAGAAGGAAGCGAAGGACGGAAATGCAGAGTCTGGGAACCGATAGACCATCCATCGAGTACGTGATGACAGATGGCCGAAGATGAGATTCGTGGGTGCCGGCTATTACGGCGAAGGCAATATGACTCTGATGATGAATTAAGGGACAATCCCAATTACCTTAAACCATTTTTAAAGAGAACCTACCACGTGGACTCTCTGTCCGGCTTTTGCTCGTTTTACCTCCTTTATCCCGCTCTGCCCTCTACCATTAAGTGATGGAGCACATCTGGGCATGTCACTTTCACCAAAAGTCAATTCGGAGTATTATCCAGGAGTATGTCTCTGGAAACTTATTAATGACACTTCTTGAGAAAATAATATAATAAAATCAGGTTGTCCGTTCGAAATTCAAAAATGTCTAGTGTTACACAAATTCTAAACTTAAAACAAATCGAAGCTGAATAGTCAAAGGGCAAATTAATAATGTCATTCGCTAGGATGGTCAATATAAATTCAACACAAATATCATTGATTTATTTATTTACTTCCTTGCACGAAATACTTCGACGAAATTATATATTTCGACCTTCCTGGAACCCATTTTGGCTACTTTCGACATGATGTACGAATCACGCGTAACCCAACAACAACTAGCTTTAGAATGTTGAAATTTCATTTTTGGATTGTTGTAACGTCTAGTTGTGCAAATCCTTTTTTGATCAAAATCATAAGGGGGATAGGGAAATACATATTTGAAAAGGTCTTCGTACCTATTAGAGAAATACAAAAAAAAAAAAAAACAATTGTATAGATCTATAAGTACATTATCTATTACATTTTTAAACCTGATGTATTGGAATAGAGAAATCGTATGTCACTTTCAAATTAAATCATTTTAATTGAAATAACCAAACTATTTCGTTATTTATTTAATAAGAGTAAAGAAAGTCATGAGTGTTGAGCCCGTATCAGATTTTATTTTTACTTTTTTTTAATTTACCACTGTTATGTTGTTGGGCTGATCGGATAGGTTATCTACACATGTTACCTTCCGCATGCGGTGAAGGATTGGTGAACATATCAAGAAAAATGCATTTGATTAAATGTATAATTATGTGTACGTCGGATTCAGTAACACGAACCAGACGTCTACAAAACAGATTTAAATCCTAAACCTCGCCAGACTTCAAAGAACCCCCGTAAATTTAACAATGTTTAAAATCAAAACAGCACAAAAAAGGACCATGTTAAAAAATATAGAAAATTACACAATAATCAGAAATTAAGGGCACCAGTAGATTCGAAGTTATTGCTCTACACTGATAAAAACATTACCACAAAGAAGAGGTGCAATAAAACTTACGGACCAGGAGACAATGAAATATCAACCAGACTTGTCAACTCACCTGCAAAAAAAAAAGTAATGAATTATTCACAAACAAAATAGGCAAAAAATAACTTAGAATATTTGTCTGAAGAAAAAAGGAATTATACAAATATTAAAACTAGATTAAATTAATCATCCTTCGCTCCATAAAAGATTTTGGTCTCTTCCACCACAATTATTGATTATTTCTAGCCAGGCTCCTCCAACACAAGTCCTTTCTCAGGTCATTAAGTTACCGTTGTCTAGGTTTCTTCTTCCCCTATTCTAGAGAGGTTCACTATACTTACTCTAGCTGAAAATAGGAGTGATCTCACTCGGTACTCTGCAGTGTCCAGGAAAAGAGAAGGTAAAATGTAACTCCTGCGGTAATGTGCTTAGCGATCAGTCTCAATTTTCCGTAGGGCAGAGTTGAGCCGAACGTTGTTCTAGAAGTGTTAAAAGTTTCACTTTCTAAATGACAGCCAACATAACGAAATATAAATGTCCGTCAATCATTTGGAGAGGAAAAGTGTGCTCCTGACAAGTGGATTTAGAGTGAAAGCAAATACATGCTACGGATCACGAATTAGCACGTCTGGGTGTTGAATGCTTCCTAGCAATAGTCATACCACGGAGAAAGCAATATTGTAAAAAAAAAAAAAAATCACCCTTCATACGCATTGGAGTCAGAACATTAAGCCTTTAAATTATTGCAATTTGGAATATTTTCCAACCTGGTGTTGTGATTATTTTCCAGAACAGTTGAGAGAAATCATCCAGCATAAAATATATATATATCTGGATAATAGTCTTCACCTTGACGAAGCATCATAAGTCCAGAAGAGGTCATATAGACTGATTCGTAAGCATCCTATAGAAAAAAGTTAAATTCAGATCCATTTGAATATTAAAACGGGTTTATGAAACAATTATATCATAGAGGAAATCAACCAATAAGTCGAAGAAGAAAATGAGGATTTCGCAGCTAACTCTGCGGGGGTTAACTAATGTTTTATACATATTTGAGATATGAATAGCTTTTATTATGAATCTAAGTGATGCCAGAAGATACGTCAGCAAAAAAGAGTACTTACGACTCTCAGAATTTTTACAATTAATTAACACCGTGAGTCCTGAGTAGTCGACTAGTAGAATGGTTGGTAGCGATGGCTGAATTATTCTAGTTATGCACTTCCGTTAATTAAAAAGTTAAAGTTGAGAAAATATTATGCAGCTAAAACAGAAAAACGTACGAAATAAATCTTTAAACACAGTTTTCTACTTAGCATCATTAGTTGAAGAAAAGTCCAGGCAATGCACTAATTAATTTGAAAGGATATTCGGAAGCAAGCTTTTGACTGGGACTGAAGAATAACATCAAATAGAGTCCATAAGAACTCGAAAGAGCTTCATTCAAGAACAATTTACTGGGCTCGCTACATTACTATCATCTCCGGGATGTTTTTAAAACGTTAAATTGTTCTTATTGAAAATGTAAATAGAATGGTAATATTTTTCGACCATATGCAACTAGTATAGGATCCATAATTGAAGAGAAGGGGTGGCTAACCGCGAAATTCGAGGGGTTCTTCAAGCATGGGTGGTTAGGTATGAAAACACCCTACCCCAGACACCCTTAAAAAACCCCAACACAATGAAAAAATTGTCAGCCCTCGGAGAAGTGTTGCTGAACCCCTGCTGAGACCCTCCAGCCCAGACGGGCAGCGAGTGAGACACGTGTTGGCCACGTGTTAGCGCCGGTGTGCAGCAGGTCCTCCCACTACACACCACTCGGCCCTTTGTCGACCCTCCCTACTTAGCCTCTGGCCGACACACTATCAACTGATAATGCCTTGATTAAACATTCCATATTTCAAATTTATGGCCCAACAAATCTTAATATAAACAGGCTCTAAATCAAGCTGTGGAAAATAAATAGAAGTATACTCCTCATCCCTACTGAGCCTCCTTCTCGTTTAAAAGTTTTGTAATATTCCAATGTAATATTTTAAGCCACACCCAGAAATTCATAAAAAACTATAAATCGTTAAAATAACAACAGCAAATTATTTTGGACAAAACAAGTCTAAATCTTAACTTTCCCGTACAATGAATATATCAAAGGCCATTTGGGAATTTTTTGGAAATTATCACATTTTTTTAACTAAGGAAACCTCACAAGAAGCATTACTAATACACAGAAGTTACACTTCTTCCTCGGTGCTACATTTAAAAAAGTGCATCACGCAGGTGCTGCGTTAATAAAGCAGATTTCCCAATTACGCTGCGTTTCATTTGCATTTATCATAAAAAGTTAAAGTTCAATGAGAACAATATTCGGTATTTAAGTTTCAAATAATGTGTTTCATTATATAATAGAGTATTGTTTATGTGACATCAGTAAGAGTGGGGGTTTATTGAAAGCTGAAAACGAAAAATGCAAATATCTGGGTGTCTATTAAGTTACAGAATAAATGAATATTACATCATTTATAGAATATTACATTTTCAATAAGATAGATTCTATAAAATTTTTCGATCCAACTCATATTAACAGAGATATTTCTAATTTTCAAAATTCTCTTCTCCCTTCCCTTGGACCGATTTCCTCCATCTGGTCCTTACGTACTAATCTCAAAACATAAATGGGACAGAAAATGGGCGACATCTAATAAATTAGATTAGACCAATAAACTCCACGAATAAACTAAAAAAATCCTGAAACACAATGAGGAACCACAACTGCGTGCAGTTTTAAGCAAAGTAAGGCCAGAGAGGAACTACTCGACAACATTTATTTAACTATAGACAATGAAAAATTTATAAGTATTTCATCAGAAAGGAAAATAAATAATTGTAAACGATTGTAACGGAACTGGCCTTATTGGTAGAATAATAATAATTATGAATTTGATTAAAGAATATTATATTATAATATTATTTAATCAATTCCATAAAAATATGATGATTAAGCCTATGACAAATCTAAACATGTATTTGAATTCAATGATTAACTATCAGGACTAATGCTTCCAATTTTATTACCGACTTATACAAGATTTGTAGATAGATTTGATAGATTCATTTAATGTTTATTTGAATTTCGTTTTATTTTACCTATTTGGGTTCTTCCTGGAATTACAAGAGTGTAAAAATAATATATAACACATTCCGTAATAAAAAAATATTTTTGGGAGTTATTAGGAAATGATTTATTAATTAATTATAGGGCCCATATTTCTTCGTCAATCTGGATTAAAAATGAACAGGATTTAAATTAATCCAAGATTTGCTAGTGTCAGGAATTTCAGAGTAAGATATATATTTTTTTTTATGCGGTGTAACTCAAAGGCAAAAATACTACGAAAATGAGGACAGACTTAAAACCATAAATACGTCTATTTACGTAATAGACAATCTACAATAGAAAAAAAAAAAAAGAAAAAAAAAGGAGAATGTTATTTTTAAACTTTTAGATAAAGAATCAAACTTCTGCTCGGTTGTTCATTGTTATGTTTCTTAAAAAATAAATAATAAATTGAGTGAAATATTTGTTCATTTCTGAGTGAAAAATGTAATAATTTAAATTTCTGTTGAAAAAATATCAGACCTTATTATTAAAATTATAATAATGTTTCTCAATTTAGAACTAAAATATATTAATTAATAGCTGATATTATTCTCATCCACTAAGAATTATTTTGTTTTCATATAGGTATTGTTAAGGGGAATCAACAAAGTTACAAAATTATGAGTTATGTTAATGTCTTGTGATGAATCCAGTCTAGAGATTCTAAGCCTTTATCATTTGATGAGAGCTAATTTAAATTAAGCTTTTAACTAGTCATAGGACTATCACACTTTCAAGCAAAAGAAGCAGGCGTAGAGTCAACATATTCTTAGGAAAGTTCTTAACAAACGTCCTATCTGTGCACTGGTGACAGACAAGTCACATAAATGTCTGTTGACAGACAAGCGGCTTAAATGCCAAAGCCTTTCTGACAAATGTCTCTGCCGAATAAAGCATCTGTAGAGTCAAAGCACTGAGGGAAGAGGTGTCTTTGTGCAGAGAGAGAAAGTGTGATATTACGAGTCTTCTTGCGAGTATCGTTTAACAATATTCCATTTTCGATTGAGTATAGTGTTGAGGTCAAGTGAGGAAATTATTGGCATTAAAATGAGGTAACATACATGGAGCAAGTATCCAGCAATATAGAGAACAGAAGGGTTCTAGCAGGCGCAAATGAGATCAAATTATACTGCTCATACTTACCCACAGTAACTTATAAGACTAGCTGTCGCAAGCCTCGTCAAGGCCGGATCAAGTACATTCTCCAAGCTAATAAATACTCTAGTGTGAAGATATTTTCTACGTTAAAACGACGTACGACCTTAGAATGGGAGAAACTCCCTACAGATCCAGAACGGTATTGTACAACTATATACCTCTATTTTTTTACGTAAGCAAATAAAAATAAATATACTATCAGTAATAGAATCAATTAAGTTCTTTTTGGTATTCAATAGTCCCTTCAAGGTTTTCTCACGTTTTATTTATTTATTTTTTTATGTGGGTTATGAGTTTTATGTGGAACTCGGTCACCACGGTGATCTCTTTGGGTCGATTATTGCGGCCGTCTTGCATTAATTTAATTAATTATTGCATAATATTTCTTTGAAAATATTACACAATAGGAAATCTTTTGTTTCATAATTCGTTTACGGGAGTAACCCGACTTATTCATACTAAAATTAGTTGAATAACAGCGCGACTAAAACACCAGAAAAATTAACTTCATGGAGGTTCGTTCTGGTGCTAGGCTGAGTCAGAACGGATTGAAAGTAACAGGGCTGAATCTGTCCGAAGAGAGGCGTATTTCAAAACGAACTAGGAAACATGGGTGCCGGAATTAACTACACACTAGCTCTGGACATCCTACTCTTTCGTTACAGCTCATTAAGCTCCTCCTAGACCGCCTACGAACTGTTTTTAGAAAGGGCCCTTGAAGAGCACGGATCTCCTCATGACCACGCTGAGGTCCAGGAAGTAATGGTGAAGGGGGCAAAAATGCTGGAGAAAAAAAAAAACCACACGAGTTCCAGGCGTACTGGAGATTCGTGAACACGTGAGGTCCGATATGAACTGCTCTATCTACGAGTGAAATCCAGATCTAGATTTTTCTTTTTTCACTTCTTTTTTTTTCTTTCATCTAGGAAGCATGAGAACTGGTATACTGGCCACTGGGCACTATTGTTTGCTCAGGGACGTAATCACCTTAAAAACGACGAGGGATATCACGAACGACGAAGGAGGCCGAACCATTCGTCAATATTCCCAAGCACAAAAAACAGAACAAACGAGATTTCCCTTTCGTATTCTAAGCACTTCCTTACATCACAAACGAAAGTTGATATCCTTCCAACATTTTAGCAGATTTAGTATAAGGGAAATCAGCTATTCAGGTTTTACTAATGTCGAGATTTTCGGAAAATATCCCACGGAAATCAGAAAAATGTTTGATGTCTTTAAAATAGAATTTTCCAGACTTCCTTCTTTCCATATGTCAAAGGACCCCACCTAAAAATATAATTGCCTGTTAATTATTGTTTGACTGGATTTAGAAGGGTGGAAATAGAAAATCCAAAATATATCCGTTTTATCTCAGTTTGACAAATTCTATAGGGACGATCTTATTGCAAATGCCATTTCCTATAAATGTTGTTCAGTACATTTTTCCGCAAAGATATTTGCATTGTTTAGTTTTCAAGCATCAGTAAACTTTCATTCCTACTCATCTCGAATTAACAATAAGCTGATATATCGTGAAGCATTATATTCCAAGATTAAATATCCGTTAGATCCGTCCGTTCCGAGATAATTTATACCGTTTTAATTGAACTTTTTAAACTTGTGATATATGCAAATATCTTCGGTGTACCAACACCATGCTCGAGATTCAACAGTTGCATGCAAAACTCTAGAATATAGTATGTAATGGATTAAGTTGGCTCGGGAAGAGGTGAAGGGGGTTGAGGACTAATGTTGTATTTAAGTTCTCTCTAGCTGGAATATTAACAGAGCTATTTATATTTTTTATTTTTTCAAATAGGGTTAGTACTACGTGAAAAATTAAGAATAGAAGGTTAATTGGGAAACCCCGGGGTTCCATTCCAGCACGTGGGAAATCTGCTTAGTTTACACAGCACCTGCGGGACGGACTTTTTAAAAGACCAAAGGGTCTGGGGTCTAACTCAGAACACAGCCGATTGAGATAAACGACTTGCTCAGAGAGACTCATGTCCTGTAACAATTGGAGTTGATTACTGATTTACTCGCCATACGGAGAGTCATCCAATCCCCGGAAGACATCATGGACTCCTCATTTGGCATCGTCATTTGAAGAATAACTTTCGTGATTGAATCGTGAAAGCTCACGAGGCAGGCTGTTATCGCAATCATGGTGAACTTGATTGTTTCCCGTACATACTCCTTACAACAGCCAAATTGATATCTTGGAAACTTTCAACATAGATGTCATTGGAGTATTTAAGGGAATACTTTGTTGGTATATACTATAGGAATATAGTAGAACTTCCGCAATTCTGGAAATACTGCAGAAGTCAGTTTCTGCTATTTTAAACGAATTTTTATCATCTATCACGGTAAATGTTTAGCTATTTATGTAACCTTTTTCCTCTAGCCTTAACTATTATATTGTATACTATTATTTCTTTTCCTTCTTATAGTTTAATACACCTTACATATGAAGTAGTTAAAGGTCTGCAAAATTAAAATTGTAAAACAGAATATCCAAAAGAAATAAAATTCTGTTCTATTTTAAGTATTTTCGGTAAATCCTCAGGCTAATTAACCATCGTGGAAACTGAAATAAAACTTGGACTCCAAGAAGCTGTCGTATACGCTTCGTGGAGTCAAAGTTACATTTCACTACAAAAGACATGAGACCAGGTCACATTGGGTCTCATCACAATTCTTTGATTATAATATTTATCGTTAATGAGTGGGTAATTATTAAAAAGTCCATCTACTCGCATATACTAAGCAGATTTCCCAGGTGAAGTTTTACAATAGATAAATCAACATACTTTTACACTGAACATCACTGAGAATATTTAGTGAACGAATGCAAATGACAATGAGAAATCATCAGTCAATTAACATTTTAATAACCTCTACAACTGAAAGTGACTGAATTGTAAACAGACAGGTTAGCCATTGTCTCAGAGTTGAAAGATAGAAATATTCTTGACGAGAAAGAAAAAACAATTACTGAACTATATCTGAATATAACATATTAATTTTATTGAACTATTAGCCATATCTAGCGCAACAATTTATAATGAGCCAGAATACTGTTTACCTCATTCACTCTGATTTCAGTAATACAAAAACAAAAGACCCGAGGGGTTATCAGAACGTTTTTGAGCACAATATTTGGCAATTCAGCTTGAAATAAGACGGTTCATGATATGTAGGCTTATTCATAGGGGGTGATGACAGCTGAAAATTAAAAAAATGCAAATATATATTGAATGAAAATAATAAAATATATAGGTAATATAATTTTCAATAAGATTAGGAGTAAGAAATTATATTTATGGGTGAATAAATAAATTCCCGTTCCCCACGCGGATATCCAACCCACGACTCTAATGATCCAAGCGTTTAAGATAGCAGTTAATAATCATTAACAGATGGCTAAAAGGGGTGTAAGTATTCATAAATATAGCTACATAAAATGAAGGTAGCCATTGAAGAAAACGATATTGATTAAACTGTTGAACGTGAAAATGTAAACAAACAAGAAATCACTGGAATTAAGTGCAAATTTTCTCCATAATAATTATTAATGATTATGTTGAAGAAAGCCGAATAGATTAATGTCATAGCCGGAAAGGTGAAGTGACGCAAGCCTAAGGAGTCATACAAAAACCCGTCTTGAGGTCTATAAATATGGGGAAAGTTTTGTGAAAATACCTTCCAAGATGAATATTAATCAAAATACTCTAGTATTCTCAAACAAAAATGCACTCTAAACAAGGATAGATTTATACAACGAAGGAAATTTATTCAAACTATATTCATTACATTTAACTATTATAGACAGAATGAAAACACATTTTAAATACATAATTTGCATTTATTCATTAGCTTTTACAGAGTACTTATACCATACTAAACAACCTAATGTTCGGCAGAAAATAATCGCATTACAAAAGTATCCACGGCCATTACAATTGAACTAATTGTATTCTTTCATTTACTAATTAAATTTTTTATTACTAAAGAATTAATAGAATAAATTAAGACCACTGAAGTAAATTTTAGTAACTAAGATGTGAAATAAATTTCTAATTGAGCAGGGGAAAATTAAAAATGAATAATTTAGCCTGGATAACCATTTATGTACATGTAGATCATGGTCACTTTTTCAATGACTTCTCGTCTATATTAATATAATTTAGAATGTTGTAGGCGGATTATTCTAGCTAATTTCAACACCAGAAGAGTACGTTAAGAAATATTTGAAATTTTCAAGGATTAAGTTATATATTTATTAAACACACAATAGCTGCATTAGAAAGAATCATTCTAATTTCTTTTTTAATTCCGAAATTCTATTTAAGTTGAAGATGATTGGTCTCGGTATTGAGTCTATAAAAAGAAAGAGGCTATGTGGTTGAGAGCTAACTTGTCACCAAGTTTATGGAGGAATGGCGTGCATAGAAAAAATAACAGAACACGCAGTTCCAATACGGTCGATCCCTTCGTAATCATCCACGATACTTCCTATTTTGGAAATAGAAAAAACATATGTACGGAAAGAAAAACTTGAAACTCATTCAAATCAACTTTTTAATATATAATTATAGAGATAATCCTTCAGCATTTAAATTATTTTATGTTTTACAGTTATAATTAGGTGTTTATTTATTAATGTCTACTTTATGCATCTAATGCTAATCGAGACGAGTATTTACGGGTTACCAACCATTCTGTCGACACGTGAATCGAAATCCCGACT
The DNA here is from genome assembly GCA_019009955.1 of Riptortus pedestris. NCBI lineage: Eukaryota > Metazoa > Arthropoda > Insecta > Hemiptera > Alydidae > Riptortus > Riptortus pedestris. The sequence continues at coordinate 212,114,033 of CM032228.1, read as the reverse complement.
CTAGGTTAGACAAGAAGATTAAGACTAACGCATTCACTGCAAGCTGAGCCCTTAGATGTAATAAACAAAGAATTTATTGGATTCTGAATTTCAACATTGCTTAAACGTTTTAAAATAACGAATTTAAATTAACGTCATATATTTATAAGCCATACATTCTTTAGAAAATGCTTCAAAACAAAACATTAAGGAGGACATCAAATCCTCCATCAAAGTGAGCTGAAAAAAAAAAAGATTTCTTCTATTGTAAAAAAACTTAAAATAAACGATCTATTTACATCTGTTTTTTTACGAATGGGTGATAAACATTTATTAAAACCAATTGGATTTTGCTGATAATAATAGGAAATAAATCAATAAATAAACGAAAACAAGTAAAAACTGAGAAAAACTAAATTGACAAACAGAAAGCTTAGGAAAATATGAGGTTTATATTCAACGAAGAAATTTATGCAGTAATCAAGAATTTTCCCAACATTGCCTTAAAGGCAAAAAATAAATAAAGATGCAATTTAACTTACACGCAACTACACAGGCTTCAAGAAATAAAATCGAGTCTTCCGCTATTACCTATGAAATGACCATAGTATTATAATAGAATATAAGAGAAATTGTACACGGATTTTATGCAAAATGTACCTTATAAAGTACAATAAATAAGTAAATACAGCAATAACATAAAATACCAAATACAGACAAGAGCCAAAAACTTTCCCTCCACTCTTATTAGATCTAGAAGTTAGTAAATTTAAAGGGCAATTTCCTTCTTGAAGACTTTCTAGCGACTAGAACCTTGTAAGCTATTATTGTTAATGCCTTTTATCACACTTTCAACGGAACTATCTCTTCAATATATATAAATCACATCGACATATTGGGAAAGTAATAGAGCTCCTTACTTTTACTAAAATGTTCTTCGAAACGATTATTGACTGGCCTTGCTAGAAATCTCAACTAAAACTAAAAATTCGAAGAATAAATACAAATTCGTTTATAAGTCCATTTTTTAATTATTTATAATATATGAAGTCCTCTAAGAGAATCTGCAATGTTAGGTCTATGACATCTACATCAATGGATTAATACCGCAAAAATTACGGGCAGGTGGACATTTGTATTTACTATTAAAATGAAAAGTAATATATATTTTAATATATATTATGGTTGGATACATGACCCAAAATATGAAATTCCTCGACGAAAGTGCTGCGTAAACTAAGCAAATTTTCGACGCGCTTGCTAGAAATAAGGGCTGTCTCACATTCCATTGTATATTTCTCAACTCTATAATAAAACTAAGCTTAAGTTGGGCATGAGTTATTTAGTGTTGTAGCTAATACTCGAGTAGTATAAAAATGTGGAGAACAACAGTCGTAGTTTTTTTACTTAGTTAATACTTTAAACTATATAACATGTTTTGGCACGTTGCATAATAAAGGCGATATACCTTAATGATTTTTTTTTATTTTACTCTTATAATTACCTATTAATGAAATTGACCAATTAAACATCGATATGCACTTAAAAGTTTAAATATAGTAGTTGGTAATGTTCTAAAAATTAGTGAAGACGGAGCGTTGAGATTTTTTTTTTCTGAATCAAATTATTGGGGGGACCCAAGTCTATGCCAAAGTAAAAAGTGTACTACCTCAATTGTTGACTTACATTAATCTGCTGAAAACTAAACATTTTAATTGTAATACAATACTTTGTACTGAGCTCTCCCATTCTTATAATCGGAAAACGTTTGTGTCTTAAATACCGTACCCAAGTTAATATTTACTACTTATACAAGTTGAAAATTGTTACATACACAATTTTCAACTTGTATAAGTAGTAAATATTAACTTGTTGGCACGATATTTAAGACGCAAAATATTTCCGATTATAAGATTGGGATGATAACACACGGGGAGCCAGTAATGTACTCGAGTATAATGGACGATATTTAAAAGAGAGTAAAAATATACCAGAACATGGGGAAAAAAACCCCTCTTTATATACAAAATGTAACATTGTGAAGGGAGGGAGAGCAGACTGGGATATAAAACTGATAATGAAGTCTGTGTTGAGGCCAAGATAATGGTGTACACATGGGCTTGTACGCCACCCACCGAGATGGCTCAATTATTTCCAAGTAATGTCCCGCCAAGATACTTGAATATATCAATTCCTTTCTGTACTGGGAATTATATTTTTAAACCAGAAATATTATGTGAGATATAAACTCTGAAAAAAGAAATATATAGTTGTATAATAGATGGAGAGCGGCTTTACTGAATGTTGAAATTACAAAACTAAAAATGGCCTTTTTTATATTCAAGTTAAGAGAATATGTATATGGCATACAATTGTTTCATGTTACTTCTATTACAGAGAAAGAAAGAATTTTATTTTGGTCCAATACAACAAAGGTATTATACACAAATTGTTACATTTGTTACAAAATGGCATACAATTGCTTCATTTCACATTCAGGGCAGTAAATAGTACTTCACAGTTTTGGACTGAAGCGAAATAACGACAATACTTACATAATCTAAAAGTCCGTCGCACGGAACCTGCATAATTAGCAGTTTTTCTAATATTTCGGTTTCATCATATTAATGTGTAGGATCCAATACCATTCCGAAATAAAACGTGATAATATCATGAGATTTCGGTCTCTACCTTGAAATAATGTTAAGACAAGATATATATACATACATAACATTTTTTTTTTTATGTGATCAGTCTCAATAGCTAGTTTTTCTAAAGAAATCCCGCTAAAACTTTCCTGGCCTAAAATATCCGTCCAATAAACGATGTATAGTTTTTCATGAAACGTTTAGTGTATTTTAATGACGTCTGACACATACACACCCACCCACTTACAAACAAACAAAAATTTGAAGAGATCTCATTTTCCTCATCTCCTAGGATCAATGGGCAATTGAAGAGAGTTTAAAGAGTTCGTGAAATTCATACTCGGACGATGAAATTTTGCAATTTCTTTTATGTTAAAAGATTTAAGCATTTATGGTACTCACGCGTCATAAGTATAACCTCAATACCTGGAAAATCAATGTACACTCAAAACGTACTCAATTCTCAAGCAAAAGAAATCAAGTTTAAACCAAATGGAACAGCCGTACAGTATGTATCAAACACACTAAACACCAAATGACAACTTCAATATATGAACTTACTGCTGCTTTCATATTGCTGTAAGTTGTTATGAATAAATACACGTGTCACAAATATACCAATAATGCGGGTAGACATGTAATTTCCTCAACCCAATTCTACATCGAGGAATGCCACACAAGACAGAACAACTGTAGAGTGAACTTAGGAAATTAATAACATTGTAAACGTATACGTCTTGCTAAATATGAAAAGACTTTAATGTATTAAAAGGTATGTAAAGTCAAGCCACAGGCACCGTCATTGAGTAATATGAGCACGGTTGTTACGACATTACTCAAATGCAGTACTCAAGCTAAGAAGGTATTGTAACAGCATTAGAAGAAAGGACTGGAGTTCGGAGGATCGAATTCGAAGACCTTCTGACGAAAGTGAAGGTGAACATTACTTATTTCTTCGTTACACCAGTGAAAGCCGACAAGAAGAAAGGGGAAATGAACCGGTCCACTCAAAATTTCGGATTAATCCGAAGTTAGGAAATAATGAGTCTCATAGTGCTGGTGAAAGCTGGAGGCCGTGAAGTTTGGAGCCTCCGAAACCGCCGAAATGGGAAAAGCGAAGATTTTGGAGGGTTTAGAAAGCCAAGGATAAGATAACTTTCAAAGAGGAGCCGCTCACAGTTTTAAGTGCGAAATTTGGTTTCGGCGGATCTTGCCATTATTCTAATCAGGGTTGAAGAGTTATACAAAGGCTTATTAAGGAGTTTGGGAAAAGCGAAGAGTAATGTAACTCAGGAAGTTTGGCTGTGCGGACGGATGGGAACAACGTGTATCCACGAGTCGATATTTCCCGTTTTTGGAATGTCGGTGAGGAAATGCTACATGCTACCTTCCTATGGGGACAAGCTAGAAACTTTTCCTGAATACTTCTCAGCAACAAGTAGTACGCAATCCCGTTTTTACATATTTGAAGTCCTCAAAAGAACAAAACCAGCAGATGACTACCTAAGAAGATGTCACATGTGCTGGAGCACAGATACCCCAAACTCATTTTTCGACCCCTTCCATAGTAAAACACATGTTGTGGGCACCACACGACTTCTTTGTGAAATTCCTGTGATTTCAAAACACAAAGAAAGATAGTTCAATGCTATAACCAATTATTCAATGATTAATTGATTAATAATCAAAGAATCATCATCCAACCATTTTCAATGTTTCAACATGATTCTAGAACCATAGCACTAAATTTAGTTACTTCACATGTTATATAGTTTTTTTTTATATTTTTCAAGCTCTTCATGATTGACAAGGAAGGTTACGGGTTAGCCCAAGGGAGAATAGACGTGGAAGTACCGATTGGAGGACAAACCTAGATCGGCAAGGTTCGAGTCTTTGTTACGACTGCAATTATCGATAGGTTTTCATCAAAACACAATGGTCGAAGATAAATTGACCTGGAATCGAAGTACAATGGGCAGCTAGTCAAATAAGATTGGGTTTCAAGTTAACCTTTAAAAGCAGAAATTAATTTTTCAACCTTTAAGGTGTGATACAGCGTGCAAGGAAAGATAAAAGTAGAGACATTTATATCCCCACTGACTCTTATTGAATTTCAAGCGTGTATTAAACGTGTAAGTTCTGTTTTAAGAAAACATCAGATACGGTTTTCTATTACAAACAGAAATTAAGAAGTCGCTTTTTATCTACAGTCCTTGTTCGACTACAGTGTTTGGTTTTACAAAATTACGATTATAAAAAATCTCGAAAGCTTTTATTCAAATTAGAAGCTGCGAAAAAAATCCTTTACAGAGAAGAATTGCGGAGGAACCTATGATATAGTAAACCAAAAAAGTGACTATATGTTTCGGGCACACCTTATTGAAGACACAAAGGACTTAACCAGTAGACATATTATGGTGCTTGTTGAACTCATATCTTCATAAGCGGAGAAGACGTTACAGGCTGAAAGGTATTACGAATACCTGTTCTACGAACTAATTGGAAAGGCCTCTTTAGCAGCTGGGATATAAGCATCAAATCACTTCTGTCCTATTAATACACAATTTACTTTCCGTTAACTTATTAACCCAGACCTAATTTACAAAATTGCTAGAGCGCAACGGAGCAGACCGGTCTCCACATAATATAGTTATTCGCAGCACGCCTCGGCGTTCCCTTCAGAAATATGCTACATGGGAAAAAGAAAACTGGCATTCAAACGCCCTTTCAATAAATTATGCAGATTTCATGGTGAATTTCCTGTGTGAAAAACGGTCTGAATCCCAAATACATAAGATAATTCTTTTGATGAACACAGATAGAAAATTGCATATACAAATAATAAAAGTAGACAATGTGATAAAGATTATTTAGAAGGCATGACATGGAGTGATAGATCTCTTCTCAAACACAGAACTGCAATGTGTTTCCTATAAAACTGAATGTTACCAAACCCTAAACCATGATCCAAAATCTACTCCCATACATTTTAGCTTACTCAATCAACCATCAGATCAATATTGCCATTGAATATCTGCTCCTGATACTTATATGCAATTAATTCGCCCATAATTTCAAATAAAATATAACAGCTGATGAATTCCTGTAATAACACACTGAAGAACAAAGGCAAAGGTCGTTCCTCCGTTTGATGGTGCCTGTTGAATTAAGACACCCAAGGACGATTCCCACCAGGCTGAGAGAATTCAAATGCAATGAATGGGCGAATATCCTCAGGTAGTTCAATGCAGAATCTAATATTCACTAGTTAAGGACTATTACAGTCCACTAATATGGAAGGAAGTACTTACATTCAAGACCATTAAACCAAAGTAAGTAAGAAATAAAAATATCTGTATAGTAAATGTATCAGACTAAAAAAAAACACATAGTTCAAAAATTATTTACAATGAATATAATTATTTGTTAAAACTCCCAAGGAAAATATAGCAGCATATCCGTCTAGAAAATGAATTTAAAATTAATAGGAACATCAAGTGTTCTTTGATTCTGCTCCCAGTAATTCGAAGTTACATTCAGTTCTAGTAGAACCTCATTTCATGTTTAAGGAACGAGGATTTTTTTCTGCTAAGTTTAAACTGAATTTAATATGGATAATTGTATGAAATGATTTTTACCCTTTTATGCAAAACTTCTAGTTAGTTATATCAAATTTCTAAGATATTTACTAATTCACGTTGTGTATTGAGATATGAAGATTATTTATTTGTGATGATGTATGCATCTCTGCGAGGTAAATAGGCCATACATCCCAGACTTTTCTACTTGCTCTTGAAATCAACCAGGTATATTTTTATCCCCCCTTTTCTTCCCATTTGAATTATCTCCCATTAACAATAGAATCTGAACCCTTTTTTATTTGCTTGTAACTCAAAACAAATTTATTTAATGAAGCGAAGTAACAACCTAAAATCCTTGAACGAGTTTAGATTTCAGAAGTCTTCACTTCAATCTTATAGGCATAGGTATAGAGTGAGGAATAAAAATATTGACATTTAAGTCACCTAAAATAGCTTTCCTTAGTCGATAGCAAAATATTCTAAACATACGTTCTCCAGACACGACTGGACGTGCAGAAAAAGAGAAGAAAGATACATTCAATGATAGCAAACATTATACTGTTACACGTGAAGGACAAGTTCTGCTTTGCAGGTGAAAATTCACAAATTTTCGTGTTCAAAGAAGGATAGTATACCCAAAAGACAGGGCCACAATTTACTATAATTTCATCGACAGCATAAGTAAAGTGCGGTGGACACGTGTGACGTCACATTCGTGGATAGGTTGTATTTAGATGGCAATAGAAAGTGTGGCCGAATAAAAGGGTTTGGAGCGTGTCGGGTGGAAAGGGGGAAGAGGACAAGGTAATGGGACAGGAAGAGGCACGAACTTGGCCGAGCGGCAACTAGGTTTGGGGACGTCATCATCGGCAAGCAACCGGAAGAACAAGAGGAACATGCACTAGTAGGTCACCGACAGGTAGCCATCCACAACGCTCCACCCCCGAGCCGTAATACACTAATTATACATTCACATTATTAATTAAACGAATTATTCCGTAATTGAATCTCGTCTGATGATGATTTCATTAACTCTATATCCACGATATCTCGCGTCAATGGGTGTAACCAGTGCCAGGAATATGTCCAGGAAGAAACAAACAAACCAATAAAAGCGGAAACTCTTGGCGGGTATATAAACCTGTTACCACATGCAACTATCAGGTTCAGGGGTCTGCGTTACGTTCTATTTATTTTATTTTAATATGCAAGGAAATAAAACTGTCTGATCACACACGAAGATAAAAAAAAAAAAAAAGCCACTTAAAGAAGGAATATAATAAATACCACCAAAAATAGTTAGTTATTGCATCTATATCACGCGTAAATAGTTTACAGTGCCTATGCGTATCTCCAGGAAGATTATAATTGATAAAAGGAACCAGTACACGTAAAACGTATGGCTTAATAAAAACATTTCACAAAGTAATACTCTAGTTTTCATACAACCCGCTGCGTCATAATCTTAGCTGTCAATGAAGCAAGAATCTTTTATTTTAAGAAATCAACGATAATTTTGTAACAGATTGTAGTATTAATACCGTAAATATTTTACATTTCAATTTATGCAATACAGTACAAGTGAAACTAATTAAAAATGAAATCATTTATATATACTATCTATCTCGTCCTATAATTGAGCACAAATTTTCTGTGTACACCATGAACAGTATATAGCGTACATTTGCACAAAATTATCCAAAACAAATAGTCACAAAATTACAATATTATAAAAAAGGTAATTTTAATAACATAACTCCTCTTCCAGTCCAGTTCAAAACCAATCAGTCAGTCTTTATGCTCCAAACCAATAAATATGATATACATCTATATCCGGAACCAAAGCAAAAATGAATAAATTTTATCTCCAAGCTTTATAATCAAAAATAAAAAGTATTTTTTTTTTTTTTATTCTGAATATTCCTTAATTCACCGAGCGTAAGGAAACACCATTATTAACAAAATTACTCATCTTTTCCTACACCGGCTAGCTGCTCCAGTGGTCCTGTCGTCACATTTTATGATGCAAATTTTCTGTTTCTCTTCGGCCACCTTCATCAGGCTACTCTTCGCCACTACAATTAATGTGGTTAGGTCCCAGTCTGGGAACTATAGAATCTCATTACAAGGAGACAGCTGGGGTTGAGCAGAAGAACATTTGGCCCAACGAGGAAATCTACACAATATTACCATACCAAACATATAAATTACACAATATTATACTGACGGCAAATTCCAACTTAAAAATCCATTTAAACACAGTGTGTACGTTTAATAAGGCCATCATATTAATGAGGAATTAACTCTAATTCCTTCTACTACAGGGTACTTTTTTTTTAATATGATCCTTAAAAATATAGCATTGGAACATTTAGAATTAGAAGTGTAACTTCAGAACTAATCTTCTCATATTTTAAATAGAAAACAAGAATACATTTTGAGACTAAAAACAATAAATAATTAAATCATTTCAAATGTGAATGAAAGGGACATATTTTTTAAAGAAAAGGAATCGGTCAAAATAGAAATAAAATAAAGAATAAGCAAGAACCCTTAAAAATATAGTAAATAAACAAATCATTCATGATAACAAAAAAAAAAAGCTGATTAATAGAGCTGATAGTCAGCTCTAGCTGAGTTAGGTTGAAGCCCAAGGATTTGGGAAGGGTATATGAGGCCTTTGAACCCTTGGATTTAGGATGTTTAGTAAACACAACCATCCCACACACATCTATCCACCTCCACTTCACGCACGACTTCGCTCCCTCTCAAATACTATGTCTGCCAGCAAAATATCAGCTGGATTTACCACTGCCGCCGACAGAATAGGTGACAAAATTACAACTTTTCTTCTTAATATTTTTTTCCGTCGTTACTGGGACGCAAGAGAAGAATTTTAAAGAAATGAATAAGATAAAAACGGGCTGAAACAATTTGTTTGAATGACAAAGTTTATAAGAGATGACGTAAAACTAAGAGAAGAAAATTTTTATTTCTAGATCCAAAGACCCTAAATATAACTTTGGGCTGATTCAAAATACAAATTTAGGAAACATAGATTATGAATGTTTTTCACTGTCTAACAAGACGTATTTGAATAATCCAATTACATACCACATTTAAAATTTACGACATTTAATATATAAACATTTCTCCTGGAATAATACATCATTTTTAGATGTTTATAGATCGTTAGTCAAAAGAAAATCTCTGATGCTTCAAAAAGAAGAAAGAAAGTGTAAGACAAGGCACTGATGTTTCTAAAAGGACATAAGAGTTCGTTGGTGAAAAGAAAAAAAAACTGTATAAACATAGAAAATAAGTACCCTCATTGCAGGAAACATCTGTAGTACTTAGCGAATTTCTATAGCTGCTACCGATTCGAAATAGATAAAGGGCAATCTCTTGACAAGGTAAAATTGCTCATTGTTATTTTTGCAGGTATCAGCATTTAAAACATTCAATTAAATTAAATTGTCAGTCCCCCGTATACAGATCAAGAATATTAAATCAAATACAATCTTCATTGGTAACTTAGTTATTAGTTTAAGGCTTCACAGGTAAATTTTATATTTTAAAGGATTTCTAGTGATTCTGGCACTGAAGGGTAAAAACTTGGCAAGAGCAGAATTAATTAAAAAGAAAATACACACTCTTACTCAGGTACGTTTTAAACACACGCACACTATTAACGAATTTCTAAACATAAGCACGGCATTAGCGTATTCCACACACACAGACACAGTATTAGCTTATTTGCTTGAGAAGCATTATGACTGAGTAACCAATGGAAATAATAATAAGGTCGGGCAAGTTCGTTGATTAGACCAAATTGGGGTAAATATTAAAAAAAGGAATTTCATAAATTAAATTCCTTAAAGAAGTCGACTTAAAGTTTTGAGAAACGTTGGCACAACTGATGGATAATAATTTTGTGGTGTCGCCTCCAGTATATGATACTGCCAATCTATCACATTCATTAATTGGAGTCCATATCCTTGCGTTAGGCCATGTCAAGGCTTCGTATCTAGTTTCTGGTTCCTCAGGTTCGGAATGTTCTTGGTTTTGCGTGGATTGATTGGTAAAGTAGAATTACCAATGAAGCTAAACATAATCATGTAATTAGCGTATTACCCACACCCAGACACAGTATTAGCTTATACCCTAAAAGAGAATTTTCTGAAAAATGCACTCCTCTGGGATGTAATTCTAAATGATGAATGCGGGACTGAATGAGAAAAGAGACTAATCATGGCAATAACACACTTACAAGGGAGTAAATAATTGCCTCAGGGAAGAGAAGCGAACTCGGTAGTAAGGTGAATGTCCTCTGATGCAGAGCAGTAGCTGCAACAGAAGTGCAATTCGTCTAATGGAGACATATATGTAGTTGCACCTTCATCTGGTTCAGGTGCAATCAATGCTCGCCTTTCTACTCCTATATTATGCAAGCTACGACCTAAATACATCATTTGTAACTTCCAGCCAACAAACTCAACTAATTCACACTCCGGAATAACTTACATGGTCCCAAAGGTCAAAGCCGCATTCAGAACGAATAACGAAGCAGTTTATTCTCGTCTCCAGGCAATGCTGCATTTCTACATTGCCAATCGATGCACGAAACACCAAGAAAATACGCAACTTGAGGAACCAGGAACCAGAAACGAAGAAGCCTTGACATGGCCTAACGGAAGGATTTGTACTTCAACCAATGAATGTGATAGATTGACAGTATTATATACTACAGACAATACCGCAAAATTATTATCCATCAGTTAAGGGATTTAATTTATGAAATTTATCTTTTTAATATTTACCCCAATTTGGTCTAAGCAACGAACTTGCCCGACCATATTATTATTATTTTTATTTCCATTGATTACCCAGTCATAAGGCTTTTGAAGCAAATAAATTATCAGAATACAAAAAATATAGCTTGCGACTGACTGAGAAATCAAAACACACCAATTTCCACAAATAAAATACAGTAAGTAATAAGTTTCTTCTGAGAGGGATTGTACGCTTCGAACTTTTATAAAAATTGGGCAACATATACCTAATTTCCATCCATCTTTCGATAAAAATGCCTAAGTACGTGCTGAAAATTGGACTGAAACGTTGTCAAACTAAACAAGTTTGTTGAAATTTATTTTCTGAACCCCAAATATCTCACTTCATGAAATACCAATGGTCAAATATCTTACCAATTCATAAAAACTGAATAACTATGTCTCTGGATGGTCGAAAATTCTAGTAGAGCATCAGGATTAATTTTCATCAAGGAAGTGACCTCATTCAACCGAGTCAATTTTATTTGAATAGTATTTTGTGACGCGTGGTCGCTGAGATAACATGAAATTAAAATAGCAGGTAAACTACAACGATTTGAAAAATTTATTTACCGTTCTAGCCCAAAAATCTTAAAAAAATATACTCAATTCAATAAAAGGTAAACAATTTCCAAAATTTAGGAACGTCTGTTGCTTTAACTCCTAGTCATCCCTAAGAAGGAGTTCGTGAAAATACACTTAAAAATAAATATTTATTTATTCATTACAGACTTCCGGTGTACTAAATGGTGTCAAGAACTGTGCTTACTGGTACTGTTTGAACCTGGTTATTAACACTATATCTTTATATAGTTGTGCAGATTCTGGCCAATAAGACTGGTTTTCTATTCTTTCCACCGGTGACACGCTTTTAGAACTTCTATTTTATTGCAAAGACATGACAAAGAACAGGTTTTGAAAATATAAAACTAAAATTCCTAGAAAATGTGTTGTATAGTAAACCCAGCCAGCAAATTAGGAAAATTGTAAGTGAAAATCAATTTGTATTCAATGGAAATAAAATAAATCAAAAACTTTTCTTGACAAGCAAGTTGTTCTGAAGATTGTAAATTGTTGAAGATAATGCTTAAACGGGTACAAAAGGTAAACTGAGAACAATTAATTTAAATATTAGGATAGAAAACGAGTTTATCTTTATTTGAATGAAATACTGGAAGTAGGAAAATTGGAGTGAAGAAAATATTTCCCTGATGTACGTTTTTATTTAGTGTTACTTGTTTATAGAACAGACATCAAGTTCAAATCGCTTTACAAGGCAATATTTATAACTTAATTTCAAGTGTGAGTATTAGAATATGTAATTTATTCAACAAATTTAAGGTGTTCAAGATAAGCCTGAAGGCATGAGCATGGTGCCCACGGGAACCAGTGTATATAAGCACATGCTTTCATCTTCTTATAAAACAGCGAAAATTAGAAGGGCAAGACACGCGATCTTCTATCATGCCACACAGCCCACACTTCTATGAACATAGCTGCTACACAAAATATGCAGGGACGTAATAAATTTCGTGACGTAACACATGTTATACACAACCATGCTTATTCAATGAGAACGCCATTATCCCTAGATCATTTTTCTATAGCGAGTTAGAAATAAATCAGGATTACTAAGTGTATTACTTAGTAGCCGCCTTAACTCACACGGCTAATCTGAGCCACGACTAAGGCAAAGAATGTATTAAACAACTCTCATAAAGACTATATCCATTAAGTTCAAAAACTGATGTTTATAAACATAAAATTAACAACAAAACTACCCGAATCCATATTTTATAACTTAATTTGTCCTTTTGGTCATCCTTTAACTAATAAAGAAATTAAAATTTAGAACTAAGATACATGAAAAATCGTTAGATATTAAAAGAGAGTATTAGTAACTAAATAGTGGATAAATGTTAACTTATCCTTCCGAAAGAATATAAAAAGTATAGAGAAAATAATAACGTGAAGGAGGTCTCCTTTGCTGAAATAATGGTGAAATATAGTATTTTATTTTGCATGCATTAAAAAAAGAATGTTCATTGGCATGTAACGTTTTGAAGGACAAGTGCAATAAAGGAAAAACAAGTATTGAAAGAATTATCCAAAGATCTTTAAAACCAATTTTGCAAAGAGGAAGAATTAATGACCTCACATGATTATTAAATATATTTCTATTCATTTGTTAACGAGATGATTATGTTAAATGAGTAATGAAATAGATTATTGAATTGATGATATTCATGAAAGGCTTTCTTCGGCAAGGTTTTAATTTCTTCTCGACCGCTTGTCCACCTTGAGTGCTCAGAATATGTTGGAGAAAAAACGAAACTAGGTCAACTACTCCTGCATCCTCTTCAGGCCCAAAGGCCGAGTATTTTCGGAACAACCGCGCCTACCCCATTCACACCAAAGAGGTAGAAAAACTAAAGCTGATAGGTAGAAGAAAAGTCTAAATACATTGTGATATTCCAAGTCAAACCTATACACAATATGTTGTTTTAAGTAAACTATAATTCATAATTTTTTGTTTGCTTCAAAAGCAGATGTTACATTTGATGAGAATGCAGAATAGGAAAAATGATTTTAGTTTCATTAATGATACATAGTTTTTTAATACATATATAAAAAAAAATGAAGTCATTACTCTTGTATAGAAAATTTAAAAAATTCTCCCATAAAAATGTAGTCTGCATTATTAGAACTAAAGGTCTTCTGTTAGAAAGGGCACAATAATAATTTACATTGAGTTCTTATTTTATTTTTATGAGTTCAATGTTAAGCAATACTTCCGAAGTGATTGTGTTTAATTAATAACCAGAGATGACATTTCCAGAAAAATGTGTGTATACTTCAGGGAATGTTTTTATTTAAGGTTGTAAATTTCGTTATTTCTCTATCTCTTATTCTAATGTAGTTCTCACATAACAAATGGTCTAATTAATTTGAAGCTTCCAAGTCTTGGCTGAAAAGCAGACTAAATCTAGTAATAAATATTTCCCATGATGTAAAGCTATTGTACACACCGGAATAAGTAAACCTCACTAGAATTCCCTTCGAAAAGTGATCAAAACAGTCTCTAAATTCCTCGACTATATTGTTACTACTATTAAATTTTAGTTCTCAGCTGTAAATAAGGTGAACAAAGCTCTTTTAATTTCCAAGAGAAAGAATACAACTCCAAGAGAAGAAAGTCAACACTTTTTACCTGCAATTTGAGTTTCTATAGAAACTTGAATTTGACAAAGCACAACATTTAGATCTAAAAAGTGAATATAGTTTACGCACTAAGGACTACCACATCTAAAGCAACTCAGATGACACTGATTAAGTGATTCTGAGCACCATAATTTATTTTACAGAGAAGACAAGTTATATGTCACCCGGAGAAATTAACATCACATTCAATAATAATTGGATAAAATATTACCCACTCATTAAGCCGGTGTCAGGAACGATTAATAGCTCAGGCCAGTAATAAATATAAGATTAAGCCACGCGAGCTCTCGGGCTTAACGACATCATCAGTTAATACTAGTAGAAAATATAAACCATTTCGTATTTATAGTAGGCATAAAATAAAGTAGAACATACCTTAACGTACAAGATGACTGAATAATTTCAACGTTGCTGAATTCAATTTGCATAAATTAAAAAAGAAAGGTCGTAAAATAAGCACTAATTTAATTTTAATAGCACTTTGGCAAATTGTGACATAAATTACAATACATAAATTTCAAAATCAAGTGTACGTCAATAAACAACAATTAATTTAATCATGTCAAAACCAAGTAATTGTATAAATACATTTCTATTGGGCACTATGAGTATGGGTACAGTAGAGGACAGCTGCAGATCATCAAATTCAAGGAAAACTGAGCTTGGCCAGAACTATTATTAAATCGGTGCATCAGCAGAGTGCGCCATTGACGCGGCATTAGTAAAATGACGGAAGTCAAGTGAGTAAATCAGCCAACTTAAAAACCCCCAACTAAATTAAAAAATATATATATATATATATATTGGCTGAACTATAATGCATAATAAGAATATCTGACAATAAATATAAGGTTACTTTGGTTTAATACAGGAAGTTGATTTAAAAATCTCCAACTTAATCCAAGGGAAGGGTGGGGCAAATAAGACAGGTGTCACAGTTCTTTCAGGCACGAAATGGTTAAACTTCAAGCAAGTATTATTTGATAACCACCAGAATAATATTTTGAAAACAGATAAGTACAATAACAAAGAACATAACATTTTTAGCTTAGAATTTTTAACATTAATCCATCTGCAGCACCATCTACGCCAGACGGCTCAACTTCTTAATTTACTTTTGAACTTCCATGAAGAAAGTAAGTAATGAATAGATAAATTGTTTCAGTACTGTACTTATCAACAGAAAAAATTTCAAAAGTGCATCGTTGTTACTATGATGGGATATCTTCCAATGAATTAAAAAAATATGAGGGAAGGTGCTACGAGGCCATCCATTAAGGCGAAATTAAAACCGTTAATAGAGAAATTGGCAAGATTTAGTGGTTTGTGAAAGGTGGGCGATAAAAGGATTCCGCCTCAATAAGGAAGGGGAAAAGGAAGAAAATAGAAGAGATGGTCCTGAAGGGGGCCAGTAGCACAGAGGACTTTCCTGGCACGACAATCCCTAGCTGTTGAAATGTCAAGGCAACGGGTCTCCTGATCCACTACTATGGGGACTGATTAGGTAATAACATACAGGCATCAGTATAAAGGCGTATGGAACTGGGATATCCAAGAAGTAGAAGAATAGAAGCCGAACCCATAGAAAATAAGGGTCCTGAATAGGAAATAACTAGACACAAGGACCAATTGCATCGGTAGGTTTTGACTCTTTAGAGTTCACTACTGAGTGTTGGAGACTACTCCGAGGAAGGAGCGAGTCAACATGGCCGATTTACAGAGCAAGAGTACTGATGATGATGATGATGATGAGCTTTCGACGATAGCTCTGGAATAAAGAGTTAAAACCAAGAGAAGGTTTACCTTTTTTCAACTATGTATACAGTCGAACATAAGAGCTGCAAGTCAAATCCAATTTTTTTAGAGGATGTATGAAACAGTTTTTGGTCCTGTTGGAAATAAGCAATATTTCATGCCTTCAAAACATTTCTTTTCATACACACACGGAACGATTGTCTTAAGAACTTTAAAATAAAACTAATACATGCATCACATAGGATAAGAACGTTAAGATTAAAAACCTATCGAAACAACTAGGATCATACAAGGAAGGATTCCTAAAATTACAGGACCTGAATATTGTATGAACAAGCATTGAATAAAGAGAATGACAGTAAATGGCATACTGCCAAAAATAAAAATCACAATATCTCCAGATACACTGGGAGTCATGGAAACACAAAGTAGGAGAGTACTAATTTATTTTTATGCCTCGGGTATCAAAACTGTTTTAGTAATTTAATGAATGATGTAACGAGTGCGTTAAGCCTCTAACAGCCGAAATAGATAAAATCCAGATAAATGTCAAATGTGTTTTTGAATGTCATTTCAAGTAAATTTACCTATACGCCGCGTTTAAAGTTATTAATGTAATACCCAAAAAATTATATCCGGTATACATGCAGTCTTATTAGCAATATTTTGTATATATCTAGAAGTAACACTATTTAGCAAGGAGCATCTGGTTTTTTAAAGAAACCTCACAAAACATGAGTGACAAAATACCAGAAGTAGCAAGAAGACCAAGCAAATTAATTTGCCACCTATAATCGCTCTATTCCAACAAATTAAATAAGACAAACCACGATATCTTTATCTTTCATTATCCATTACAATGTCAAAATCGGAGGATGAACAGTTTTCCATTATAATAATTTCTTACGACTCCCATTATCAGATAAAATGTAATAATAGACATATCAATTATATGTGTAGTAAATGTAACAGACCGATAACAATTTCTGGGGTAGTTTTGAAAAGAGTTAATGCCAGGATGAGCTGTCAGCAACACGCAACGCTCCTGGCAAGCAATTAGGCACTATTGTTATTCCCTTGTGACTAACTAACTCTTTAATATCAGGCTTGCTTGATCCACAATTTACTGATGATTGCATGCTTACGATTTATAAACTGTCACCTAATTAACTTAAACACCCCATGATTAACAATAACTGTGAAGGTAGTTTATCAGATTAAGTAAAAGTGAAATAAAAGTAACAACTATCAGCAAAGAGTGAAAGTATGAGTACCTATATACGATTATATATATATATATATATATATATATATATATATATATGAGAGAGAGAGAGAGAGAGAGAGAGAGAGAGAGAGAACTACTTAAAAACAAATATAGAAAAATAGAAATGACTCAAAGTCAAGTAGAAATGAAACAGTTTCAAAAATGAATAATAATTTAAAAGTATGTAGGTATTATCTCTGGAATATGCTGGATGGTAGAGGAACAAATGTATAAGGATCAATAAGAAGGCCAAGTCCTCTACTGGTTTTTAATATTATGCAGAGTGCACTTTCGGAGTCAACGCTCCATCCTCAGTGCCTGCTGATTAAAGCTGCGTTGCCTGGCCAGAGTCGCCCGGTGGTCGTGGTCCAGGCAACGCAGCTTTAATCAGCAGGCACTGAGGATGGAGCGTTGACTCCGAAAGTGCACTCTGCATAATATTAAAAACCAGTAGAGGACTTGGCCTTCTTATTGATCCTTATGTAGGTATTGTTCATCGTTAATACTTCAAAATTATTACTTTAATCATTGGATATTGATCAGTGACTGTAACCAAATAAAATGAGATTGTGAAAATACAACAAAATAAATAACACATACATTAAACGACAGCACCTCGTTCAATCCAGGAATAGATTAACAGACACCAGATTATTCTTAATTTTTTTCTATAATTTTGGGAATTATTTAAGTAGTATTCATTATTTTCCCGACAATTTTTCTGTTCAGCTAACGTTAAGTAAAAAATCAGCTAAAAAAAAAAGTAACAACTACTACAGACATACATGAGCTCGAGAACAGTTTATTTAAATACAAAGAAGTATTGACAGATGGAAAAATAAATAGAAAACAACAGCGTGTTGGGACTCTAGGAAAAAGAAAGAATAGACAAGTTTTTTTCCCCAGGCATTGAACAAGGGATGAGTAGGTTGGCTAGACAAGCTGGACGTTGGATGAATGAAGGTCCTAAAATAAAGACGAAGAGTGGGGATATGGTAATGAATTGTCCCATTGCTAGGTAGCACTATTAGACCTCTCTGAGCGAGGCTAAACCTGTACCTGATAGACTATTTATACAGTTATGTACAAGGTGTTATTCCTGGCAGCAAGTCAATGTCTTTCTCTGGCTCCTGGTAATATTATTGGGGTTAGTAAAGGGCAAAGAAGTGTTATCGATAGGGGTACGAAACATAACAAAAGGTTACATATATAAAACACCTAAGACGAAGACGGTAAAAATCCATAAATATGCCTCTACCCATCATCGAACGACATTTTTACAAAAAACTTCTTCAACAACAAACGCCTGAAAACTCCGGAGGTGAATGATGTACAGAGCGACTTTCACAATCTTTGTATCAATCCTACAAAAATGAAGTTATTCTAATGTGGCAACAGAATTGTGTCGTCAGAGAATGGACTTTCACGTCCTTTGAGACAATATTCTAAACACAATAAATTTTAATGGGCGATAAATTAAGACTTCAAAATACAGCACTGTATTTTTAAGAGAACATTCAAGTCTCTCGCCAAGGTTCCAAGTGGTATGGTGGAATTATTTTTAATTTAATGCGGCCAAGTAAACTTTTTTTGCAATATAGCACTAAGGAAGTCTACATACATGTTTTTTTTTTTTTTTTAACTAATGAGTTAATGCATTTCATGATGGACCATGATAAAAATAATAATTCCCCAAAAAGTCATACCTGGTCAGGTAAAAGAACCAGAAAGAAAATCAGACTCACCTGAAAAAAGAAAGAAAAGGAAATTAGTTAATTTACAATTTTGAAAAATAAAATTAATAAAATAAAGCTATGGCCAAATTAAGCCAATGTTTTCTCAATATATAATTATATATTATACAAAATGACCTAAACATAAAATAAATATTAAAACTACAATTCGACGCACCTAAAAAAATCGGGTGGGTGTGCTTTCGAAATTACACCGCAGTAAAGTAAAAAAGCAAAACAAAAAGGAATTTATATGTTTCTATTTACATTTTACCCACTGTTGGGCATTGCCAAGCAGTCATTCAAGTATATTGAGTGTTCCGGGTTGGTCGAAAGAATAGACTATCAAACATCCAAATCTTTAGATTTACAAACAAATCTAACTGTAATTTAATCCAATAAATCTAACTGTAACTAATTTAATCCAATTAAATTATGAATGGTAATTAACCGTAACTGGCGGTTTAACCAACGAAACTGGGTCATAGATAGCCAGTCAACTGTATAACTGGGTGTTTGGAAAACATCTTGTTCAGGTTGAGGGCATAATCTATACAAAGCATAACCATCCATTAGCCGATTTTATGAAAGCGGCAGCTGTAACGATCTTAGGCATAGAAGAACTATTTTTAAACTGGGAAAGAGAATATTTAGACAAGAATACACACATTAACACACTTAATCCCTGCATTCTAGAACCTACTGCTTATAGACAAGGATCAGGCACAATGAACACTGAAATGTTTATAAAAGAGCATAATATGTATATGCAAGGAACATGAAGAACAGGCAAAGAGCAAAATGATGGGCCAAGAAAAATAGAGTAACTAAGTAAAATTATGACTGAGATTCAAAAATTGAAAGTTCTAATCGTTATCGAGTTCACTTATATGTATCGAATGGCTATTATGGACTATTTTAAGAAAAAAGAAGAAATTACAAGTTAATTAATTATGATAATTAAAAAATAACAGTAATAGATATCATAGTTATTTATTGTGACAGGCGCCCGTGCTTCAAATTACTTATACTGCATAATTTCAAGTCTGCAACATATAATTGAGGAAAGTAAATAATAATTATAACCTGTAAACAAATAGTATTAAAACAATTACTGATTGTTACCGTCAACCGACGTTTAGAGAAGTTAACTATTATTTTTACGACAGGAGTGAATAGACCAAGGAAGAGAAAGTATTTATCAGCTAATTAAGTAGAACGGACAAGTTTAATTTTCTTCTAAAACAGTCTTAAGTCACTAACTCCCCCAACTGAAGTCACGACTACAAACAGCCTAGTTACAAGAGGGAAACGCGTAAACACGACTTCCACATGAATTCAGAGCCTTTTCAACCTACCCTTTTATCATTTATAAAAATTTTCTAGAATGCGCACGACCGGCTCCGTACGCGCCGTATAAAAGACTCAGAACACGACTCGACTATTTATATTTGTTATCGCGATTGTGAGGAGGGAGAGAGAGCACAATAAATTTATGTAACATTAATTTGAGTTTGGATTGCAGGGAGGTAGCAGAGCATGAAGAAGGAATAAAGACCAAGCGAAAGTCACACTGAACGTAAAGTGTTAAACGAAGGCTAATATCAGAAAATTAATCTCCTAACAAAATGGAGAGGCCGTAAAACAGAAACATAATGTTACGTACTAGAAAAATAATTAAAAATGTTCGAAAGTAGAACCAGGCGGTAACCCGAGTGTTTTGAAACTTATAAGAAAGAAAAACACGACCTAATTACAGTTGGTAAAGGCACTTAAGAAGAAAAAAAAATCTCCCTAGTCTATAATAAATATGAGGAAGTGCTAGGTTGAGGTGGAATGAAATGAAAATCAGCAGTTAAAAAAAAAAACGAAATGGACATACTAATAATTCAGTAATAAGAGAAATATGCAATACTGTTATTTTAATCAGAGTAAAAGTATTTACGATAAGTATTAACGCCATGCTGCACTGTTATTTGGAAAGTATGTAACTTATTAAAATATTTATAGGATTACCTAGAAGTAATTCATACATTAGTAGACAATTGTCTTAGGCAACCAACGTAGACATACTTATTAAATAATGCATAAAAGGAGAAGCTAGTTAATAATAATTATTATTCTGACATTAAAACACCGCAGGCAAATATTGAACAGGTAGCAATTGAACCAAGGTTTATTATAATTAAGGTAAGACGAACACGAAGGTTGTAAGATTCTCTTCCATAACCAAAGATATGATAAGACAGGAGGTATATGAATATAAGAGAACTGTGTCAAGGCAAGCTAAGTTAAAATGAAAGTTGAATTGTAAAAGTATATTTCTTACAGCTCCTTAGAGAAAATTTTTTTAAGTCAAAACGTTATAGCTTTTGAAATAATTAAAAATAGTAAGAGTTACTCTAAACGAGAAAAATCCCAAAAATGTTAATGATCGCTTTAAAATAATTTCCATTTATTCATAATAAAATAATTAATAAGAGATGACAAAACATAAACTAGCAATAGTAAAGAAATTAGCAGGTAGGTTAACCGAAAATAATCCACTATACATAATTCAAGAAAAATCTTAAACAACCATCAAATACATACTCGTATAACTTAAATAGTCATTAATATAAAAAGATGGTGACAATGTAACGTAAAATGATCAAAAATGTTCTATTTTATATCCTCAATTATTCTTTTGGGGATAAGGCAGAAAATTCGTCGACACCGGAAATCAAAAAATTCTAAAAACTTATTCAAGATAGGAATGAGTGTGCTTGAAGACTTTTGCGATCTAGAAATTACATCAAGTAGACATTTGCATTAGATGTGCTTAATATGTACTTATAACGTTAAGTTAAGTGCAATAAATATAAATCTCTACTTTCTACGTAATTTCTCGAAAAATTGGAATGAAAATACTAAGAAGTTCTTGAAAGTAGAGGGAAAAGGTTTGACTAAAGATAAAATGGTAGGAGAACTACAAAATTTGCATCAAAAAAGATTGATAAGAAACGTTAGGGAAGTCTGTCAGCCCAAAAGTTCCCAACTTTCAGAAAATGTGGTGCCAGAGTTAAACGTATAACAGGTTGCAGAGACTATGTTGTATTTGGAGAAATGTGACAACTAGTAATTTATTTTATTTAGTTTTAATTAATCTTCATAGTACTTTTCCAAGAAAAATCAGGAATTACCTGTTTACGGAGGCAGATATAAGGGTTTGCTCTTAGAAACAGGAAAGATAAATGAATATTCATTTAATTACGGCAAAGTTATTAATAGTTTTAAAATAAATTTAAACAGGTTTAATAGTTTACATTGTTACTTAATTTGTAAGCTCCGTATCTATTCAAACCAATTATCTTTTTCAAAAGGAGAATAAGCTTCATAGAAACGTATGGCATTTTCATGGAAGTGGCAGGTGGCATAGAGGTTCCTAGAAGATTATTAGATCCATTCAATGCGGACACGATCAGTCACAGGAGTGGATACCTCATTGCGTGTAGCGACAAAACGTCAAATTAGTATCATTGTCCTTTTCACAAAAAGAACTCAATACCATTCTTCAGTTGGTACCAAATAGTTCACTTTAGTCAAAACAAAACGAAGCAAACTACAAAAGACTACCATTTGTCGTACGATGACACAGGAGCTAAATGAAAGAAGCATGGAGAATAGACAGGTCCGGATGAGGAAAAAAGAACTCGGGATGAACAGCCTGCATCAAGGCGTTCTTTTATGAGCCTGAGCTGAGCACTATGGTGACGACTTGTGTGGTCCCACTTTGGAGGAATAGTGAAAGTTATTGTTTTTCAAATAAGCTTATTAAAAGAAAGGAAACAGAAGCTCGTTTACACTTCATCTACATAGCAGATGGCTTCATTTAGAAGTACAGTAACACTAATGAGTGAGGGAAACCTCTCGCAAAGCAGCAGAATATTGTTAAGTATTAAAACCTGTTATCTCTTATCAGTGAGTGTTATCACCGATAAATAAAGTATTCTCAAAAACAGAACAATTGGCATTGAAGGCCTAATGTACATAATTAGTCATAGGATGACTGAAATTGGCAATGCGCCTTAAAGTTCATCGACAAACTGTCATGCCAAACATTAAGTTCTTTGGGTATCTGAAGCCATGCCAAAATCTTCAAGGGCCAATATGAAGGCCAATGCACTCATTGTTAAAAATAATTCATTCATAAGTTGATCTGAATCCTTTATTAATGATATAGCACTCGGATTTACTGAAACTATAAGTTTTTTAATATATACACTGGGTCACATTCCATGTTGCCTGTTCCCGAAACGTCGGATCTATAGTTCCTTATGTAATTGCTTTATGCGCGTTAACTATAAATGCCGCAGAGAGCTTTCCTATCTTTTATCTATATTTTTTTTTTAAAAAACCTACATATAATTGTCTGATACTCTAAGGACAGTAACTTTAGGGACGACGTTTAAAGTTTCAAGTAAAAGAAATTATCATGCTCGATAATGGCCTAAATCAAACTAGAGAAAGGGTGATATGTACACTCTTAACTATATGATTATGCGTCGCCCTGATACATATTGTAAATCAATGTTGACGGAGTAATGTTCTCCAATTGTTGTTTTTCTGTATTTTTTTCGGAGATATTTCTACTTTATTCCTTTCCGACCGAGTTTCAATTCTTACTAGAAGAAATTTGCTTAATTTCACATGTTATCAGCTTATTATCTTGTTTACATACCATAGTTGTACACATTGTCCAGAGGTATATATGGCATGTGAAAAAATGGCTTAGTTTACGTAGCCTCTAATGGACTTCAGAAGAGAGCTTGTTAAAGATTTTTATTTAAAAAAATGTAATCCTCCTTTTTAAATGTGTGGACAAATAATTGAAAATTAATTGGTTTGATTGATTTACACAGAAATACCAAAGTGTTTATGTACAAAGCACTGAGTTCTTATTGAGTTTGTCCTATTCATCTGAGTCATACATAAACATTTTTCAATATTAATCGGAAAGAGTACTTCGTACCGAATTCTAAAGCAGCCAAGTAAGTTGTAAATGGATTTGAAATACTAGGAGCAATACTGCATTAACTAAATTTGCAATTGACAGCAGAACTAGGTTTTCTTGAGTGGGAACGTGAGGTGCATTCATAGAACACGCGATTAGAAAGCATGCTGTTGGTAAACCATTTTTGTGATTTGTCGATAATACGAGCAGCTGTAAGGAGCTCTGGAGTGGTGGAACACAAAGAATGATTCTAGACTTGGAGTGTATACACACACGCGATGCTCGGGAGCCAGGTGTCCATATTCCCGGGGCAATGAACACGACCAATGTGCTCTCCATCAAACCATACACGTACGACTCACGTCAATTTCAATGTGCAGCAGCCAGCGTCTCTTTACGCGGAGTAACCATTTGTTTCAGGTAGGCAGAAAGCTTAGCTTATATGGCTTCGAGGGGGAGAAACATTACATGCGCAACTATGCAAGCTCCAACGATGTCCATAAGAGTCCTCATATCTATGATGCCTGAACAATGAGTCAGTATATCAGAATCAAACGCGGTAATAACTTAATTCTTACCACGTGTTGGCTATTTATGGAACATCCAATAATAAATAAGCACGACTGTTCTTAACAACATACGCTGAGCTATAAAAATGAAAACAAATGGTTGAACAATTCAGCCATTGCTCAGCAAAACAAGCATAAAGTCCGTCACGCAGGGACTACGTAAACTAGACAGATTTCAAACGGGAAGGTTTACAACAGATAAATCTAACACTGGTAACTGAGAATAAATACAAACGGTATTAAGAAATCATTCAGCCAATTTACATGTTAATAATATCTATAACGGAAAGTATCTCACTGAATAGATAGAATTACTATTGACCGGAATGAACCACAATTAATGAAATATATCTGAATATAACATACTATTTTATTGAAAACTATTTACTATTGCTAGTGGAGGAAATCAATCAGAATAATTGCTGCCTCAATGACTCAGATTTTGGTAATCTAAGAACAAAAGAAGGGGGTGGGAGTCTAGAGTACGTATTTACGTACGTATCTGGTATAATCAAGCTTTGTTGAAAACAATATTTGACATTTAACCTTGTAATGAATTGGTTCATGACAGTAGTAGGAGTGGTGGTTTACAGAGCGCGTAAAACTATAAAATTCAAATATCACAGTTAATATTCATCCTACGGAAAATATGTATAGAACAATATTTTTAGTAAATAGAATTTGCAAAAAGACTGTTTCTATACAATTTTTCAATCTGACGTATAGTAACAGAAATATTTCCATTTTTTGAAATTTCTCCCCTCTAAACTCCCCCCTCCTCCTGGTCAGATTTTAGCCGTCAACGAACGTGACCTTTCTTCTTACATGAAACGACTAAATAACGAGTTTGGTAATGATTAAAAAACAATTGCGACCGCTAGAGCGGTAACAGACAAATATATGTATGAATTTTGAATGGACCTCATTTTCGTCATCTCCTAGGTAGGATCGATGACAGCTAAAAACTATCGGTTACGAAAACCAAATTAATTTATGTCTGACAGTAATCACAGAACAACCTGACTGAAAGCCCGCAGTACGAACCTGCTGTGAATACCTAGAAGGAATACAATAGCAACTTGATTTATACAAACGCAGTACCACGGAGTTAATTAAGCAGTATCAACCTGAAGTTTATACGCTCGAATTTTGACAAGGTACAAGTACCTGTTTCTTAGGCAAAGGAAGACGTTGGCTTAACCTGGTTAGTAAAAGGTGTTCTCCCCGATCGGCCACTTAGCGCAAGATGACGTTAACCCCAATAAGAAGACTTGCCATTCAAATCTCCGAAAGCAACCCTAATGAGGTTTGGGAGCAAAAATGATAGGCTAACTTTTTAATGGGTTTTTAAAGCTCTTCAAGTTCCTCATTACACTCCATCATCTTCCCTTCTTAGTCAGAATCGGGAACACGCAAGAGGCAAGAGGAAAAAAAAAACTTAATTGCTTCAGCCCTCATACGTGACCAGCTGATCGCTGAAAAAGTACCGAGCATTCATTGTTTAACAGGCAAGCGAAGAGGAAGCAGCCTCCTTTTCTTTACACTCGCAACGGCTGAGTATTAACTTTCTACAAAGAAAAGTAATTTTAAAAGCCAGCCAACAACAAAATGACTTCAGAAATGGGACTCGGAATAAAAAAAACTAAAAAGGAATTTATGATATTTTCTTAATAAACAATTAAGAAATTTTTCTCTTTCAGGTAAGGAACAGTCTGATGCTTTCTACAACACTTGATTCATTGTCCTGATCAATTCCAAAAGGAAAAATCTAAGATCAATTAGCATTTTCCTCGCCAAAAAAGATGTTTTAAATATTGAATGGGAATAAATTGGCAGTACCTTTATTTGATGGGCATACTAAATTGATTATAACTCTTCATGAATGGGGGAATAATTAATAAGTGTTTAATGGTTGAAAATTTCCAAATAGTAATTAATCCATTCATAGTACATCATGCATGCCAAACGACATGCTCATGGTCACTTGCAGTCTAAAAAGCAACTGACAAGACAATATTTCGCAACTCATTATTATACTCGTTATAATCCACAACTCATTCATTATTTTTTTTCCTTTTTATGGAAAAGCCAATTAGTACGACCTAGAATGTAGAAAATGTCAGGTATCAATCTCCACAAGGACATTATACAAGACAATTACTATTTCTACTCAGAAAAGAAGGAAAGTGTTTTATTGTGGATTTCATTAATTCTGCCAGAAACATCATATTTATAACCATATTTTCAACTTATTCATGGATCTAATGAAGCAACTCACGCAGAAATCAGTACTTATATGTAGTGACCAATTATTTTACTGTTCAGAGTAATAACAAGCTAAAGACTACAGCGAAATGTAAATGGTAGTTCCTATCGCCATACGAATACATATTATTTAAACAGATAAAAATTTTCTTCAAGGAATACTGGGTGGTAGAGGTCAATCTGGATGAACACACAAGGTCTGTTTTCCTCTACAATGCGTTTACTGGGACAAAGTGCACTTTTAGTGCAACAGTTCCATCGTCAGTACTTTTGAAGAGCGTTAGAGAGCAGTGGCTTGCACCACAGATGCCGGGCAATTTGTCTCAATAAACGCACTGTGTAGGAAAACTGGCCCAGTGTGTACACCCAGATTAAAAAATTGTAAAAACCCTCCATGGTATAGAGTGTCTGGTATTGGTTTAGTATTAGCAACGAGACCCTAAGGAGAGAGAAAGAGAGAGGGGGAGGGAGAAAAACAAATAGAAAAGTAAGCAAACATGAGATGGAAGACATAAACAGAGATTCCTTCGTGACCCACCATCCTGCCCCTCCAACCTTCAACATCGTAAACAAATACTAACAAGCTGATTGGTTAGAACAGTTCCGCCATATCCTCTTACTCGTCCCCAACTAACTAAGGTATCAATGTAAATCTATTGGGCAATTTATAGTCACAGTTTAGCACACGGGCTGTTCTAATAGGTTAAAATAAAAAGATGAGGGAAAGAGAAGAGGGAGAAAAAAACTCTTGTTTTTTTCCCTTTCTTACATGCTACTCACGCAAAAAAATAATTAAAAAATAATACAAGAAATAATAATGGCTCTCTGAAGATGGCCCGAGCATTGACCTCTTTCTCCCCTACCTAAATGGAAACTTATGATGATACATTCATCACCAGATGTACTGTTCTGTTCTGTAAATATATAGAACATGTGTGTGTGTATGCCTCTGGGTGTGTGCGTGCGCGCGCGCGCGCGTGTGTGTGTGTGTGTGTACTGAATATTTTCTACTACAGAGGGGCTAGGCTTCTTTAAAAGAAAAAAAATGTTATTGGTAAATCTGCCAGAGAAGGCCATCATTCCTTGCATATTCGTCGAGCACACTAGCAACAGATTTTAGAATAGATTATGCATTATGTAAACTCAGATACACTATACAAATATGGAACCAACCCCTAATTGATAAACCAACTAACAATCATTAACAATTAAATAGTGGATTTTGTTTTTAGAATTTTGAACGGACATCATTTTCGTCATCTACTAGGTAGGATTGAAGGACATTTGACGAAAAATTTCGAAAATCGCATCATGAGTACGACCTCAATAGCCGATTTACCCTTAAGGGAAATCTGCTAAAACATAGAATTTCTAATTCAAACTGAATAGAAGGAAACTCTAGAAGAATGCCCCCCGTCTTAATATCGGAGTGTTGACATGAAGACAAGGACTATCTATTCGAGAATGAGCATCCATCTTGGAGGAACACCAACAGACATGTTTACAAACAATGCTCTTCCCTGCATACAAATTAAACAGGTTTTGTCGCCGGGCGTACAAGGACCTGAAACACCTTTAAGGCCTAAGGCCAATTTGCATACAGTCCATCGCCCGGTCGTCAGAGTGCGCTGCTTTCACCGTCTTCCGGAGGTCTACTGCTCCTCCCAGTAACGCCCGGGGTTTCACCTTTCCGAAAAATCTAAATTGTTAAAGAGCTACCACTTTTGAGCCTTTAAAGTAACCAGCTGACCTTTGCCTCCAAGGGAAAGCCTGAACTGTGTGATGGGACCTTAATGGCTCAATAATGCAAGAATTGCCCACTCCGGTGGCAAGGTAGCGCTCCAGGCACCATCACTCTTAGACATGCTTCGCTGCCTCTTATGGCAGCAAAAGCAAAGAGCTACCAGCAGTCCACAAGGTCTCAAGAGAGAAATTGCTTACATCACGAATAATCTAATGGTCATGCTAAACCATATGAATCGGCAGAACAAAACTATTAGTTTCATAGAATGGTCATAAAGATTATGAAGTTTCTACTATTAGATTTTCTAGAACTAGAAAGGTGCGCATACCGATTTCTAATATTACTGATTTCAATGCCAGTAGTTCCATTACTAGATGGTTTATGACTTAACCACACTCGCTATATAAAATTATGAAATCTGCTTTTATGGCATTTACAAATATTATTAAAAAATGTTACGGCTTTAAATAAGAAGTTGAATGTTTCAACGAAAAGAGCAGCCACTGACTTATAATCATTTTATTTCGTTAAATAAAATTAACAGTCCTGCCTCTTTGAACTGATCAATTCCCTTGCAAGACTTCCACAGAGATATGTTAACAGCAAGATTACGCTACTGGGTAAAAAAGTGAATAGCATCGAGTCAAAAGTCCTAGGTATCTCTACCAGAAACGATTCAGTGTCAATACAATAATAAAAACATGAAAGAAAGTAAAACGCACTAGACATATATAATGAAATTCGGGTACTGTTGAGCCCGGATGATAGAGTACAACAAAACGTGTAGTATATGATCGAAGAATAATTCATCAGAAGCAAATATGATTTGCATCAAGATCAGCCAAGAACACATAAAAACTCCTGCGTTCGTCTAGTGTTCTGCGTGTTCTGTGTTTATGGTCACAGAAACATATGTTTAACGGTGGGAGATATAAATGTTCGAATGGGACAAAAATGTAGTATTTAGTTTCTTTACGCTTCATAATTACTAATCCATGAGATTTAAGTGGATACGTATGCTGAAGTAGCACAGCCTATGGAATAGGGAAGCGGAAGACAGCTGGTTGGTTCATAGATGACGAAGGGAAACGATATTCAGCGGCGGGAGTGGTTAGGAACCGAACTGTCTCCGAGAGTAACGGACTCTAGCGGGAAACACGTTTCAGATAATTGGTTCTTCTTAATGACCAAACCCGGGGATCTGGATTCGTTACAAGCCACATTTACCGCCCCTTTCCAGCTGCATGCTTATCCCAGGAGTGTGACCGTCTGCTCCACGGCCAATCAGAAACGCGAATTAAGTCGTGACTTGGGGGTACCATGAATATGGAATTGTACAATAAGACAAACTATCCAGGTCAATTCATTCCATCAAGCAATCCATTTTTACATTTACCTTATTTCACAGAAAATTTTCTTACAAATAATCACGTTCAAATTCGGAATATGGGTTCAGAAAATATCAGAGGAGTGACCGCTGACAACACTAGCTAAAAAAATTGTCAAGCTTTGATCTCGGTAGCCTCTATCTGCTCTAGGTGACATATATGATATGTGAAAAGTCTAAAAAGAATGGGAATAATATATAATCCATAGAAAAGAAACATTGTTAATATGACGTAAGAAGGAGTGGGTATTTACTAAAAGCTGAATAATAAAAAATGCAAACAATATATATTACATGTATAGCAAATATAATTTGCAATAAGATGGGTTCTATACAATTTTTCAATTCGACAAAAAACCTCGATCAAAGGTTCAGGGGCTTTTTATTGATCCTGAACAAATAACAATCTTTGACTCAAAAATGTGTGAAGGTCTTGCCCCAAGAATGGTGAATCCATATTTTTGAATCCGGCCCCCCATGAATTTAAATTATAGTGATTCAAATGCACATGAGATATAATTATAATTTATGATTAAAACAAACATAGCCACTATTAGTTTTTGCAATAAACTAGTTCTAACAAATTTACTTTTGTTAATCAGAATCGAATGAAGCAGTGCGTCTATAGATCACCCGTCAATCAGATTTAAAAATTGAATGCAGTTCCGAAATGTAGAAACGCTTATCAAGTAGAGTTAATTAATTAACATTTAATTTATACGATTAAGCCTAATGGGATGGGTCATGTTCAGGTTACTCCATTTTCTAGCCAGGGTGGGACTAAGGGTTTTATTTAATGAGTTCGTCACTAAATAAATTCCTATTGCCAAGGTGGGAATCGAAGTCACCACGAGGAATAGCGTGTGAGATTAAGACCAAATCCTGAACTCACTAGAGTTTACTAGGTATATAAGTTCTATAGATAACAACAAAACGCAACAATGTGAAATTCCACATAGTTTATTCTCGTATATGGTTTAGGCATTTAGCAAAAAAAAAAATGTATACGACAAAGAGATTTCTGGATAATGAAATAATTCAAATAGTTAAACTTAAAATGAACAGGGAACGAATTGCCAAGATTGTTAGTTTCAGGCTCCTTGGACAAAAGGAGAATACTTGACGAGCAAAAAGTATTTACAAAACTTTATAATTACTCAGGTTTATTCCACAATTTCTAAGGTACGATGATTAAAACCCCATAAGCTTTTTGAACAGTATAAATTAAAAGTGACGGAAATGAATTCTTTGTTGCGTACAATAAATCTAAAATAACTCTTGTCAGTTCAATAAATTCGTTTCCGGAGAGAATACGGTCATTCCTCTCAAACGAATGTAATCCTCGAGAGAAGATGAATCCTTCCATTGAAGACACCACGGAGAGCCGTTTCAACAGACTGCGGCTATAGATCAGAAGTACTCCTGATAAGAGAGAGTGGCAATAAAGATGGCAGATTAGAGGTTGAGAGATCAATGAGGCGCTGAATAGGCCATAAAGTGAAGAGGATTCTCAGATCGGCTGAACTCTGGTGCTTTACAGCCTTCTTGAGCCAAACACGCCTATCTCCATGGCCAAGGAGAAGTCAAAGGATCGATATTTCATCTAGCATTCTACCCTGGGGACAACGGGTCTCGGTTTAATTTCCTGAGCCTCTCAGGCATATGACAATCAATAGGAGAATCAAGTCAATCCCTTAACTCAACCCCAAAAAAACGCCGAGATCACCACTCAGAATAATGCACTAATCTCAAATTACATTGCACTCTCTCTCTCACGCCCAATGCATCCAAGAAGAGGAAATAGTTTCCAAACCTTACTTTATAAAAAGCGAGATACGCTCGAACAATTTGAAACAAAAATGAATAGACACATTTATGACATAAAAGTATGTTATATCTGAATAATAGATAAAACAATCATTGCACAAGGTGTGGAACAAGACGCCGACCTAACATTAACTCAGAAAGACTCAAAGGGACTGAAGTATGACACAATATTACTAAATCGCCATTTACAGAACTGAAAGAAAAATTGAAACAATTTTTAAGATGACCAATACAAGCTAAACATAATTACACTAATGACAGCAATATAAAATACAGTATGGCATTTATTATGTCTTAATGTATGGATTTCAAATCAACATTGTTGCTTTTAAATCGCACAATCTAAATCAATCATCAATTCTACCCGTAACATTAAGAGCTTGAAAATAAAATGGCTTGAGCAGATTTGTGTTTATTTGAAGCTTATATAATTTACCAACTCGAGGAAAGCACGTTTTGTTTAAGTGTATGGTGAACATAAAAACAAGAATAGTAGTAGTTGGAAGATGGTTAAACCAGATAAGTGACGCTCTGAACATATGCAAAATGAGGCACTTGTAAGTGTCTCGATAGCATCAGAAGGTGGAATTATTTAAGCCAGCTACAAGAATGTTACAGCTTCGTAACAAGGGTCCATAGGGATAACATAAACCAGGAGAGGGAGCCATTGAACAGGTATACGGAAGGAAGAATTAAATTTGTGTACAGAAAGGCTAACATGAGGATCTGATCCGAATTGAGAGACGCAAATGTGTGTCAGGAAAACACGCCCAGCGCCATTGATACATAACGAAGATGTTATCTACGTTATGTATCAATTTAAATGCTTGCTGATGTTCATTTTACCAATGTTGAAGGCAAGATCATCGCAGTTATATTTAATCAACTCTTTCGGAGCATCCGTTTATCAAAATCTAGATCAGCAATTATAAAGTTTGTAGAAATGATATGCCACTTCCTGAAATGATAAGTTTATGGGCTTATCCCACATTCTATTTTTTATTTCTACCGCAAAAATAACACTGTAAACTGGAAGAGGTCTTTATTGATACATTCGGTTTAAGAAAACACAGCCAGAGAGGGAGCAGAAAACTAAAAGAAATACAATTAACACGGTTGATATTCGAACTATATAATCAATATACAGAATATCATTTATGGAATATTATATTTTCAATAATATTGATTATGTAACATTTTTCTACTAAAATAATACTAACAGAGATATTTGATTTTACTCCTTCACAAAAACCTCCCCCTCCTGCCATGACGAAAACCATACGTGGTATTCCAGCGTAAAATAAGATGCTTCCTGATATATTGGCTGATTGCTAATATGAAATGAGTAGTATTGGGGGGTTTACTGGGCTGTGACAACTGAAAACACAAGTATTTCGGTTAATATCCAACAATTTTAGAACAACGACTGTCAAAAATTACATTTGGAACCTAAATTAATATAAACACTTCGTTTTTATATCAATGAAATACAGATTTATACCTATAAAATTGAACGAATATCTCATTTCTAAAATTGATGACATTTGCAGGAACTTTTCAAAAACGCTCACGTACGATCTCAGTCGCTGATTGCCTCGACAGGAAAAAAAATACTTAAACTATCATAGTGAAAGAAAATTTGGATGGGAGGTGTTCATTTTATCCCACTGCGGATACGTAGAAAGTTTGCGTTTCCAGCTAGGAATGCAGGACTCCAAATTCGACAAGGATAGCAAGAAAGTTGAAGACGGTGGGTATTGCAGATTCCTCCTAAGGGAATGAAATGCTCCTCTTCTCATTCAGGACAAAATAGTCGGAAGAGGTTTCACCTATGAGAGAAACTTCACAGCAACAAACTAATGAGGGTAAGATATAATCCTGAAGATAAGATACAATCCTAATTTAATTTATAGATAAAAAAAAAACTATAAAAATATCTACGAATTGATGACTGAAAATGGAGACATGAGAAAGGTAATCAAAAAGTATTTAACTTAACTTCCTACTCGAAACGTAATTTTCAAAGGAAAACTGTAGACAGTGAGACATTTACCACAATGACTTGTGTTAATCATGTATTGCAAAATCAATATCGACAAAGAGAAAAAAATATCACAAATTAATTGAATATATCGCGGAACCAATGATTGGAGGAGGGGAGACTTACATCATTCAGCCTGAACCCTTCCCCTCCAAAAAAAAAAAAAAACATACGAAACGCAGATACAAATCTTCATACAAATTGCAATTTAAAAGAAAAATAATTAGCATCTAAGTCATCTCAGAAAAAAATTAGGTTTAATAATAACAACATGATAAAAACTATGAAGGCTACTCTGTCACATTTAGAAAATGATCATCACGAATTAGTGTTAACTTTACTGATCGAATAATCAAAACGTCATAATATTTAATACAAAGTAAAAATGCGTACTTTTAAAATGTGTACACATAATAATGCACTTTGCGGTTGCTTTTGTTCCGCGAATTTCGGCACATTCTTAACAATAATTATTTTTTGAAAAAGAAAAATGGAACAGTTAGAGATTCTGCATAAAACAGATTGTCTAACAGAGCCTTTATGAACTCTTCGCCAGTCATTGTAACAAATAAAAACAGAAAATCTGCAACGGGCCGATATGCAAAAAATCGTAAATAGGTCACAGGAAAGCAGTTTTAGTTTCCGGTTATTGGCAGCTGAACCATGACGCATCGAGCTGTTTAGGTCTCCTTCGAAAAGAGACTTAATAACTTCATTTTGAAATAAAAAGGAAAACGAATGGCACATGTTAAATGCAAGAAATGTTGACAACGTGAATGAATTATTCGTGACAGGTTGTCGGAGTCGAGCTTCTAACAGAACCGGGCTCAATCATTTTTCGGTATCCTGTTTCAATAATGTAGAAAAACGAGCTCTGATTTTACTTGCAAACCAGATATTTGATTATGTATACCATAAGAAGAAATAAAAACGTCCGGACAAAGATTTCTTGTTGACGTCGTAAACGGCATCGAACTAGATTCAATGGCCAACAGGTTCTCCTACAAAATCCCTCATTATTTCAGAATTTTGATAATAAATTATTTCATATGTAATGTGCTTCAGTAGATTATGAACAATAATATTTGAGCAAATTTAAAATAATATGAATAATCATATGAAAGAATGCAATCAATCAATTTCTCTTGTACTCAAGGTAAAAGTACAAAAAGATACCTTCAAAATACCAATTCCGTCACTATATTACAACTAAAAGAAATCAGTAAAGGAGCAAACTAAACAATCAGATGTTTATGCTTTAAAAATAGTAACAGTCGAAAAATATGTGTTTGTTGACTACATATAACTAATTACGCTATAAGAAAAAAGTATCATTAAAAATACTAAGTTGAAAGCAGGTCAATAATAACTTTCCACAGAAATCCATGACGAATATTTTTTTTTTGTGTGTATTTCCTCTACATAGTAACCCTATGTGGAGGGATTTTATTTTCTGCACATCCTATGCATATTTACATTATATGTGCATTTTGTCAAAACATTTAACATTTTTATATAATTATATATATATATATATATATATATATATATATATATATATATATATACACATATTAAAATGTAAATAAGAACATGAAAATTAAACTTTACAAAAAAATTAAATAAGAACAATTAGGAATACAATTAAATAACCAATAAAAACAAAATTACATAATATTAATATTATATTATTTTTTCCTCTCTCAGCTTAAGAATATCATAGGCTATTGCTTAATTATGACGAATAATTTATATTAGCAATAATAAAATCCCTTTCCCTTGTAAGAAAATACCTATTCTTTATTGAATTCTCATACATTATATTAACCTCTATCAAGATTTTGACCATTTCAAGATAGCCAAGTTTTTATAATTACTGCTTTTGGTATACTAAAGCTATATATTTCATAGTAAATATCTACAAGATATATGAAATATCAATGTAATTTGGTTTAGTGACTGTTGTGCATTTAATTGCCTCAAGTCAATTGCCGAGTCAATACTGCTCAGTTATCTTATCTCTTCTTCTGCCTACTGCTGAGGTCTCAGTTGTTGCCTACACAAGACCAACCTTTGTACTGTGCGGTGCGTTTTAGTCCAGAGGTCAAGCCTTATACGTCTCACGTATCATTTCAAGCATATGGACTGTTTTTTTATTATACATTTCTCTAGTTACTGATCCTGGTTTATCTAATTGCAGTACCTATAATTCGGAAAGAGTTAACTGTTTAGTTGTTTTCTAGTGCCTATATTTTTCGTATCCCCAGTGAACTGCCTTCTACATCACACAACTCTGGATCTATCTACCGCAGTACATACTTTTATCTTTCATATATTTTACGCATTTTTCTTACTTGATTCCTCCAAGAAAATGACACGGTTCTCCAGAATTAGCTATTTCCTTATAGATTTACGTCATACTGACGACATTGCAACCGCTAAACCAGCAGAATCTCATTCCGTGTATGTTTAAATATAGTTGGTGAAAACCATGTTCGAAACTCGAGGCTCTAGAAAAGTGAAGTAAGTAGATAGAGAATATTAAGAACTCACGTCACACATTTTTATTCCTATCAATTTCGATGTGATTATGAAGGGAGTTATTTGTATTTTTTACCTCCCAAATTATGAAATCTTTCCTCGCCTCTCCACTCCTAGTCTTATAATTTATGAACAGATTACTTGCATAAATTAGCCTGTCATGTTTAATTTAAATGCCACGGGTTATATATAAAAATATACCCTTAATAAGGGTAACACAGAGTGAAAGGTGTGTTCAAGCGGAAAGCATACAATATAGAGTTATAAAAGTCTAGTGGGCGTAAGAAGTGCCGTTTAGAGAACTGGAGACTGTTTAAGTATGCTTCCATCGAAAATTATGTGTATTTTATAGGTTTCAGATAGACATAAACCCAAGAATTGTGTAAGTCGTGTCATTAAATATTGCGTACTACACTCATGAAAATGTTATCATGGGAAATCTGTTGGGTTATTGCAGCACAAGGTGGAGCTGTGCAAATACCGGATGCCTTCGGAACCACTGGCTATTGGGACACTTCAATGTACAGTGTGTTACGGGAATTTTAGATACTAAACCCACAAAGCATACATTAATCATTTCAGAATAAAACTCCAAGATTTCATGTAATAACACTAAATCCGTCAAGATCTGGAAAGAAAAACCTATAATGGAAGTTCAAATGCTTCCTGCATGACGACTTGCATTCCTAAGTGCAACGTTAACGTACGCAAATCATAGTATAGCTAAATGATTTGTGGTTGCTTTTTTTTCTATATTTTTATTTTATACAGTCCAGAGTACATTCCAACAAAGTTCAACGGAGTTCAACAGGATACAAGCACGATCGTTAATACGTAGGAGTAGGAGACGTGTAGTATGTTGATCTATACAACTAGCCGACAAATAAATAAGCAGCAATAAAAATTAGGACAAGTAGTTTAAATACAATTCACAATCGTAGGCCGAAAGAATTCTTCAAACCCACCCACAGATACTCATTCGTATAAATTTATTCATTCCATCATTCATATCAATCCTCATAATCAATAATTGATTTTCAACCCAGCCTTAAAAGCTTTCAATATAGACCGCCTAAGTAAACCTTTTAAGAAAATAGCTCGGAGATTGTAAATGGTTTCGGATTTCGTTCCGAGCATATGTTGTAAAAGGGTTTAGACCAACATATGCATCTGGTCCTTTTGTTGTGCCTGAAGATAGACAACTGTCGGCAGTACATGAGCCAGCAGTAGATACCTGCAAAGCCCTCACCCCGGCGAAAGGGTGTTCCCAGAGGTTATCATGACTGGGGTATCACAAGTAATGGTAGTCATCGATTGACAGCTATGAGCACTACTTCAACAACATGACAGGCAATGCTCTCCACGGCAATAGCGGGAGGAAAATCAATATCAACCCACACTCGAAATCGGCTTCCACAAACGTTGTTAGGGTACGTCTACAGGCAAAGAAATCCATACCTAAAGCAATAATGACGACTTCCTAAGTTAAATTAATACAATGGGATTTGGAAATGTAAATCACTATGCCTACAATAATACTAGAGATGCAGGGATTACCGGATTGGCGTCAGCAGTTAAAACTTACGAGTGATTAAGAATACACACGACCAGCAAAGCAAAGGCAAAGACTAACACCTAATATGAAAAGTCCGTCACGCAGGGGCAGCGTAAACTAAGCAGATTTCACACGTGAAGTTTTACAATAGAGAAATTTCACGAGAGCCGAGCCAGTGAAGGAAACGTTCGAACTAGCTTTTGGCGGGAATGTAACTCGTCCGTTAGGCGCCCCGATTTAATAAAAATGCAAATATCTCGGTTAATATTCAAGATAGAGAAGAAATGTATATGACAATATTTATAGTACATCTAATTTGCAATAAGATTGGTTCTGTGCAATTTTTCGATCCGACGTATAGTAACGAAGATATTTCGAATTTTCGAAAATCCTCCCCTCTAAACCCCCCCCCTCCTACCACTGGTCCGATTACAGCCGTTAACGAACTTGATCTTTCTTTTTAAATAAAACGACTAAATATCGAGTTTGGTAACGATTAAACAAAAATTAACATTATAACAGACACAGATATATATATATATATATATATATATATATATATATATATATATATATATATATATATATATATATACAGTTTTGACCGGACCAAATTTTCGTCTTTTACTAGATAGGATCGATGGAAATTTGAAGAAAAATTTCGAAAATTCCGTCATGAGTACAACCTCAATAGCTGATTTCCCTTAAAGGAAATCTGCTAATAACACAAAGATATAGAAAATTACCGTTCAATGACTGCCGACAGGCGACGCAAGGGCGAGAGATTCATCTGCAATGACTCTACTTCCTGTCTTTTAGATTTCCGTTTAAATTCCTACTTAGAATCTTCCTGAATTATATTTCTAGAAATAATTTCCTGTGGGGCACACATTAGCCTCGTGAGTTAAAGCGTAAAGTTTAATCTCTTGTGGTAAACCTAGAGTGGCAAGTTCAATTCCCGCCTTCGCAATAGAAATTTATTTAGTGACGGAATTAAATAAAATCCTTAGTCCCACCCTGGCTAGAAATGGGTGGTAACCTGTAGGTAGCCCGTCCCAATTAGCCTTAGTAGCAAAACGTGGACGTTAATAATAAATAAATAACAAAAAAATACTGATAATTTGTACTCACATTTAATAACCTGTAGTGAATGCATTTTTATTAAAGCAAATATTATAACGAGCATGCAGCATTTCATGAATCTAGTCTAGTGAATTAAAATGTCAAACATCTACTGAAGGAAATTAAATTGTAATAAGGCAGGCTGTATACAAATGTTTAATTGAACTCGAGCTTCAAGGAGTGATCACAGGGAAAACAAGAATGTTTTAAGAGATATTCTAGCGCAGAGCTAACGGGGTAAATGAGGTTGTGGGAAAGAGGAAGAGAGTTGAATTAAAGATAGTGACATGTTGAGGGTGACATCACCAGGCCACAAGGACAAGATAACTCATAGAGACTAATCATCACAGCTTGTTGAGTGCAAGAGGAGCCAGGAACACATCAAACACTGCGAAAATAAACCACATCCCCAACTACTAGAGTGTTAGCATATGTCAGTCTGCCCGGGCGATATTATCCTTAGATCCTTAGTCATTCAGGGAGGCCTTTCCAACGAGGTATAGACAACAAAGGATTTATAAATATAGTACTTGTATAGAAAATAGCAATCTCGGGATGCACTTACAGCAGTTCACCTGGAAAAAATC
This sequence comes from Riptortus pedestris, assembly GCA_019009955.1. NCBI lineage: Eukaryota > Metazoa > Arthropoda > Insecta > Hemiptera > Alydidae > Riptortus > Riptortus pedestris. Next base: position 212,074,385 of record CM032228.1, on the reverse strand, counting down.
TACTAATTTCATTATGGAACCAACAATCTTCTCCTGTAAATTACTTTAATTCTATTAAAGATTCAGAAAATTGTTTTTTTTTTTAATGAAAAACCAAATCGGCTCACAATATATGCATGCGTAACCTTTAAGGAATTTGAAATCAGAAGGTACATGAAACTATTTGAGTGTTTTAGATAACCCGTGATTCACTTTTTGTGAATTGAGAACCAACCACACATCTACCTTCGATAAACTAATTTCGATTACAAGCGGTAAGTAGTATTGATTTTTAAAGGAATGCCTGCTTTAGGAACGATACAATCGAAAAAGACCTTTACAAATTTAAAATCCGAAATAACGTGTAAGAACAACAAAAAACAAAAATTGTACTATTTCGAGACATTTAATACGGAAGGTGATCCGTAATTTGTACAAAGTAAAGGAAGTATTATAATCGTGGAAAATTTAACTTTCATGATTTTAAAGGAATTAAGTATCCGTTTTGATCCTCCCTGGACCCATTTTGGGCATCCCGCATAAATCAAAAACGATTTGAAACTTGTAAATTTCTCCATTCCTATTAGATTGATCTGGGAAATTAGAATAGGAATTTTATGTTCTCTTTATTGTGAAAAGGTCTATAAATTAAGTTCTATGCATTTTACCGATAAATGATCCGATTTCTTGAAACGGATATGCCTTTCTAATGAAATAATTTGGAATGAAGTGTAGTATAAAATTTAAACTTAATTCCTTAGGGTACGAGTGCCTTATAGTGCCGTATAGGATTTTTAAAATAGTAAAACAAAATTGAGGTATAAATAGTGTTATACTTTTAATGGTAAATTGGCAGAATAATTTTCTTCTAGTGAGGTGCGATATATATTTTTATTTATATATACATAATATGTATATATGAACTGATATATTATATCAGTTCATATGTCATTTTAGAAAAAATAATATCTTTTATTTAGTCCCTTACAAATATTAATTAAATCCCCGACACTTGTCGAATGGCTACACTCCTTCTCAAGGAGGTGTTTTATACAAACGGTGTCATTGCTGACGCGTTTCATGTTAAGTTAGGTTAGTTTACTATAATTACCCGGTTTAATTGTTTTTAATAATAAAAAACGTGCTAAAATGTTTTTAGCTACTTGAAGGATGACTCTAATACATAATAAATTGCCTCACATTATAATATAAAGGATGTAATATTGAAAGATTAATAGGTTTAAAAAAAATACAAATTTTGAGTATATGAATATTAGTATATAAAATATCATAAGTGAATTTGAATTAATGCTTTTTTTTCTAATTCTGTATACAAAATAATCCCTTCAGGAGGAGTGAGGCACATGAAATGTTCATAGTATTAAATAAATGTTTATAAGTGTCTGAATTGAAGAAAATATTTTTCCTGGCCTACAATGGCTCTACTATCCAAAGAATTTAGTACGATTGAGAAATCGAAGGTTGCAATGCATTAGCATTAAGAAAAAGGTAGAGCAATAGACGATAGGAAAACCTAAGCAAAGACAACATGGATAACTCCCCGTGGAAGCTATATGGACCAGAACCATTCGTGCGAAGCTCGTTCATGTCATGCGCAATACTAGATTGCTCAATGTAAATTCAAAGTGTGCATTGCGTAGCCTGCCGAAGACTACCTGGTATTTGTACACGGGCACGTGAGGTTGTGTGTGCACTCGCCTGGAACGGAGAGCAACTGGGAGAATCGTGGGTGTAAAAGATAATACTAGTGGTTATTGATATTCGTGACAAATTTTCTAGCGAAATAGCCCAGGTTTTTTTTCCCTTCCCAATGTTGTTTATATATAAGGGAAACTTCTCATATTGAAGCAATTTCTAAACACCCCTAATCATCGAATGACTGGATTTTATGATGAGTCTTTTCGAACAGAACTACTCAATTTAGACTAGTAATAATGCGACATTTCACATTAACAAAAAATGTAATGTACTATCGTATTAGTTAAATAGAATAGTCAAGAAGCTTTTAAAAAAAAAAAAAAAAAAAATAGAAGAGATAAAATAATACTACAATGGGATTATCTTAAATATGAGCGCAACAACAAAACAAATAAATGATGTATTTTTAACGATTGATGGGTTTTAATATTTTCTTCTGTATAATTATTATCCATTTTCAAAATTATACCAAACTTGAAAAATAAATAAATGTGCGCAAAATAACTCCATGATGATTAGAGGGAAAAAATAAATAAATATACACCTGTTTAGTGCCTTGTAACAATGAAACAACCTCCATCTCGAAAGATACAAGCAACATTAAAGATTTCCTTAAAAAACGCAGACATGCGGGGAGTGGGTAGAAGTTCATTAGAATTGGGATTGTGACTTGACGTCACATCTGGATCAGGGTAATCGTAACGAGAGTTCAGGAGCTCTGAATAAACTAACTTATCAGGTTCGAATTCTGTATGGTCAACATGGATTTAATGACAAGCTCTCCAAATAAAATTCTCAGTCGCACCCAGGCTAGAAAGTAGTGATAACTAGTAGATAACTTTACTAATTGACGGGCGAAAGCAAGTTTTATTGCTGAAAGCGAAAGGAAAATATATATTTGCGTAAATAGATGTAATGTTATGTTTAAATTGGTCTGAAATTCAGTACGCATGTATGTGTAGTCAGAACAGTTTGAGTTGTTGCTGTACAGTTTTTTTCCAGAGTTCTGATAATTGGAAGTCCTATAAAATGATTAGAGATAAAATATTGAATGTTTTAGATGAATCACAATAGGCCGAAACAGCATCACATTTTATTATTTAGGCAATGGACTATAAAAAAAAAATACAATTCTATAAGAAATTTATGTTATTGTTATTTAGACATCTTAGGATACATATGAGTTTTTCATTATTATTTCCAGAAACAAAATTCACAACGATTTGAAGTACGGATTTAAACAGAAATCATAAAGGACAGGAAGTACTGTCATGAGAGATAAATCGCTCGCCCTCTTGGCGGCATTCTCAATCCGTCATTTTCTATATCTATGTATTAATAATTTGTGGGTTTATTATCCCTGCTGCTTTGGTTGTATTTGTAATAGCCCGCGAATTTGTGCTCCAAGAAATACATATCAGATTTCTAACGAAGTAAATCAAGTTTCCAACTAGCAAAACAAACAAGCCTTACGTTTCAAGGTGAATTTAGACGGGTTTACACTAGTTTGACATAAATTAACACTTGTTGAATGGGCAAACGACCTCATGTTGACCTATGGCGTGCTTGGTATGTTAGAGAGGATGGCTTGCAGATTCTGGAGGGCTTTACGAGGGAAGGCTGTTAGCCTTGAGAGTCAGACAACAGTTAGCCTCCCTACGTTTCTACACCAGCCATACACCACTTCAGCTACCACCATGTTGGAACAGATCTCCTAGGAGCGATGGCCAAATAACAAACAAACCTGCGAAACTCGCAGTGAACCTCTGTATTAAAAATATTCAGATGAAGTAAGGAGAAAGTACTAAAGAAATAACATATATAAACCTAACTAAAAAAAAAGCTGATTATGCAGAAATATGTCCCTTATGCAAAGCGAAAAAATGTTAAAAAAATATTATTTCTCATTTTATAATGAAGAGTAATAGCGAGATCTGACCAAATTTTATTTGTTAAGAGTAGTTATTATTATTTATTAACGTTCACTTTTTGCTACTGTTATCTACAGGTTACCACCCTTTACCAGCCAGGGTGGGATAAGGATTTAATTTAATGAGTTCGTCACTAAACAAAGTCCTATTGCCAAGGCGGGAATCGAACTCGCCACTCTAGCGTTACCATGCGAGCTTAAAGGCAACGCTCTAACGCACCAGGCTAACCCGAGCCTCGTTAAGAGTACACGATCAATTCAAATATTGGATGTCACATTTAAAAATGCATGCACATCAATTCCATATGAACGATATTCATTGACAAAGATTATTTAATTTCGTTCACATGTCAATTGTAAACATTCAATCAAAATGACGAATTAATGGTTTTAGGGTAATAATTCGGGGGAGGGGGATCTCTTTATTATTTTCTGAATCATAAGTCAGATCTCAGATTCTATTTTAAACATTTAAATTTTCTCAAAAAGTTAAACATGCTAAAACTTGATGAATGGTGACCATGAAACTAACAGTTTACCTTTCCGTAGCACTCGTCACCAGAGGTTATGTTAGAGAGGATGAGAGGAGGGAAATCCGATAGCGAATTCAATGAGCTGCATAAAACAACCATGTAAACAATGGGACTCATTTCTGTAACCTAAACAATGATCATAATTTCTTAAAAACCTTCGTTTTTTCGGTTCGATTTCGTAGCTTAGATTAGTGGTAACCTGTAACAACCAGTCACGGTCAGCCTTAGTTGGAAAACGTTATTTTTCCTCGTGAAATTGATATGAGACATTAAATGGGTTAAGGACATGTTAATGTATAATGGGCTCGACGATGAAATGGATTGCGTGCATGTCATGCAGTTTGACATTTGAGGGTTAGGTGGCAACCTATCAGTACCTGGAGGCACACATCGTGACCCATGCTGACCACCGAGACTCAGCTCTAGGTTTAACCTAGATCCGACACAGCTGGGATCCGCCTTTCGTAACGGATCATACCGTTTTATCCCAGCGTCTCTCTTTCACAACAATCCTATACGTGCTCAGTCGGAGTTACCATAAACAGAATGCTGAATAGCTTCTGGTTGAGCTGAATAGTTCGTTCACTGGTTCTATCATTCCAAATGGAGCACGGCAGGTGGATTCAATCTCGATGTAAATCTGGTGACCATGTATGCTCAATCAATCATCTGTATTTAATACGATGATACATATTTATTATATATTCTTCATATTTTATGGCAAGGGTCACAAATAAAAACTTTTTTTTCCCCGTCCGAACTTTATTGAAAGCCCTACATGTTTCGTGACTTACTTGCCACCACTTCAGAAAAAAAAATATAAAAAATTAATAACATTAATTTAACAAATGCTTTAATAATTCTTTTGATAGATATTGCATTAATAGGTACCTACATCTATGATATATTTATTAAATCTAATTATAGATTGCTACTTACATCTCTGAAGTGCTCGTTTCCCACTTACATTTGTTGCGACTGTCCTCACTGAGGAGGTAGTTGAAACTGAGGTTCCCGAGGTACGTTAAGTCAACTGATTACAAATCGATTACTTACAAGTCAATCTTGAACTCGATTATTTCGCGTCATAATTTAAAATCGATTAATTTATGATAAAATGTTATAGAATATATGATTGAGGTATTTAATTTCTGTCTTTTTTGTTTACTGCCCTTTGTCTATTTTTTATTATGTGAATATTATCTTTAACCGTTCGTTTAGTATTATTTATTTATTTATCAATTATTTAAACTTTTTTCAAAATTGAAGGTGTGCTTCTAGGAGATAGAATGATCCGTGAAAGCAGTTTTCAAAGCAGTGCCACGAAACATGTAAGGCGGGTTCAATAAAGTTTGCCGTAAAAACATGTTTTTTATTGGTGACACTTGCCATAAAATATGAAGAATATAAATAAAAAAGGACTTGATTTCATGTAGTCCATGGTCTATGTGGCCCAGAAAAGAATGCGAGACAATATTTTGATTTAGTGACTCGTTGGGATAGGATATATGATGTCTACATTAAATAAATATGCATATATCTTGGAATAAATGTAACGTTCTGAGGAGCTTGATGTTTACAATTCCCAGAGGAGCAATTCTAGGAGATAACTCTTCTCCAGAAGACAGACCTCGATGGCACAATGTTGGAATCATTATTCATCCCGGAGCAAGAAAACACGTGCAGCACAAGTCTATAGGAGCAATAGAGCAGAGTATTCTGCGCACAAAGCCAAAGCAGAGAGCAAACCTTCTACAAATGACTGGCAGAAGTCCATACATCAGATGGTAGACAACTCCGCAAAGTTCGTGACCGGGAGACTCCTTTAAAACCCTGTTACAAGTCACGTTGGCCTGTGTTCAACGTAGATGTCATCGTGCCCAGCTTGATGAACGCTCTTTCAACATGATTCTCACTCAAATAAAATTCAGATATTCGGAATCCTCCACTTTGTTGCGGGAGGCAACAAGTGCTAACAAACGCAATAGCTGAGTGTGTGAAGTGTTATCAAAGAAATCCTAATTTTAACCTGTTTTCATTATAACATCAAAACGTAAAGCTTATTTACATTGTTACCTTTGAAAAGAAACGTTCGTTCAGTTAACTTCAAGTCACGAAAAAAAGTGAAGTTTATCACCGCTAATATAATACTTTCAGCCAATAACAAATCAATTTAAAAATTCTTATAACTTATGATAAAAATATCCTATTTTTTTTTTTTTTTTGAATTGTTTATACAGGAGCACCCGCAACTAGGTGATTTGGATCAAAATTTAACAATGTAAAATAAACATAAAATTATATTAAAATAACGAAGAACCTTACAAAAAAAAAATTAAACACGATAATTAAAATTAAATATAAGTAAGTAATAATAGCTACAAATAAACATTAGACTAGTATTAAAGACAACAATCTAAATGGTTTAATTAAAAAATAAAATATGTCACACCTAAATACTTGCATATTTATATTATGTAAAATTGTTGAAAAGTATATTAAATTTCTCACTAAGTCAAAATTAAAAAGGAAAGAAGTTAAATTTTATGAAAAAGGGTCAAATTTTTAAGGTGATTTAGAGTTTTGTCGATATGTGGGCTCCTGCCTGTAAGAAGTTCGTACATGTTATTTGGAGTCTCTAAGTATTCAATATTCCTGCAGTATGTGTTTAATGGTTAACGGGTCCCATGACATGTTCTGCATAGAGGTCTTTCTGTTCTTGAGTGTCCTACCTAAGTCTCGTTAATACACATTCTTCTCGTCTATTATCACGTCTGCTGGTTGGCCACTCACTTAAAAATATCCAAAAGTAAGCCATTGAGTGTTTCTAACTAATTAATAAGGGATAAATATGATCGTACATTTCAAACATTAAAATAAAAAATAATCTTTTAAAGAAGTCATAACCGTTCATAAGTAAACAACGAAATAGTTATATTCTATAAAATTCAAATTAACCCGATTGGGTAAACTGGAGAGAATTGCACAACTGATGGGCCAATAGGAGTACGAAAAACGAAATGGACCAAGAATAATCTGAGGGTTACTCGACTCGAAACAGCTGCTGCAACCTACTTTCCAAACTATTCGTAACTAATCGATTTCTTTCGATAACCAATTCAAGGAAACGCTATTTGTAACCCGAATAACTTCTTCAATAGACTCATAATGTAGTCAAGCTGATTCTGGAATTTGTAAACAATTCTCCGTAGCTTTCTCGTTACATAATTGGAGAAGAATCGTGGAATCACAAAGCAATTACCAAATACTTCCTGAGGAAATCTGCGGTGTACAAAGGACTTCAGCTAATAGTCCCGTGGATATTTAATTTAATTTCCAGTTAAGTTCAAAACTATTTAAAATAGGGGTGGTTAGGGGTCACAAGGAATCCTTGGTTACAGTAGCATCCTGGTGAAGGAGCACTGTGATTGAGCTTATGTTCTGTAAGTACACTGTAGCATAAAAGAAATAACTGTGAAGGAAGGAGGCCTTTGTTTTCTTACCAGAGATACCAGATAACTTCACCACTCAGCATCTCAAAAATGAGGTTTTAAATAACATCAAAGAAAAGTAGAATGAAATACACATATGGGGTTCTTAACTCACGGCAAACTATAAGAACTGAAATATTTTTTACTCAAAGTACTTGTGATCCAAAGTATCCCATTTTTTATAAATTAGTATAATAGAATTCTGATTCCTCAAATCTAAAACATATACACTATTTTGTCTGTCTGGAAACACATGATATCTATTTTGATCTGCAGATTATACAGAGACACCTGAACGAGGTAGGAACTACTAAATATGGATGACGCTAGATTTCCTAAAATGTACAACAGACGCCTTCTGTTTCTTGATTCCTAGCCAACCAATGTCAAGCTGAACTGGGCCACACAGGTGAAACTACTTTTAGTAAAATACAATAAGGAAACGGAGTACTTTCGAGGTCAGTCTCCCAAATACAGATCGTGGAAACATATCCTGAGTAACCTGGTTAGCACTTAAAACCAAATTTACCAACAGATATACATACATATTGGTAAAAACAAACATGTATCCACACATTGAAAATAAATATCTGCATTTCTATAAATAATGCGCGAAGCTAGGATGGTCGGACAACTAAGATTAAGATTAGGAACCAAAGATGAAGTAAGGATGGAATGAGACAACAAAGTGTTCGCCATAGGCAGCTATCAAGCTATGAAACTTCTGAACAGATCCATATGCTTGCATTATAATAGTACCCACTTTGTCAATACTTAAAACAATTATAATGTTGCAAATGAAGGAACAATTGTTAATCGTCTCAAGAGCATGCCCTTGGATAAACTAAACAACCTCTGCATGTTTATGTAGCAAGTCACAACACTAGAAGCATCAGAAGCCATTTGTGGGAGCAAAAGAAAAATTCATTTAATTTCACCTACTTAGTATATTAATTTTATTACTTGTTTTTCTACCAAAAACCAGTTATTTTTATCAATTTGTTTTGTGAATTAAAAAAAAGTTAACATATCAAAATTACATTTTGGAACACTCTATTGTAAGAAACGTTCCCCAAATAAAACATGATTATTTTATTCTACTTTTGATTTTGTAGCAGATATAACAGGTCAACTTCGGACTTTCATATATCCATCATTTTGTTGGTTTCGAATTCAAACAATGGGGTTTTCAAGAAGAATGGGGGTCAACGAGATTTTTCAATGGGGTTCAACGAGATCTTTCTAAAGATATAATATACGGAATATTGACAACATTTTTTTTGAATTCCCCTCCTCTCCAACATGTAGACAGTCTATAAACATAACACACCAAAAGCTACCAGTGAATTAGTTTAAATATTTTCAGTCTATAAATATAACACACCATTAGCTAAAAATGAATTAGTTCTAATATTAGCATGTAACAGAAGGGCAATGACGAGGCTATAAGAGACAAAATCCTCTTCCTGCGGTAAGTAAAATTTTACCAATCTGGACCCAGCAAGTCAAAGTCGGTGCATAATAATAAGGTACTGCACAAATATGGCTTCAAAGGAAATGCATTGGAGCCGAACACGTTTGTTAGAATAAAATGTTTTTTTGGTTTAAAAAGTCATAAAATGTCCTTCCCATGTGGATCTATTTATATTACGATATGTTAAACGTACAAGATTAATTTACATACTTGAGTGAGAAATCCTGAAATCAGTTGTACATGACTCACCTGAAACAAAACAAAAATATTAAATTATATACTGAAAACAGATAGTTTTTGTTATTAAAAGATATTTGGAAACGTAATTTCAAATTCATCGCAACAGAATTGATATATATTAAAATTATTAATACGCTTAGATCAAATTAATTCTATTCAATACTCTTCATGTTTTGCTAATATATACATAATTATAGTTTGTAATCAAAATCAACGAACAGGGCAAAGCAATAATGATACTTGAAAGAGCACTAAATTGCTTGTTAAAAACAACAAGCAGTAATGAGGCGGAACACAAAACACCTAGATTTCACTATTTCCATAGAAGGTCGACGGTGAGGCCAAGCGTTTACCCCAAACCTGGAAGCTTTTCGTTTCGTAACCACCGCCAATGAAATATTTCGGCATTTCCAGTGAAACAGGGCCGCAAGAGAAATATGAGTAACCCAAACCATGGGTACACCCTTTAGGGAGTATCTGTCTCTTGTTATCCATTAAATGATATGCATATTGATGTCGTGTAAACCGATGTGCAGCCTATGGCAAACAAATACAACATTTTTTAGGTTAATTACACTCTAAATGGGGTATAACTTTCGTTGCTACCTTCTTTAAAAGCTTAATTACATTCCAAAAACAAAATTTCTCATTTATTATAAATAATCACATACAAAGTTATTCTGTTCGGAATTCTCATGGGAGAACAATACATTTTCTATTAAGATAAGTAGACAAGGGTCTGTTAGAACGGTTCTGCTTGCCATGGAATATATATGGTATGGATTAAGTCGGGCTGAAGAAGGGCATATGCAGAACAGGGCATCTTGGTGGCTTACTCAACTGATGCAAGAATTGGTGAAGCTGATAAACTGAATGTTACGTGAAGCAGCAAATCTTTGTTCCTTATTTATGTCAAGGGTTCCTGCTGAGTGTCTAGGTCTAAACTACGGCCACTAAATAGAAATTAAAATTTAAAGCAACATATCAATAGTAAAAGTCCGTGGGCAAATAAATTTCCAACGTCAATTAAAACGTGCTATTTATATGAACGTCAAATGCTGATTCTTGAACTATTATAATTGTGCTCATATTGTTGTGCTGGATCAAGATAAGGGGGCGAAGAAGTGAATAAAGTGCCTGAGGCGGATCTTCATTATGGATATGCCGGTACTGGCAAGCAAGTGAAAATAGTGATGACGTCATAGCTGCGGGCTGAGAGGGTCAAACGGGGCGGAACATTAGAAACGTTAGTTTTGTCGACGGACTAGTGAAAGCGTTCGCAATGAGGTAAGGTTAGCAGACGGAAGGAGAGCCCAGCCATGAGAGTGGATTGTTAAGGGGTGCGGTTAATAATTGTTGCCGAGATGAGCATGTTTACTTTCTAAGTGTGCGGGAGGACAGACTCCACAACCGAGAACACAAACGTCCCTCGACACAACTCCCCAAGGGTCTCTCCCGTCAGCAACCTGTTGTCTCCGATAATAGTATCCCTGTCTTCTCTATTTATACAGCTAATTACCGACCGATAAGGCCTTTCTAATGGCGAAAACCTCTTGCCATCATTAGACTCACGGCAATGCTTCATTACCAATTCCTAGGGATAGATGGTTTAAAAATAATGAGCTTCGAAGGCTTCAGAAACTCTAATAAGAGATCCAATGAAATCTCAGAACTTCCTAATCCCCACCAGTATGTAATTATGTGTGGAGTCACCGACTTAGCTAAAGTCAAAGTTGAACGTTAGCCCTTCTTTTTCCGCCTGACTTGATCCAATTCTCACAAAATCATGATGTCTCCTCAATCTATTACAAAATTCAGGAGTCTTAAGGAATTTCTCCAGTTTCTTCAGGAAGGGTGTGGTTTCCTGTTGGCTGTGTCGCATACAATAATGCCGATTTATTTCTACATCGAAACAGACCCATTCGATTTGTCAGTATGAAAACTGTTATTTAAAAGAACAGAATTGAACCGAAAACAATTCATCCTGAAAACTGAAATGGCTAATCAAACCAACGTTTTGTTTCCTCAATTATACTTAAGAATAATGTCCAAATCTGGAAAGCAAGTCCAAAATTAATATAAGCAAATTGCCCAAGAGGGGTGTACATACTTCAGAATCACCCATGCCAACTCACTCTTCGAGACCAATCTATCTATTATACCTTGCGAATACAACTGGCACGGAAAAATTATTCATATCAAGAATTCAACTGGTCCAAACCACACAATAATTAATTGAGTCTTTTGTTTAATTTTCAGACAGCTTATTTACACACATATCTCTGTAACAATAACGTAAAGGAACAACACGTTCTTTAATGATGGTACTTTCTTTGCACCGAAAACATCATTTGAGCACATACCAATTAAGACTAATGCCACCCATTCAAGCCAGTACAGCTAATTATATGAATGAATAGTAATATGCATCTCCATCGTGATTACCTTAAATGTGACTTGTTACAAACCTGTCTGGGAAAAGCTTTACGGTTTACCGTAAACTTTGGATAATTTTTTAATCTTCTAAAAAGAAGAAGGTGGAAAAGGTAAAATATAATTTAATAAGTTAACCATTTGTTGCCTTCTTGGAGAAAAATTGAACTCTCTCAGCAATATTGGTAATTTTAAGGGAAAGATTGTGGGTCTTCATTGCGTCGATGAAATCCAATAACAAAGGATAAGTATAACCCACTAAACTGCCCATTCGGCACTCCATGAATTTAAGCAGAACTTTTAAAAATTGATTTTTTCACAAAGTAAAGTTTACGAAACGAACTGAAAATGGTTCCGTTCCACTAACAGAGGAAATGACTGTATAGCTCGAGTTTCAGGTTGACTGCTGCTAAAACTAATCCGTTCGGCCTCTCCCTGAAGATGGTCTAGTGCCGAAACAGAAACAAGCCGTGACGAACCGATCATGTCACAGTAACCGACAAGGCCCTCTGGCTTTGTCTCACTCGCCAAGGACTCGCAGAAAAACCGATTCGACTCAAGGGAGTGGGGAACGACTAGCTAGGAAGAGTAGATAATTTGCCCATTGTGATCTCAGACGTATGGCAGAATTGGGTGCGCGATTTTTATTTTCCATGTTCGATACAGTACAAAAGGATCCAATGCACAAGGTCTTTTAAAGAGGCACCCATTCCTTTTAAATTATAACTCAATTGGTAAGTGGACTGTAACACTCAACACTACTCGTCATGTTGAACTCCATAACACTGTAGAGAAGTTATTTGTGGTCCTTAAATTCCCTTAAAGTCGGGAACGATAGTTTCCATTTTACAGCCTTATGAACAGTGCTGATAGAATTCAGAAAGACACAATTCAACATTAAAAGAAATACGTGGAATTCATAATTGAGAAGAAAGTTCAGAGAAATTGCGATAACGATCATAGTTAATATTTAGAAGTGAAGTGCCCACACATCTCAAAATAATTGTTTAAATGATCTTCTTCCCCAGACTAGCAAAGCTATCTACACCATTGTGAGATGGAAGCATCCCTGCAATTAAATCTGATGTTAAATCCAATGTTACTCACTCTGTTCTCATTCCTCCCAGGCGATGTAGAACCAGGGGGCTTAAATGATGATAAAGCAGGGACAGCTTGTGCTTTCCCAAAACTTCAGGAATTGACATTCAGATTATTTTGCCTACCTTTTTTCATTCCAGTCATTAGAAGATTAGGCAATCTAAACTTCTTTAAAGTAACCTGATATTGAATGAACTTATTTAAAATCCAGTCTAAAATTCTTGGATGTAAGTGGATGGACATTTTCTGTCTACCATATATCAGCTAAGCATTTACAGTTTTCTCTATTTAATAGAGAGATGAATTCTCTCTTTTATTGATGCTGCCGTATTTACGTGTAGCTTTGAAGATGGAGACAATAGTCTTTGAAAGCCCGTAGCGATGAAATAAAAACTTGTGAAGAATTGGACGTTTTCTTGTCTCCAAGTGCACAATATTCTTCACTTCCAACAAAAAAAAAAAAAAGATGAATTCTCCAAACTCCACAAACCGCTTGCTCGTTGAATTATGTCTTACTAAAAGCACTACATAAGACTGTAAAATGGAAAATATCTTCTTTCACATTATGAGTGACTTATATGACACAAATAATGCTTCTACAGTATGATATTTGGATATGATAACCAGTGTTCTGTCTTACTGCACTTACCAATTGTGTTATAACATTAACAGAAAAGGGTGTCTAGTTAAAAGGCCATAAATACGTCAAATTAAAATGAACATGAATATATGATCGTGTTTTTTCAGATTAAAGGAGATTATGGCCCGTAAACATTCCATAAATATCAGAATTAAGAAAAAAAAAAATTTTTAGATGAATAGAAATAGCTACTTAACATAGGATTAACAGTTTTTTTTATACAGTCATCTTTATGACATTTATGGCAGGCAAATTTTGGGGAAATGAAATTTGAAGGGATTAAGCATGTAATGATGAGGATAATATTGGAGCAAGAACAGGGGGTCCTTGGCCTGGAAACCGGCTTTCTAGACCGACATGACCAACTCCAACATTTGCCACACTAGCCTTATCCATCTAGATCCGGACCAGTAAGGAATCAATTCAAATATGGTAAAGCTATTGGTCTACGGTGGTTTCACACTTCTCAACTGGAGAACAGGAACTCTTTTTTATGTAAAAAATCGACTTGCTTTCCCAGCTAAAGGGAATAAATGCTCGAGGTACATTCTGAGCTAAAGGATATAGACCCTGAGACATATTCAGAGCAAAAGGGAATAATTACCCACGCAACACTGAGATATATTCTCTGCTACAGGGAATCACCGTGTAACATTCTCAGCTAACGGGCATAAACTCTGAGATACATTCTCAGGTAACGGGTTTAAACCCTAAGATACATTTTCATGTAATGGGTTTAAACCCTAAGGTAATGGGTTTAAACCCTAAGATACATTCTCAGGTAATGGGTTTAAACCCTAAGATACATTCTCAGGTAATGGGTTTAAACCCTATGATACATTCTCAGGTAATGGGTTTAAACCTTTAGATACATTCTCAGATAATGGGTTTAAACCCTAAGATACATTCTCAAGTAATGGGTTTAAACCCTAAGATACATTCTCAGGTAATGGGCTTAAACCCTAAGGTACATTCTCAGATAATGGGCTTAAACCTTTAGATACATTCTCAGGTAATGGGTTTAAACCCTTAAATACATTCACAGGTAATGGGTTTAAACCCTTAAATACATTCACAGGTAATGGGTTTAAACCCTTAAATACATTCACAGGTAATGGGTTTATAATCCTCATTAAAGATAATAAATACAGACATATAACAGCTACACTCACTGATAAGACTCCTTCCCTGGAATTTGACTCTAAGATTGGAATTTACATTTGTCCGGTGATAAACTAGTTTATGAGAAATATTCAGAGTATTTCTATTAGTATCGCATAAACAGTGGTTCAATCAATCTTTTTATCACGACAGATTTCATGTTTGCACTTTATACACTAAATTCACAATGAACGAGTGTTTTGTTTTATGTTTTTATTTATTGTCAATGAAAATTACACAAAAGGAAGTACATCAAACTTTTAATCAATACATGCGACTATTTACCTATAATTTGAGGCTGTATTTCTTTTTAAAGAGTTATTAAAAACTAGCGATAATCGGGCTTAAATATTTCCATTGGAGACGTAAAATGCACAATCACAAAACCTTCAAGCTGTTAACAAGAAGGCTCCACATGACGCTAATCATGGATTAGAACATCCGTTCTGGTCAATATTCATCATTAATTCATAGCAACCAAACCACTTCGTCATGGATCATGTTGCCCAATCTGTCTGAACATCAAGACTAATGAAGGAACGAGCCCCGTGATTAGGAGTAAAATTATAACAGTCATATGTACAGCTCTGAACTGTTATCAGATAAACTGTAACTCGCTGCCCAATTTAATGATAGCTGATGGAACTAATATGACAATTAGCCATGACATCTACCTGTCAACAAGATTAAGAGGCTACATGTAACAAGTGTCACGGCCGGTTCGTAGGTCAATGGTGATCCATAAAGAAAAATCTGTCAACGTCTTCATGATCCAAGAAATTTAGGAAGAAACAAGAGGAAATCAATAGTCTTAAGCTGTCAATGCCATCAACTGAATGACAAATAGCAGCAATGTAAATGTTCAAAGAGACAGCTAGCTTTCACAAATTGGTCATAATACCATAATAAAGAAAAAGGAATGAGGAAGAACCGATATTAGAAACGCTGACTTCTAAGACAAATGTCTTACAGCTGGCGCTAATAAAACACTCTCCTAACAAGCAACATCATGCCTATATAAACGCACTATTTATGACAATCTATGTATTTATGTATCTAAAGAAAGACGGACTGCCACAAACAAATAAAATAATGATTCCGATTCGTTTTTACTACGATAAAATTTTAAACAGAGGCAGGATTCCACTGTAATACAACTTACATTTCCACATCGACCTGCCATGTCAGGGTCTATGTTAATCCAAAACTCAATGTATGTGTGTGTGTATGTGGGCGAGGGGGGGGGGGTCTGAATATAGAAACATTTAATTAAAAATTCCACGGGCCTATTACTATAATGATAAAAAAAAAATCTCATATTCATTAGCTGTGTTATCTAAGCAGATTTCTGCGTGCTGGAATGATTCATGATGGATGATGTCATTTCACATTCAACACTATATTTTGACCAAAATAAGGAGCCTATATGTATATTAAATATTTAGTGAGACAATTGCTTTAAGTAAAAATAGGGGTTAACAGAAGGCTGAAAGAGAAATATAAACGTAAGTCGGTTAAAATTCGTATCATGAAGAAAAGGGCACAAAAATGGCTGCAAATTACTTTCGTAATACGTTTCGTTCTGTATTATTTTCCAATGCGAAGCATAACATACATGATTTAAATTCTTCTCTAAACCATTACATCCCGTCCGATTTCGTTCGTCAGAAACATAATGTTCCATTTTATCTGAAACGTTTAAAACGTCAAGCAAAGGGCGTCTCATTGCATATGTATGTATCGCATTACAGTGAAAGTCCGATGAAAACAATATGTCTAGTTTAGTTTAGAAAAGGCATTGTGTTATATACTGGCTTATTGTTACTGATCATTATGAGCTAGGTGTTTTGTTAGAAGCCATATTCATTTGAAAATACTTCCTCGAAGCTGGAAGACATAGTCACAGATATTTTGTTGTTGACAAAATATTAATAGTGCATTTCGAGAAGCGTGCACGAGCCAAAATCTCTGAAACCGGATATCCTAAGTAATCGGGTTGAAGATGCACAAGGCTAAAGTACGCAGAAGGTAGTAGTGTTTGACCCCAACGTCTATATTGACTTTATTCCTTCTTGAAAAAGCTCTTTTTTCGAACTTACTCCTTTTTAGAAATTCACTCTTTTACCGATAGATCTGTTGCAATAAATGCTACTTTAGTGCCTATTTTCCCCCATGACTCATTTATTTATTTCGTAGCAACCACTTCCGTCATTTTAAAAATAATACATTCACAGGAAAATGGTTATTTTGGCTCTGGAAATGTTTTAGGAGCATAAATTCCAGTATTGGACTAAATAAAGAAAATATATCTTTATGAAAGAGGAGTAAAGTACGAGGCCTAGGGATAAAGGAAATCTGATGAGGAATATTTAGTAATGGTTCTAGGGTGGTGACCAAAATAGATCAAGACACCAGCAGCCTTCCGCTCCGTCCTGGACTGTGCACTCAAACCCCTTTGTCCATGGCGTGCTCAGAGGAATAGAATCGACTCACAATACAGGCCACAGGGACAAGCTGTTTGAAGGTAGTACGCACTGGATCATTATGAAGACGGCGATCGGATCTGCAGGAAACTGTTTAGCAGCTAAGATTCAATGGCGAGATAGAATATGACATATTCTTATTAAGAACTCGTCTGTAAATTGAGCAGTATCTATACATATTTGTCAATGACTGTCAAGACAAAATACTGATTTGCGTATTATTTTTAATGAATAGTTACAAATGACTACAGCCTCGTCAAGCATTTACCACATATACATATTTCCTTTGGTACTGTAGAAACAATTAATAAGTATGGAGACAATAGTTGTACACATGAAAGAACATACTCAACCAACGAAAGGAAACGCGAAACGATTGCCCCTATCATAATAATAAAGAAAGAGATGAGAAAAGAGCGCTAAAACATGACTATCCAATTATGTAACTATTGCATAGGCTACAAGGACGAGATGGAATGGTAGACAATATTCAGACAACTGATTCAGCAATCTTACGACACACCTTGCTAGCAGATACTAGCTTCAAGCAACGGCAAGGTGAAGGCACTCAAATAAAATTCACACTACTGCCTTAACTCATGATTGTAACACAAAATGTTTTAGTTGTTCAATATTAATAATACGATTTTATAAAAATAAATAAAAAAAAATATCTTCATAAATAAGTAGATATAAGATTTGTTTGGAACATTTTGGACTTATATAACACACTACATAAAATGGAATGCCTAATAATGATGTCGCATTAAAGTAATGAATTACTTAATGATGTTAATAATTTAGTATAAATCTACCATGCAACATAAGAGAAGAATGGCGAGCTATTGAAAAGCCCCAAAAAGAAATTATAATCATTAGGAAATAGGAAAATACTAAAAGCTATGCCAACATGAAATAAAATTTCAAGAGCACTACTACAATCAGAATAAGAAACTGCCAGATGATAAACATAATTGTCATTCCAATAGTGGAATAATAGAAAGCATGAAGTTGTTAAGTCTCCCCAATAATCACAAGTACCTACTAAGCCGATAGTACTACTGGAAGGAAGTTGTCCAAGAGATTAAAAAGCTTTAAATATCGTAATAAAGTCTGATCATCTCCATCAATCTATAACCACTTATGATGTAAGTTTCAGTAGGATTCCAGCGAGTATTCCACAAGTTTGAGAATGTACTTGTTAATACCTTCCGGGAGTGCATTCACTAAACCCCTAATTTTCCTTCGCGGTTGCACAATTAGCACCCTTAAGGTTCACCTTTTTAATTTGAATAATAAATACTTAGAGAAGACGAAAACACGGCAATGTTTTATGAGTTTCTAATTTCCGAGGAAGAAAGACGTGTTTCATGACGCTAAAAGCAAATACATCGCATTCGCTGGACGGAGAAACGACTCTCGGTTATATTTTATGGAGAACTAATACGATATAATGATGGGAAAACATTTGGTGTCTTGAAAGAGTATATAAGGAACTCACTTTCCAGGCAGAGGAGAAGACACTGGAATTGCTGGAGGCTATCCTATAGAAAGCAGGAACTCGGGTCGTTAGAGGTGCTGGAATGCAACGCCATCCATATAACATAGCATTCCATAATCACATCAGATAGATATAATCACATTAGACCTTCATAATCACTAATTATAATTATCCTCTGAACATCCATACCCAACCTCATATTTTCATCGATCAAATGATTTAAGATATACCAAATAGCCAGTGAATAGGACCAATCAAACCCTTACCCAACGTGCCATGAATAACAACCACTTACCCTGTAATACGACATTTAAACAAATACCTGCAGTGTATTACAAATAATAATATAGTTACAATATTTTGTTACGTAATGTGATAAGCAAACTGGGTCAATAGGTAGGATGTATAAAATACACCACAGTTACCCAAAAGCCTGCCAAATACTACGGTTACTAGGTAATATGGTAACCATACCATTCTATCCAGGAGAATCTTACAGGAACAGCTCAAATAGTTCGGATAGTAGGTTATATGGTAACCATACCATTTTACTCTGAAGGCCCCCTACGAGGAGTGCTCAATCACTACAGGTTAGTAGGTTATATGGTAACCATACCATTTTACTCTGAAGACTCCTTCGAGAATTGGTAAAGAGAAAGGTTAGTAGGCTACATAGGAACCTTGCCATTCTACCCTAAAGAATCTTACGAGAACTGTTCAAAAACTATAAATACACCAAATTATTATTCAATTATCTTCTCAATTTCTAATGACACCCGAAAGAAACACAGTTTACGAGGGGGGGGGGGCTGCAAAACCCCGAAAAGCCTACTGTTTCCTAAAAGTACCAGTTATTTTGTGCAAGTGCTTCTTAAAAATTTAGAATGAATCAGCATTTTTGTGGTACAGAGATAACAGATCCGACATTCATACTAACTCTATTGTGATGTACAACAACCCATTTTCTAATGAGGGATGGGGGGGGGGTTATGACCTAATATTATGTGTATGAATGTACAAAAATAAATCCAATCCACTTGATTAACAGTTATCAATAATGGCGCCAGTACTTTCACCACGAAATGTCAAAATATAAAACATACAATAAAAACGTCTTCACGGAAGATCTATGATAACGAAATTATTAAATTACGTTCTACTATTGATTTTTTCTTTGTAATAGATGTAATAGATACGAATGGTTGTAAATACACCTTTTGCAAAACAACTAAATGGAATCAACAATACAATTAAACAGAGTTAAATAGAGTGTCAAGCATGTTTATAAGCGTTAATTAATATGCGTTGGAATGTTCCAAGGCATTCCTCAGTTTTAATAGTGAATATAAAACAATTATAGATTAACATGATAATGGTAAGATGTGATAAGTTCGAACGAAGAGAACAAAGTAAAAGTCATCGCTATTCATAGAATATTATTTCTTATGAGGCACTACAGTTGTTGAAAGACCAACTCATTAGTATGGATCAATAGGTTTCCCGGCTACGCAAGTCCTTCCTCAAGTAATCACAATATTCTTGCCTACCTCCATTTTCCCCAACTTCATAAAGTAAGTCCTCATAGCACATCAGATTCAACAAATAATTCTAAAATACAAGACATCCCAATTAGCCGTAGTAGCAAAAAAGTGGACGTTAATTAAAAATAAAATACAAATCTTAATATTATCTTCACAAAAAATTAACCGATTGAGGTAAATCCAGATATATCAGGAAAAAAATACAAATACTTCCAAGAACTAATAATATTATGAATTATAATTATGTTATGGATAATGAATTAGTTACACGGGGAACCCTCAGAGAACCACGATACCAATATGCATGCCTTAGTCCAGAAGCACATTAAAACGAGCTAGAATACAAGCTACAATGTTCACAAGCTCCTTGGTATCTATATTTTAGGAGTGCGCAAAATGAGTGTTACCAAGAAAAATCAGTTAAACCAATATGTCATTAAAGAAGTTTCGAATGACACAGAACTTTCCAAATTGATTCAATATGCTCTTCAGTCCCCTATCCAAGTGTTAAATTCATCATCCATAACATATAATAGATTTATTTAAGTATATAAAACAGAGCAAAGATAAAAGACAAGACTTATTATATAATCACTGCACATACTTAACTATTATACTGAATGTAGGCGGTGAGACTATTTACAACTCCCGTTTGACATGCACGAACTATTATTTATTATCAGTAGGCTGTTCATATACTGAAGCCATTCTTCAATATGTTAAAATCACAAACGTATACTCAAAAATTAATTAAAAATCGCACACACACCTCACATCTCCCATTTAAAATATTGTTCTTGGACTCCAGTAATTAATACTTATTATTTCCCTAGCTAATACAATAGTATATAGTGAATATGAATATATTCATTGTTCTTGATATTAATTTGTGTTGCCCTGCTCTTATAAGGGGCAGATCATTGATGTTCTGATCACCATTGATGATTATGATAAATAAATAATACTAATTCAATTCCTCATCTTAATCAAAATAAAATCATACAAATTCTCCTAATTTCCTGAATTGCTTTTTATTTAACTATAAAACTGAAACGTTCTGCTTAAAATAATTTATTTTTATTTAAGCTTTTCTGTAAGGTTAGAAGAGTCCCTGAAAAGATAGTTAAAATGCCACAAATAAAGAGGAGAATTTATAAATAAATAGATATATGATGGCAATGAAGGATCTCAGATTTATTTTGAAGTAATGGGTTGTAAGCTGAAATGCTTTACCAGAAAGCTATATTCTTAAACCATTTACTCCCCCCCCCCACGCAAATGGTTTGATTAGTCACCCTTCAACGTACAAAATCCTCATAAGCTGTTCCTAACTTGAGAAAACGGTGAAGCCTCACGATCTAGGAACGCTTCAGGTGCATAAACCTTCTACATTGCAGGAAATCCGTGTAAAAGGAAATGGAAATTGCGCAACTACGACCAAGGAATAAGAGATGTATTGCAGCAATAAATTGAGAAATGTGTGCCCGGAATGTAACGAGCACATCCTACCTTCCTACACGACCTCCAATATGGCGGATGGTTACGCTAAGCTTAGAGAGATTCTTCAAGGACTAAACCAGAATCGGAACCAAATTACAATTCCGTGATAATCAATGCCTTGCGGATACTTACCAAAAGCAGAATGAATATTCTTCCGCAGACGAATACGTTCAGGGAGTCCACCATTCTCCAAAGCGTGTTTCGCTCATTTAAATAACGAATAACTAATCACGAACTCCTGATAACAGCTATAATCATGTGCGGCACGAGAGGGAAGATTGCTGATGGTACGAAAATTGACTAAAGAGTGACTGGCAAGCCGGATGATTAGGGAACTGATGGCGAACTCTACCGCAGCGGTGATGCACCATGATTGACACACTGATGACGCCTTGCAAAACCCCACCTCGTGGCGCAATAGGTAAATAAAACCATTGCAAACTTCCATGAGATCATAACATCCGTAACTTAAAGGAACTACAACTATAGCTACACAAATCAATATCTAGACAAATGTAAAAGGAATATCTTTAAGATATATATATATATATATATATATATATATATATATATATATATATATATATATATATATATATATAACAATCATTTTTCATTGTGGGAAATGCGGTCTTAAAAGGCTATAGACCCGCATACAAATCTATGTATAGAAAGAACTTTTTCCCAATTTTTATTTAGATCTAGATCCTACCTTAATTCTTTACACTTTAAAAATACTTTGTTCACTGAGAAAAACGTATAAAAGATGCACGTGGTCAAGCAAGTGGATCAGAGAACCTTAGTTACCTCTTACGTAATTAACTAAACAAACAGACCAATTGAGAATTAGTGTTCATAACCTTCATGAATAAAAATGATTGAAACTTCAATTAAAAAAACTAGAATACATCAAGTAATTTTTATTTTTTTTAAATTTACCGTCGTCTGAATCCCTACACGTGAAGATCACCCATCTCTTTATCTAACACCTCTTGGACGGCCGTTTTGATGTCACTACGGAAACAATTTATTTTACCGCCTAGTGGTGATTTATTGATAGCATTAAACGATGAGAAGAGCTCTACAAAGAACTCACAATTTGATTCTTGCCTAACGAGGCAAGATGTCGGGTACTTATCCCCATCTATGAAAGGGGTTATTAAAAATCGATCAGACCTATTCAAAGAGGAGCTTGGCAATACTTGTGTTTTGGAAGGCTCAATTCAGGAAAGTTTCAAAATTCATTTCCACTACCCAAAGGCACACATCTTCCACGACTGTCCCAAATATCAGTGGATGTGATTTTAAAAATTGAAACTGCATGAATTTCTCAATATTTAATGTTTTCATTTTGATTCTACCGAAACATAGGCCACCTATATTTCGCTTCCAACGACTGACTATTTTTCTTTTAGCACACAACCGATTAGCATTTTCAGAGCCTAGCATACATACAAAATCCCTAACATACGCTTATTATAAGCATTCTGCGAGAATTTCAAAAAGAAAACTTCTTAGATAAGGAAGATATCGACAAGCGTCCAGTGAATGGAATTTTTGCCTCAACTTCTAACATTAAGAGTTCAGTGATGACAGTCGCTCACTTCAAACTTGTATCATATTTATTACATCATTATATTCAATAAATTGTCATTTCATCCTTCATGGTGTAATCAACTTAATCTCCACTAATCTGGTAGAGAATATATCGCCTGCACTTACATCTTCTCCACAAAAAAACAAAAATACTAGAACTTTCAGACTCACCACGCTTCCAAATAAACAGGAACATTTTAAATAAGAACAAATAAAGGTTAGCAAGGTCGAATAGATTCATAATGGCGTTGCAGTTTGGTAATATATGCAAGTTCTCAGCGCAGCGTTGTGGCTGACAAGTTTTAAAACAACACCATTATCATAACAGCTGATCTAAATTGGACATGATAATGTTGAAACAAAAATGAAAGATGTATGGCTGATTCAGAAACGTTTTATACACGATGAAATTTTGAGTTTGAGAGCCGTTGGATTTGTACAATTTTTGTTGCGTTCTTAGTTGAGGGCCAAATTATTTAGAAAACGGGTAGTACAAAAGTATTACACTCGCTTGTAACAATGATCTCAGAGTTTCTGATTATTAACCGAGCATTATCTTTATAATCAGTAACAAACAGGAAAGGATGATGGTAGAGGACAGCAGATTCTATATGTAACTGGAAAGGCAAGCGAGTTAAAAATCATGCAACCTGTCTTCTGCCCCGAGGAAAAGACACGAATCTTGGGATATAACTGAGATTCTATCACGTAGCCATGAGGAACGAAACAGCCCAACTGTCCTCTAAAACACAGTCTTTATCCAGGATTAAAGGGAGAACACCATTGGACATCAACTGTCTCGGAGATAGACCAGCCATTTTCTTTAGAATGGGTAATTGTTTCTAAACACTTCCTAGATATGGCTAAAAAATCATGCAAAAATCTTGCATCGTGACTCAAAGCACGCTTTGTTAATCAAGTCGTAAAAATTTAGATTAACAGAGGAATGAATCAATACTTTACCAATAATCGACAAAGCTTCAGGCAAGGAAGAGATTTTCAATAGATAAAAGTTAGGAAAGGACACCCTCAAAATCTGAAAGGATTCCTTGATAATAGAAAAATTACTGTACCGCAGACCTATAATTTAATGTTGGCAGTAAAGATCTTTTATCAGGGTGGTCAAAGTATAGACTCACTAAAATTCACAGACAGTAATGACTTCCTGGTAGATAAGATTTAAAAATTGATAAAAGATTACCAGGTACATCAAATGCAGCGTGAGGCCTCGAGTGACCAAGAGTGTTAAGGTGTTGGTCCGAAACTCTGAATTTTAGGCTCGAAATGAGGGACTAAGCCCTTGTTATTTTATTACTCTCGAGAAAAACTCCAGAACAGTCGACTAAGCCAGAGGGAGGCGAGCGTCTAGTACATAACTCATCGACAGTGAGCAGGCAAAGAAGAATGTAAGGGCTCAGCAAAACTGATGACCTCTTCTAAACTTGTAGAAACTCTTCTAATGTTTAGTTTTAAAAATCTTACTTTTTTCTCGATTTTACTTTTAAAAAACGTATATAGCATGATGCCAGAAAATAACGAGCAAACAGATAATAGCCAGAAATAGCAATAAGTAAAACTATGCAAATGAAGAAACATTATTAGTTTAACAAAGCACTATCCAAAAGGTTGAATTTTCATTTTATCTATAGAATTAAATAAACTATCTCGTGTAACACTACATCATTATGTTTTTTTCATTATTACCATTTTGATTACTTTTTTATTTACAGGGAAAGAAATATACTTCACTCAGTTTTCCAACAAACTTCACAAGAAACTAACACCGATAAGTTACTGGAAAATGATGGCTGGAGGCCAGTTGTAAGTTCGCAGTTTAGAAACGTTACTATTGGAGGAGATAGTCGGCTGATTTAAAAGCTCAATCAATTTTTTCATCTAGGAAGTAAGAAGAAGCAATGAATAAATGTAATTAAACTAAAAAAAATAACAAATGCCATGTTCTGATCCAATGAACCTCGTGGAAGACTCGTCAAATTTGGAAAAAAAAACAAAAAAAACAAAAAAAAAAAACCACAACAAAAGGAAAGGTTAAATCCTTTCAAATAATTGTCGGGGAATTGAAACCGCAATTATTCAATTGCTTAGTTAAAGTATGCAAATAATTCTAAGCTTTAGCTTTCCACAGTATGTGTGACCCCCACAAAACACAGGACGTCCCGAAACTCAGGATGCGAGAACAATGGGGAAAGAAAGAAGCTTTCCGGTATGTTTTAGCCACAGACAGTTTATTTCCATAAATACATTTCTGTTAGTATATATCACTTGAGGGGGAAAAAAGGATAACCAGTTGGAGATAGGAGTGATAGAAGAAATGACAAAATAAAAAAAAGATATACAAAAAAAAAACGGAAAGAAACTCGCTCTCCACTGAAGATACTGATGTCAGAGAGTGCGGCGAGAAAGTGCGACCAGCGCCCCCAGTAGCGGTCACCGTAACTAATGGGCAATGCAGAAGGGGAAAAAAGAACTCCCCACAACCAGAGGCTCACTTCCACAATCCAACATCATATTATATTTCTCAAGGTCTAGAAAGTGTTTTATAACTCCTTCAATTCAGTAAGTCTGTGAAACTTCACCAACTATGTCTAATTGGGTCCAATGGATTATCTTTTTCTTTTCCTACAGCTGTATTCAATTCATAGAGGGTACTATACTTCTTGAGCATGACAATGGAGCAACTATCAAGACGAATCATATATGAAGTAAATATTTTTCAATGCAGCAGTGACAAAAGATTTAAATATACTTACCTAATGTAGTAACATGAAACACAAATTAAGTTAAAACCTTATCAAAAGAATGTGCGGGGAAGGCGATATCAATAAAGAAAATAACTAAATATAACCACAATAATGAACTCAACGTTTTCACATCCATTTCTAAGGGGCTTCGACCTACTATCAAAAAAACAATACAAGACTGGCAAATGTAATAGAAAATGGTTTACTAATAACTACTTTTCCAATTGGAATTTACCGTACGACGTTAAAAATATATGAAATGAAAACTGAAGAGTCAAATGGAAGGAGTTAGTGGATCGCCATTGCGAAAATAATACAGGTTAAAGAATTGAGCAGATCAACCAAGAAACTACTAAGCGGTCATTGAGAAAAACATTTTTGTTAAATTCGTTTTAAAGTTACCACTCAGTATATTTGTCAGATGTCCATTTGATATTAGTACTTAAAACGTAGGCCTTGGTATATTGTGATAATGTATTTAGTTATATCCTTTATTTATAACTCTCAATAACGATAGTTTCATTAGAACAGTGCATTTAAAACTTTTGGCCCTTTTAAACTAATAATCAATATATATATATCAATATAGCAAAGAGGGAATTCAACTCACAGACTATTCTTAATCAGAATGTCTTTTTTTTTGTTGGTCAAACAACATAAACAGAGACAGTCTGGGAATTGCTTCCGTTTCCTCGTATGGTCCCATAAAAGGAGGACAACGAAAAAGAAAGAAAAAAACACTTTACTGTACTAAATGCCTGACCTTGATCAGCCGAAGGACCCAGCCACGATTTGAACTGCGATAAAAACAAACATACTATCTTGTTAGAGAAGAGAGACAGAGAGGGACGACTTTCTCTTAGGCAAGATGCTGCCCATATAAACACCATTGGCAAGGCTGATAAAGCACAGTGCGTTAATGAGTAGCATAAACATGGGGGCCAAAATGAGAAGTGAATGGCGTCATGTAACATTTTTGAAGGGTGAAAGAGAAGATATCGGAGAATACAAACAGCGCCTTTAAAAGGTTACCGCTCAGATATGAGAGAGAAGACGGTGCGTGATGAGAGATTCCTTTATCAGCAGAGAGATAAGGAGTGAGGTCAAGGAAGGGCTTATAAGCTAGGTACGGGACCTCTCGGCTATTGTACTTCAAGGTCTCCGGCTCCCGCTTCCTCCTTCACCAGTATTCTTCAACTACAGAGCCCCTTTCACTTGTGAATTACACTCACTTATTGTGCAAAACTGAAAGGTTTTGAATACTCAAAATATTTTTTATTATTCATTTCTTTGGCATTTTAGCAGTTGTGCAAAATAGTTTACGACTTTTATTGTCGTGCTCTTTACATATATATTCTTTTTGCGTCCTGCGATAAAATCTCTAGTATAAATGTTTATCCTAAAAGAATTTAATTATGAGTTCCATGTACTGACTACGGTCATCCAAGTAATCCGCCATGATGTATGGCAAGTCTAAGTGAGTCCTTACATGACATTCAGTTAATAGCGTTTTCGTAAGCTGCACGTTACGGTGCACGAGGGTTCATAACATATTCACTCGTGAAATTCACTTGTATTATCTAGATGTTATCTTCCGATAAACCTGTGACATGAAGCCATTTTAACATTGAATGTTTCAGTTCTCTATATCTCGATTTCTGCCATTATTTGAATCTATAGGGATTCGAACACAGGACTACTGACTATCAAAACCAGAACTCTACCAACTAATCCCCAAAAAAGTGTGACTACAAATTAAATTTTAAAAAACCATGTAAACAACCCTTCCGTAGAATTATGAAAAACCCAACTTACGATTAAAAATGAGAATTATTGTGATACGTAATCAATCAAATTCCAAATAAACTTAATACATTTGTGAATATTTAACAAATTCAGGAAGATAGGTTCTTCCAGCCTAATTAATCACCTATATTATGGAAATTCGACAAGAATATATATCTGATAAAAATCAAGAGAAGATGACAAATTGCAGCATTTAAAACACTGAGCCTGGAGAAATTCCTAAATCAACAAGTTAATCAGCTGTGTTCACACAATTAAATAGCACATTTTGGTTTTTAATTTATGGTCAAGAGTGATTAACTTCAATTTTCTTGATGCCTAGCATTTCGATAAAGTATCATAGCGAGATTTGTACATGAATAATAAAATAGTAAACATAACATCGAAGAAAATATAGAACAGTGCAAGAATTCGAACGATTATAAATTGAAACTATGTAGATCTAAATTGAAAATTAACCGTTAGAGATAAAATGGTACTAACTTTAATACCGTCTTTATTGTATAAATAATTTATTATTTTACGACACCATAATTTTGGCAACTACATACATTAAAACTATATACTTCGTCCTAAAGAAATTTGATATCATCTTAAGAAGAGAAAGCATCAAATAAATAAATGATAATAAATTTACATTTTAAACACTTAGTTACTTAATTAAAACGTTGCCTAATTTTTTTTTTAAAAACTGTGAAGTACAATAAATGACAAATATTAGCTTCAGTTCTGCGGCCCTTACCAATATCAAGTATGAGCTTTTTTTTTTTTTTTTTTTTTTTTTTTTTTTTTTTTTTTTTTAAAAAAAAGGGAAATCGCACGTTTGAGACTAGGTATCTGACGAAACCATCGCCGGAGAAGTATGCCATCACTAAAACCACAATTCAGCTTCGACTGAGAGATGTGTTTCACAAGAGTCGGTCAGCTGGGGAGAAACCATCCGCCATATCAGCGAGATAATTCACCATTTATCGAAACAAGGCCGAGAAACAATGAGCCCCCTAAAAGGGAGATATAAAGAGTGGGTTGGGCCGATTGGGGTATATCGGAAAGTGGGACGACGGGAGGATGGTTACCCTGGAAACGGAGGATCATAGGCTAGCCTATAGCGGGAGCCTATTGGATCGCACCGCACGTCCGCAACCTCTCATGGTCCGCTCGACCTAGACCTACAAATCCTGGGGCCACCGGTTTCCCATTATCTCGTCAACAAGCCAGCATTCTGGGAAGGGCTTCGGCACAATGATCGCAGGTTCACCAGCCTGTTACAACCTAAACGGGTCACATACAATTAAGCCGGCACAATCGAACTGGGCATTTCCTACAGCCGGAAGTGTCATGATGCTTGTGTAGGATAGAGATAATATATGTATTTTACCCCGAACCTCAATCATTTGTTGATAAGAAATAGAGGCATCAATAAGAAGCTCGTAGCACGCAAATTTATAAATAGAAGCCTTGTTGCTGTAATATTTGACTATCATTTTTTTTTTTTTTTTTCCCATAATAGGTTCCTTGAAAAATATACTATATCACCAACCACGTCTAACATGATTTAAGCAGTCTATAAACCTCTCGCTGATGTATATTTAAAAGACCAAAACAAGAATAAATATTATCGTTAATCAATAAACATCACAGATTGCTTATCCGGCATAAAAATGACAGAACTGTGGAATTTTCAAAATTAGAAATCAAGTTGTAATTCTTAGAAAGGATTGATTAT
The DNA here is from genome assembly GCA_019009955.1 of Riptortus pedestris. Lineage (NCBI taxonomy): Eukaryota > Metazoa > Arthropoda > Insecta > Hemiptera > Alydidae > Riptortus > Riptortus pedestris. The sequence continues at coordinate 212,044,772 of CM032228.1, read as the reverse complement.
TTGAAAGAAATAACGTACTCACAACTATATTAAATTATTCGAATCCAAATACTTCCAGACTTGGTCTATGTCCTTATTATAATTAAGGTTTTGGGGTATTGACTGTGTTCATGATTTTTGCCGAGGTTCGCTAAAAAAAACTTCCAGCCGCCTCCAAGCTTTCTCTGAGACTGAAGAGGCCTCTTGTCTTCAGAGACTAAGAACAGACCTATTTAGTCTCAGAGAAAGCCCTGAGGTAGTTGTAAATGCCAGGCTAAATGTTGGTCAAAAACATGACAATGCCCGAGGACAATAATTGAAATGTTTCATTTCAATTTCTAGCAACTTTTGTAATATTTCAGAATTTGCAGCTACGTCGTTGATACACCGGAAAAGGGATAAATAGTCTGCCATCGTACAAGAGAAAATGGGAAAGCAGGAAGTATCTTGACAGAAAAGTGATGAATGTAATGAAGCGATGGATATCAGAATGGTTTCATAGTAAGGAGTAACAAAAGTAGCAAGGCTAGTGGAAGTGTACGATTTTATTTAACTGAAAGTTACAAGTTTTTATTTGTTCTTAGCTTAATAAATAGCGTAATTTCTGCCACCGAAGTAGGTTAGTCAAACGGTAGATAAAGTGCAATCCACCACACTAGCTTGCATATTACAAAAGTAGATACGCTGAAATTCAACATGTGTCCAAATACAAACTAAGCAAAGGTAATTTTCAGTTTAAAATAAAACAAAATGTCTCGGATAATATTTATCAATCCTGTTAACAAAACTTATTGAATATTCAATAAGTATTCATGATTAATTATAATACCGCCGTGAATAATTGACTAACTAAAGAACAAACTCCATACTCGAGGGTTAATATCTATTAACAGACATAGATGCCCCTCACTTTCTCCATTCAATTAATGCACACGCATTGAAAGGGCATCTGGAGCGAGTGGTAATGAACGTTACACAGATCTATTTTCTAGCCTTCAATAAGTCAGAATGATGACGTCGAAGAGTAGTACCTAATGAACAATTACATAAGAGAGCGGTAGAGAATTCATTAACCTTGATCTTGAATACGGGGCCGTGTTGACCCTCCGCCTTTATGTCCGGCCCAAAGGACCGACTGCACCAGACAAGGACGTTCTCAACCTTCGTTGACAGCGGCCCTGAGACCTAACTATCAGCCTGACTTCCGTTTCTCCACGGTAATTAGGTAATTAATGGCAAGTAATATCCAACCAGCCAAGTGTATATGGGACTTACAAGAAATTACTATTAATTAACTTCATATGCAGCGTGACGCTCGACTCAAAACACCACGTACTGTTGATAGTAAAAAACAGAAAAGTAGTAAAAATCACAAGACCAGTGACAATAATAATTTAGTACAAGAGTAGTAAAAATATGTGACATTATAACAGATTAATTTCGGAAAAAAAAGACTAAGACAATATTACTCTTCTCATTATTCATCAAATAAGACTTCGTAATGCTTTGAGGATACACCTATACTCATCGCGTTAATATCCCCCAAAAGGCTTCTCAGATACCCTCAAACGCAAGACTATTATCAACATTCTTCTAGATAATTGAAATCCCAGTTCTATACAACAGATACCGAAAGAAAATCTCAAATTCTTTATAAAAAGAACCTCAAGATAACCACATTCTACTCTCGTGTCGATCCATTCTTTCTGAAGTTACTCTCCAAATGTCAGACATTTCGAGAAATGTATAATATAAATTTCTCTATATATATAATCAAAACAATTGTTACGATAACCATTAAAAAAAATTATTATCACAAGTCTAAACTTCCAGAGCACTAAAAAATAAATTGTCTCACATGATTGTCACAAAAACGGAAGGGGCAATTTTGAAATATCGAAAGTATGGTAAACACAGTTACTAAATATCCAGGAGGGTGTTTATATTTCTACATGAATGTGAGAGAGAAGAGAGATGCAACATTAACGTTAACATTTTTTATAAGAAATCATCCAACAACTATAATAGACCTTGAAAACTTCATTACTCTATGTATGCACTTATACCGTTTTAAAAAATATACTCAAATGATCTTAATTTTAACCATTATGTTCAAAGGAATAAAGAAACGTTTTGCCAACTAAATAGCGAATGGTGTTTAGGGAATAAGTCTAAAGAAAACAAAAGTCCCCCTTCCCCCTCCTCTTGACAAAATACAACTTGACAGGAGCCTAGAATGTTATTAATGTGAAATTTCATACCTTCGCAACCACTGGAATGCGACTATGGGCATCACACATTTTTTTTCCTCATCACACCACTCTCTCCCCTAGGCATGGCTTCACTGGGTCACGCAAGTCTCGCCACCACAGCGAGTCATCTTATGTTTCAGGGGGAGCTCATTAAATAATAGTGGGTGAAACATTATACACTAAAGATGCTAATAATAATGTAACGTACAGTCATAAATCCGGGGAGTAAACATGATAACAGGTTCCAGACAATTGATCTCTGGAATATTCATAGAATGAGTTCTAATAACAAGAAAAATAAAGCTAAAAAAAAAGTTTCTCCGAAATAACGAATGCAGAATTATTCCGCATCACGATCAACATTATTTTTGTTCATTGAACCCCTTTTCCCCTTGCACCCGGAGGTTCCGCGATACAGGGAAAGCGCAATGAGGATTTCACTCGGCTCGGCAGCGGGTATATAAAATGCAAATACCCGTCCTAATGAAGCGTGCCGACAGAGCTGAAGTCCGAAGCAGACGGTAGACAGGGGGCGTTGCGGTCAGGGTGTGGGGTTTCAACGGGAAACTCGGCATGCAACTCACAGCTGCGGTCTCAAGTCCAGCCCCTACTTAAGTAGGCATCTCGCCCTCCTCAAATCTACCGTTACTACGTCAACTCAACCGGAGTTAAAATCAAAAGTGGGCATATCGAAATAACTCCCTGATCAATGCATACACAACGTTTCATCGCAAAGACATGGTACAACAAATGCTTCCCTAGAATTCTTCGACGAACAGACAATAATTTAAGTAAATCACCGTCATAAAGGCAGATTATTGATACCGCTGCTAAAAATGCTTAAGTCTTATTATAAATATACTGAGAATGTTTATAAAATAACTATTTTAACTATACACCAGCATATATTTAAGGTAAAATTAAAATTACTTCAATTACGGAGCTACTATTGGTTTCAGGGCAGTGGCAACATCGGCAATTGTTCAGCATATTTAATTTCGCTGCACGGTTACTGGGATTTCCATTACACTTCTTCAAACTTCTGTCCATTACACTTCTTCAAAATTCTGCATCGTGAGGCAACCGACGAGCTACAGGAATAAGGATTCTTTGATCTGTAATGTCATTAAATATAGCCAGAGTACGCGTCATGCTCACCTTCACCGCCCACCAAACCCTCTTGCTTTTATGGGCTGATTCATTTTTACATTTGCATGATTGAAAAACGTGTAAATAATAATCCGTAATACGAATATATTTCATTAGAACTTACAGTGCTATATCTGTAAGTAAAGACATAAATTTTACAATTTTTGTCCGGTCACCAGTTCCAGCTTACTTGCACTAGATGACAATTAATTACTTTGTTTACTGTATGGCGGTATCAAAGAACAATTTTCGAAGTAGATACAAAAAGCTGTAAACATCAAAACATTATTGTAGAAGCTGATTTACAGAATGTACAATAATATTGTTCGAAACAACGGGAAACCCGATCATTACATTTCTAGGTAGTATAATTTGTTTTTAACCTGTATATAATCGGTAAAACAAGCTTTATTAATACATTTTTAAGATTTGCAGAGAGTTAAAAATCGAAAGAGAAATATTAGACAAAAGATAGCAAAATAATGAAAAAGCATAACTTAACATTACAAGCTCCCAATTAATTTGGAACATACTACCATTGCTGATGATTACCCCAAAAAGCGTAGTTTTATCAGGTGTATATGGAATCACCATTACTTTCCCTTTGTGTGAGCACCAACAACCGTTCAAGAGAAGTGTCGTCCGACAACTACCGAAGGCGAGTCTACATAGTAAAGTCCGGAAAGTTGGTAGCTACTATCAATTCAACCTTTCAGCTCCACACGAGACATGGATTGCGCGGCGGTTTTCTTTCAACATCGGAATGGGAGAAGCAGAATTTGTGATTTATAGCCAAGGTTACAGGTTGCTTAAGTTGTCCGAAGTATCCGGTTCTTGGCTTATCTTTATCATTACTGATGACGGTTTCTCCAACAATTCACCTCACTCTCTCCGCCGTTCTCCCCATTGTTGCCGACTTTTATTCACTTTTTACTTCTTTTTTTTCGTTTTCTATAATGATTTCTAGTCCACCTCAAGCGAATAAGATAGCTACTTCAGAAAGGGAAAAGATTTCTAAAATGACAAAAAATCCGTCACGCATAAACTGGAAAGGTAAAAAGAGGACCCGATCTGTAAATTCGATTCTATATTTCATCCTTTTTAGAACACAATGTAGACAATACCTTAAATGTAAACTAAACATGTTAACTAAAAGTGACATCGTACGAGTGAGAGTGGATGTCACCGAAGGACGAAAATACAAAAACAAATAACTGCGTTAGTAGTAAAGTAAAATATATAAAACAACAATTGTAGGGCTCTTGTATTACTTTATCAACAAAATTGGGTATATAACATTATTCAAGCTTACTCGTGATTGATAACGAGATATTTCTAGTTGAGGAAATACATATATTTGATAATATCTCAGCTTTGTCACAACCTTGACATTTTATGAAATTTCTGAAAACGAGTATTGGGAACGAATTTTCAAAAGCTTATTTTATTTAGAGGACATATGCTAAAAGGCGATGTTGGCAGTTAATTTTTAAGTAATTTTCCTAAAAACTGCATTACATAATATATTTACGTCAGAATTATTATTCAATAAGTTTGTACATTTTAACCGAATTCTGGATCCATATCTATTTTAAAAAATTTAATAAGCACGTTGATCAAATTACCTTACTACTTTCCATAAGTGGAACAGCACTCACTACTTTATTCTCTCATGTCCATGTTAAAGAGGTAATGAAAATGAATATTTGAAATTAAAAGCATTATTCACTACAATCAACAATGAACAATAAGTGGTGAAATCCGGCACTACCCATTTCATAAAAGGACTTAGGCTAAAAGTAACTAGGCACCACTGTTTCTTCCCGACAAGAGCTTGTTCTTGAGTGCTAATGGAATTTTCAGAAGATCTTATAACAAAGAACATGTCCAATTTGTAGAGTGAAGAAGAGACAGGCAGAGAGCAATTCGTAGCAGGTGAACAAAGGAATTGCCGTTCCAGTCCAGGTAACAGAAGGTATGGACCCTTAAGTACCAAGTGTCCACACTCGACACATTATCTAACCGGTGCCAGGAACGCCCTGGCACTAGGATATCGCGCTTTCTGGTTTGTCTCAACGATATCTGATGCACGTGCGCGTACTGAGTTATGTCGCCGTCACACGACACTCCCGATGCCCTATGTAAATATGAAATCCAAGGAGAAATGAACAGCAGGTTATCTGTTAAAGAACCATTCTCATTAACGAGTTCAACGTAGATAACGAAATTACTACTTCGGTAATGGAACGTTGCTCTTTTAATACGAATAAAAACGTGTCCGGAAGATAAATTTATGAAAAAAGACACATAGAAGATAAGAATCAAAATGGTGAACAGAAAACAAAGACCAAAAATGCCGTCAACAAAGCCTTGATAATGCCGACGTTCGGTCTCTTCTATCATTTCCATTAGCATCACCGTCACTATCAACAACTTACCTCACTGGTTCATTTGAATAACCTGAAGGTCTTTAACTGGTACTGATCGAAGGGAAGGTCGACTTTACAAAGACGATTTTATGATGACAGCATCAGAAGTTTTGAGCGATGAGAAAACTACATTATGGCTGGTCTACAATTACTAGAGATTGCAATGAATAGAAAACGAGTAAGTAAAGTAATAATTCTCGTGAATTGGTTACCTTGCTTCAAGAACTGTTCAGACTATAGTTTACTATAACATGTTGACTACATACTGTCGATGATCCCTTCGTACTTCTCTTGTAACAGTATTGGTCTTGGGTGTATAATTAATCCAGGAGTGACACTACAACAAGCGAAATACTGGGAGAAAATATGATGTTAAGTTCGATAGATGAAGAACTCAATACTCCTGACAACAGCTTTGGATGTGTACATATGCGTTTGATGACTACTACTCTACGAGCTAGATAAGTCTGACATTTACAGGTAATCCAAAGAATAAGTGGACTGACTTTGATTTGCCCATCAATAACAGATGAAAGTTTTGACGGTATGGCAAGTCATGACTAGCTCGATCAATCTACCTACTCCAAAACCTAGAAACCCAGTTGGATGGAGTGTGAGTGCGAGCGCATGATCGTTAAACAGAACCCCTTCATAAATACAGCCACCACTATAGCAATGATATTCCTTCGCTAAAAGTCGCACGATCTAATAAAGCATGGGAATAGACCAGGACCACTTATTATTTTTTTCTTCTGGAAGTCCGTTCTTGGTAAGAAAGATGTTCATGCGTCTCACTATAGACGCAATGCTGTAAAGGATATACCTGCAGTCCTTTGCTAATGAAGGAAAACTTTAAGTAGAGATTATCCTGATTTTATTAAACTTCTCAGGTCATTTACATTTCCCCTTGGAATTAACTCAGGCGACCAACAAATGAAATCAAAATACACGAATCGCCAAGATTTCTAATGTTGTCGTTAAATACTGTTAAGATGATAACTCCAAAGCAAAGTCTGACAGCATATAGGCTCCATGCGAACTGAAAACGTGAGTAACACGGCATTCGATGGGTAATTTCATTTTACTGGAGGCACTGTACTTGAGTAACGAGATCAAAAACCGAAACTCTCACTTGCTATCAGTCACATTCCAATTTTAGGAGAGTTCCAATTCTGCTGTTGAGGTCGTACTCATGACGCGATTCTTGAAAAATTTCCTCTTTTGTAGATTAATAACGGAGATATTCGCATTTTAGGGCCTTCAGTAACCCCCCCCCCCCTAAATCCTACTCATGCCATTATACCAGTATACTGCCACATACCAATATTATGAAGCACTAAATACCAAATATTGTCATCATTGAGCATTTACTTTTTGAGATAAATGGAAACACGTGACGCACGTGGGAAATCTACTTAGTTAATGCAGCCCACGCGTGGCGGACTTTTTTACTGGCTTTAAACCACAAATGTCATTGTACAATAGTTCATTGTACGTCGGGGGACTTAGTTCATAAATATGTTCGCCTCACTGCTCCCCACGTATGTTAATTAGATATTCTAATGGTGATGAAGAATGATATAGGGAGAATGAAAGATCTGAAGGAGGTTATTACTATGGCGAGGCGTTACTATATGATAGAAGCCTTAACAAACCGGAATGAGCAGCTGGGAGAGGAATGGCCCACGTATCAAGCCTATTAGCCAGTTTATTATCTCTTCTCCCACTAGTATGTTACATTCCGCTCCTCGTCACAACAAATCTTCATCTTATATACGCCCATATCAAAATTGTAGGTCAGTGGGAAAATATGGTTATTCACTGGAAAATAATTTAATTTACAGTTACAAAACCAGCCGCTGTTTAATCTGCGAACTAGGAGTTGCCGCCTGGTTTCTAATTCCAAGTCAATACTATATTATATTACATTTCGTAGTTGGGGAAATTACCAATCATAATAAGAGAGCTCTAAAGTCTGCTTACAGCCAGGAGAAACATACAGTTTTCATTTTATTGACAGTATAGGATGTATCAAGGTTGTATATATATTTTTTTAAATATTATTATTATTTAACAGCGCCCACGTTTTGCTATTACGGCTAATTGGGACGGGTTATCTACAGGTTGCCTAAGGATTTTATTTAATGAGTACATGACTGAATAAATTCCTATTACCCATCGAGAATCGAACTCACGACTCTAGGTGACCATGTAAGATTAAGAGCAAGCCTTAACTTTTTTTTTAAATATAAGTAGGCCAGCGAGACAAATAACAGTGAGATTGATTATAATTGTAGTTCTGTAGCCAAACTCATAATCGCTAATTCTTGTCAGGTAACAAACACATCCTTAAGGGATACTAATTTAATGCCTTTCCAACACATTTGGCGGATATTGGAGTTTTTTTCAACTCTTCCAGACATCGTTTTTGATTTTAAGTGCCATGCAGAAAGTACCGAGAAACCACTGCAAAGCCTCGTGACCCTTTCTTCTTGTGTTCATTTCCTTAAAACTAAGGACGTCATTTCGCGGCAACAGTTTTCTAGCACAGAGTACAGCCACAACAACAGTGTGGATGTGATGTAATTATGATGAGAAAGGAAAATACGATGCAAACTTTTTGTGCCATAAATATAAACTTTCTGCTCCTGTAGTAAATCGGGTCAGGTTATATAGAGGTTACCAACGTTTTCTAGCTAGCAATTTTATTTAGCAAGTTAGCCACTAAATAAATTAGGCAGGAATCGAACCCCCGACTCTAGGTTTACCAAGTGTATGACCTTAACATACACGTTAAACCTGAGGCCACAGTGTCATAGTAGCTTAGCACCACGAAGTTTTTGAAATGTGTTCTAAAATTCATGTGCGAAGAAAATTTGTCTCATGAAGTAATTGTCCTTAGGAATTAATCCAGAATTATAAGATTACAGCAGAGCTAAAAATACACGATGATGTATTGAGATGACGTAAATCGACATTATGGAATCGGCCTTCTTGAAAGACCTTCCAAGGTTAGCTCGAGAAGGGGAATGAAAGATTATATCACCCTTGAATTAACCAATGGCGAAAGGATAATGCGCTAGTCATCAAGGAACTGAAGTAAAATCTTGTTTTATTTATAGTGCAACGTGAAGTAACAGAACTTCTCAACTCTTAGCATTACTATATTCTGAGTTGGCATTCTGGAGGTGGAAGTGACTTCTAATGTAGGAAGATCAAAGAAATGGCTACGCTTCCACTGAAACATTACAATATTTTCTTTATCACTTTCATTTTAAAAATTCATAACCCTAATTAACAATTGCACGTAGTATGGATGGACAAATATTTGGGTTTTCACTTTTCTTCATATTCATATATCCAAAATATTCATGCTATACAAGTGTTATCACAAAAAATATAACATATGATACTTCTTCTCCAAAATAAACCCGTTTTATTATTTGACAAAATAATTTCCATGAGCCGCTTTTATTATTTGTATTTTGACCTATTGTATATATATAAAAAAAAAAAAATAAAAAAAAAAATGAATCTATTTAATACCATTGGAAACATAACAATAGTGGCAATTTTTAAATCAATTATTTTTAATTTTGGATCTAAAAATATCAAATTCTCTTTAAAATCTAGATACTTATGGTATTTTTTTCATTTACTTAAAATCAAAACGACTGGGTAATGTTTTTTTCTAAGCCGTGGGATATTAACATTTGATTAATTTCGCCCATAACTTATCACAGTGGTACATAAATATCGCAATACAGAAAAATTAGTCTTAGTTCCACCGTAAAGGGTAATCTAATCAGGCGATGCTACAAAATTAAAAATTTTACTGTTATTTTTGATGGAATCGATTATTTGTTACCTAGTTATGGTTAAGCTAGAAATTTTTCAATTTATAATTACAACTTTTTAAAACCATATCAATTCATTTCAACCAACTTTAAGGAACTTACAAGGATTCCAGAAAGCCGGGCATTTGAAACTGAATCGACATTTCGACCATCTCCATTGAATTTGGAGTCGGGAGTGCTATAATCGCCTTAGACTTCAGAAAGAACGTGATAAAAAAAACACCAAGCCGATAAAAGAACCTTTTTTTTTATCGTCAAATGACTTCTCCTTTGGACCACAAACAATCCTTCTCCTCCTTTATTTTTCCATTTAGGAGGGGTAATGAAAGGGAATCGTGTTTTATTGGAGTTTTTTCTCCTCCGTCTGAAATGTCGGATGGACAACCCCTTCAATAGTGGGTTATTAAAAACCATCTCCCGATCTCCGAGGGAAGGGCAGACTCAAGCTCGGCACGTCCTGCGTCCTAGCGTGCAACAATGGAGAAGCACGCAACAGAAAAACAGAACCGAGGAGGACAATAATACTAGAAACGGTAGAGGGCGAAAGGAGAAAAAAAAAACCCGTGGAAAAACAGCCCTAACAAAAAACACACACATACAAATCCTGTGTAAGAAGAGCGTGGAAAGCAATCAACACCACTGGGAATACGTAGAAAGGATTTCGGGATCCGAGATTAAACAGAGACGTGCGGAAGTCTAACCTCCTGGGATTACAGGATTACCATCATCTGATGGGACCAGTTCATATCCGGTAATATTCCCGAGTACACGTGGACACCAGAATAGTGTGCCCTCGTAAAAAGTAAAAGGAAAAAAAGCATGAGGGAAAATTAGTTGCAGAATTCAGTATAAAAGCTGTACATAATACAATGCAAGGAAACTTGTGTAACACTGTAATGGATAACAATAGAGAAAAATTAAACGAATTCTACTTTAGGGTATAATATGGTTCATCTTAAAATGGGAATAGCTGTCCTTGTAATTATAAAGTATGTATACAAGGATGTATGTATAGTTCTGTACACCCCAATTGACTGAACAGATAGCTCGTTATAATCATTCACCTTTAATGCTATCACTAAACCGATGTCAATCTGTTGAAACACGAGCTGCTATAAACACCACCGAAGGGTAACCGCCCCCCAATACACAAAAAAAAATTATGGCTCGCAGACCTTCCCATTTAACGGAAACAAGGCAAGCCTTTGTATAAATTTACAAAGGCAACATATGGCTTAGGACTAAATCCAAATTACAAAAACATTACAAAAGGTAAAAACCATTATGTCTTAAATATACTATGTATAAATTAATAGATTTATACTTTATCTTCTAAATTTCGGCCATTGAATCTCAAATTCTTAGATGTGATGTTTTTTTTTAAATCTAAAACCTAAGAGTACCCATAACAATATTTTTAGAAAAAGATTAACTTACGCTGAATTTAACATTTTGTTATTGTAAAGAAAACCAACAATTGAGATATCAGTGATCAACAAGTGGAAAAAGACAAAATATAACTATTCCATAATGCCAAAATTCCCTTTATTTATTTCAAATAATACATGAGTAAAACAGACATGCTAAAAAACAGGTTCTAATCATTGCCATTATAAAAGCTTAAATGTAGCAGTACCGAGCACTTTTATGAATGATTTCATGAGTAACTTGTGTTTACAGGTGAAATTCTTCCATTAAAAACCACTGACGTACATAAATGGGAATAACTATATTTGCACACGCTGAGTAAAAATATTAAACACATACAGTGTGAGTCATATCCGTCGATAACGCTAAGATAAGATTAGCAACATTGTTTTCCACGACAACCATTTACTGACCAATTACAAATGCAAATATCTCGGTTAATATTCAAGATACAGAATAAATGTATAGTACATTTAATTTGCAATAAGATTGGTTCTATACAATTTTTCGATCCGACGCATAATAACAGAGATATTTTGAATCTTCAAAAATCCCCCCCTCTAAACCCCCCCGTCCCACTGGTCCGATTTCAGCCATTAACGAACTTGATCTTCCTTTTTACATAAAACGATTAAATTCCGAGTTTGGTAAATATCAAACAAAAATTGCGACCGCTAGAGCGTTAACAGACAAATATATATATATATATATATATATATATATATATATATATATATATATATATCATTTTGAACGGACCTCATTTTCGTCATCTCCTGGGTAGGATCGATGGACATTTGAAGAAATTTTTCGAAAATCGCATCATGAGTACGACCTCAATAGCTGATTTCCCTTAAGGGAAATCTGCTAAAAAAACGGTTTTATCAGTGTATTTCCTTAAATATGCATAAAAGTAGAATCTCGTAATCAGTTGTGGAACTGCCGTGGGGCCAATACCGTAAGACTTGGTTTGTAATATTGACAAGGCCTATACAAGTTTACGAGTATAGGTAAATATTTCGCACAGCGACTAAAACACGGTAAATAACTCTATACGTATACTTATCAAGTCCAACGAAGCCTACTCAGCGTCATGATGCAATTCGGCTGTAAATGAATATAAACGAAAAATTGAATTGATCTCGAATGGCATATCTCTGAATATATCAATGGCCTTTCGTCAAAGAGCGCCATAGCACTCCATGAACTTGTTGGGGATAAGAATTTTATTTTCCCCCATGTATTTTAGCAGATTTCCCTTAAGGAAAATTAGCTATTGATTGGTCGTACTCATGACGCGATTTTCGAAAAATTTCTTCAAATGTCCATCGATCCTTCCCAGGAGATGACGAAAATGAGGTCCGTTCAAAATTATATATATATATATATATATATATATATTTGTCTGTTAACACTCTAGCGGTCGCAATTTTTGTTTTATAGTCACCAAACTCGGTATTTAATCGTTTTATTTAAAAAAGAAGATCGAGTTCGTTAACGGCTGAAATCGGACCAGTGGGAGGGGGGGGGTTTAGAGGGGATGATTTTCGAAAATTAGAAATATCTCCGTTACTATACGTCGGATCGAAAAATTGTATAGAATCACTCTTATTGCAAATTAAATTTACTATAAATATTGTTATATACATTTATTCTCTATCTTAAATATTAACCGAGATATTTGCATTTTTCAGTTTTCAGCCATCAGCAAACTGCCACTTCTACTCATGTTACATAAACAATACTCTGCTACATAATAAATCACATTATTCGAAGTTTAAATACCAAAAATTGTATTCAAGAGGCCTTTATTATACGAGATACATGCAAATATGTCCTGGTGACCCCCCCCCCCCGTCTTAAGATTTTGGACTACTAAAATTTGATTGATTGAGATACAATTATTCTGACTCATTATTAATTACAGTACTAGGTATAGTAAATAGTTCTCAATAAAATTAATATGTTATATTCTGATATATAACAGAAATTGTTATTCTTTTCGGTGTGAAGCGGCAGACCCGTTTTTTTTACATTTCTAACCTAACGCTTCCTGTCGGCAGGTTATTGAAATTGGATGAAACATTTCTTATTTCCGTTAGTATTTATTCACGGTGCTGTTGTTTTACCAGTATGTAGATTTAACTATTACTAAACTTCACGAGGGAAATCTGCTTAGTTTACGCAGCCCCTGCGTGACGGACTTTTTGTTTAATATATATATAATCTCACACACGCGCGCGTGCACACATATACACACACACACACACACACATATATATATATATATATATATATATATATATATATATCCTTTTTCGCCGAGTTATAATCAATTTAGTTGAATGATCTCGCTTGCTATTAGCTCAGTCTGAATTCAAATGAGGCCGATTGTTTCCTTTCACAAGCAGGCATTCCTCATTCAACAGGTGTTTTCCGCTCTCAATACAGCTCAAAATTAAATGGGCTCTATCTCCTGCTGGTTTATTAACGGCCGGTAATATAAATTGCAAACGCACGTCTCCGTCATGGATATAGACGTAGCGAGGCGGCACAAGTTCAAACGGTACATAGAGGAATACTACCCAATCTAGAAAAATCTTTACGACTCCCCAGGATGGGGTACAGTTATTCTTAAACTACAGAGAGGAGGCCCATCATTTTACATCTAAACAGGTATGTACAGGATAAAATTCTTTTAGCTTTAACATATTTGTTATCCTTAAACTTTAATAAACATTCATCTAGCGCACCTGTAAAGAAGAAGGCACTCAATGCAGAGGATAACTAATTCAAATGATATCTCCAAGTGTACGTAATGATGTCTACTAGATATTTTTGATTTTTGAAAACAAACAGGTAAGGCACTCCACATCCAATTCTCTATTTCTTCGATATTAAGAGCCCTTGTAAACGAGACTTCAAATTTAAGCTGAATATTAGATTGTAACCTTATTATGCCTAAATATCTCTTGGTTAAGAAAGAAAGCTCAAAACACAAAAATAACAATTTCTCCACTAATATGCTCAACACTTGTAGGTTGTAACAAATGCACAATACATTAGATTATCAACAATAATCTTTATGAAATATATTTTCTAAGGATAATAGTGGAGATATTTTCAGATTTATGTTACAACTCCTTCTTAAAATGCAGAAAAATGTAAGCATGCATTAAACTAATGAGAATAAAATAAATCTTAAGACTTTTAGTTATCTTAACACAAATTAAAAATGAATTAGTTATTTCAATATTTAAAATTTTTCGATGGCCCACTAAACACATTTCTTTTCCACATTCTAAATTATAAAAAACAAACTTCATTACTTAGAATTACACAGGCTCGAGACAGAAAAGGTGAACACCACCACTTAAAGGAAAGTACTTTCAGGGCAAAAATCAGTATTATTGACATCAGCAGTAATATTAGAACTAACTCTGCTAAAGTTTAGCAGAGGCAAGGATCACAACGTCAGGAATCAAGTCCAAAACATAGTACTGAGATGAAACTTGGCCTCCATAGTTGGAAGAGTGACTCTTTTTCGTGTTTTACAAAGCCAATCTTGTGATTTTACATTTTATTTATATATTTATTTTAGAATAGCACCTGGCCCTCGTAACAACATGTTCCTTCACGGCATTAGACTGCGCCCAAAAGAAAACATGTTAAGAAGAGAAACTGGTACATCCCTTAGCAATAATGAAGGGTGAATTATGTATACAGAAGACAGTAATTATGCAAATGTATCAGAAGAACAGACAAGTCAACAACACTTCACCCGTCTCATTCAGTAATTTCAAGTCAATATTCTTGTCAAGATTTTTTTTGTTTTTTGTTTTTGAACTGACCTTCTCAATAAACGGGCATTCTTAGTATGTATATATTTATTTTGAAGATAATGAACTGGACTGGCAACCTGGTAGGATGTTCAATGGTTCGGAAGAACGAATGTTTCAAGGGTGTAATATATTGGAAAATCAAAATTTTTAAACCGCTAAGATAAATTCCATTGAATATTACACAATTTATTGTTTGGTAAAAAGTTCGGTGAAACGAGGCTTACAAAGGGAACAACTATTAAAATGAATTGATACTCTGTATAATTTATACAATGATTTGGGAATAAATAACTGGCCAGTTCCGAACAAATTTATGCCAGAGTACAAATAGCACAAATTAGAATAAATATTAATATTCAAAGGAAAATTTTAAGCGTTAATTAATGTAGCATTAATTTTACAGTGGGGTTACCTATAAGTCAAGTTATTAAAAATTATTGGAATAGACAAATATACCTAAAAAGCTAAGTATAAAATTTGTACTCACTTAATCATGAATGAAGGGATAAAATCGTAAGGAAGAATGAAATTGCACATACCTGAAACAAAACAGAAATATGTAAATGAAACGTGATTTAAAAATATTTTACGTACAATAATTGAACAAAATTCTAAGCAGCATGGATATATTCCAAAAATCGTAATATTTATTGAAAATAGTATGATTACATTTAAATTTAAAATACTGTTTTGATAATTTTTTTTTTTTTTTAATTTAATGGAGGACTGTTACGTAAGATGAAAAAAGATAACTACTAAGAGAATATTTTGAGCAGTGCTATTAAATTAAAAGTAAATAGAAGAACCAATATTCTTCCTTAAAAAACTACGCCCAACAAAAAAAGTGGAAAATGAAGTGGTAAAAAGGAAGAAAATTACAATAGCCCGATTAAATGCTTAGAGGGAATTTCTAAGCCCTAATCGGTGTTAATAGTGAAATAATTGTAAATGTAATAATGACGAAATAGATGATCATAAATAGCTTATACCTCCATAAATATTGTAAGGAGAAAGTGTGAGGCAATATATCAGGGGCAGTATATTGAATAGGACTATAAATTCAAAATGGCTGGCGAAGAGGAAGCAGAAGCGGTAAAGGAATATATAAATCTTGCTAACGAAGAGCGACGCAGTCTCGCCAAGGTCCCATGTCTCTAGTTATCTGCAGAATAGTCGGCATAGATCTATTTAATAAAATATATTTCAGGCTGAGGTTAGGTGGTAAGCCCCAACGATTAGGAGTATGTACTTTCGAGAAAGACCTACGCCCGAAAAAGGAAACAGTTCGCACTACAAGAGCTAACTAACCACAATTCAACTAACTAAGTATAACTCAACCGTTTGAATTCCTTAATGATATTTTTAACATGTAGCCGCATCTTCTCCTTACAAAATAAGTAAGTGCAATGTATATGGTCTTAAAATAGTTATATTGTATACCGACTTTCTATATACCTAATGATAATTGGACAGTAAGATAACTCTATAGACTGAAAATTGGCTACCTAAATATTTCATCCCGAAGGAAAATTAAGGATTTCAAAAGGACATTACATTAAATGAAAAGTAAGGTCATTAGGATATTACATAAGATGGATAGTAAGAGACATTACATTAGATGAATGATCTAAGGTCTTTACGAAAAAAGAATGCAAACATTTATCTTTCAAGGCTTTTTATCCACCGGCAATAAGATAAGATTATATTTACCAACATTGACAGCTCAGGTTGTCGTGGCACTGATAATATTTTTACAATAAGCAGTAAGTTAAAATAAGTTAAAAATGAATAAATAAATTGTCCATATAAGTTAAGTCATCTAATTTTATCATTATGTAAGTGTTGGAGACGGCGAGAAGTCACAGTTCTTTAAAACCAGAAGTTATCCAAAAGAAAGTTAAGGTAGCTGGCGAAAATAAGTATTTCAGTGAATAAATAATTTCATGTTTTACGCTACTCTAAGAACAATTATATGGATATTTAAATTCTTATCTATATGCGTCCATGGTTACTTTATGACTTAAAAACAGCTTAAAGATTTTCATTGAGGTAAAGATTCTCAGGTTACAACATAGGCTTTTTGAGAATTCATTTGACTTTTCAACTAAGAGTGGGGTTAACACAAACCTCAAAACATACGACTATATTCACCAAGTCATCTTTGGTATATATTAAAAAAAATTGTAAATAATAGTTATAAATTTTCCGTGGAATGTGTTGTATAGATAATGATGCATAGATTTATGGATTTCAAAATTTTGACTTCCGACTTCCTAATGGAACTCATTCATGTTCCATAAGAATGCCTCAAAACAGTTAAAAATATCAGAAGCCAATTATGCATTTCATACTTTTTGGAAAAAATAGTGATGTCAGACATATTTAAATAAAAAAAAACTAAATTTTATATATTGTTTAGAGAATCTAATTTTATTATGTAAGTATTTGAGGAGCTGTCCCGAGGCGTCGCAGTTTTTGCAAACCATGTTATCTTGCATAATTCAGAAAGTAATTAAATTTACGGAATCACACTGCAATGAACAGTACGACCTTTAATTAAAATTATAGGAAACTTATAATTAAAAAGAGTTAATAAAAAGAATACTAAAGATAGTAAGAAGTTTGCGACCTTCTAACGCTGGCCAACGTGGTCGTTTTACACCACAAAACAAAACAAATAAACAACTAAAGTATTTTTTAACGAGTGAGTACGCTCATCAGAAATGGATGTAGTTACCAAATCATCATTGTCATTTCGTTTCTCTGTCTTTTTATTAGCCAGAAATGCATAGCTATTAGGTAAATGCCCTCCACTTTGTCGGAGGAATATATCAAGGACTAGTTACATCATTTATTCTTTCGGATGAACATTCGGATTTAAAAAAATTTGTAAGAAATGGAGTTTTAGCTGATTTCCATTAATGGAAATCAGCTATTGAGGTTGTGCTCATCACGATGGGATTTTCGAAAAATCTTTTCAAACATCCATCGAATCTACCTAGGATGTAACGAAAATGAGGTACGTTCAAAATTTTATATTCATATATTTGTTGTTAACGCTCTAGCGGTCGCAATTTTTGTTTGATCGTTACCAAACTCGATATTTAAACGTTTCATATAAAAAGATGAAGATCTAGTTCATTAACGGTTCAAATACGACCAGTGTGAGGGGGGGGGGTTTAAAGGGGGAATTTCGTAAATGCCTCAATATCTACGTTATTATGCGTAGGATCAAAAAATTGTACAGAACATATCTTATTGTTGTATGTTATTATGATCTAATCACTATCTTCATTAATAACCGAGATATTTACATTTTTTACTTTTCGGCCTTTGTAAACCCCCATTCCTACTCATGTCATATCAACAATAACCCGTTATACAATGAAACACTTTATTTCAAGCTTAAATACCAAGTATTCATTGAACTTTTACTTTTTGAGATAAATGCAAAAACGTGGCGCACGTGGGAAAATTGCTTAGTTAACGCAGTCCCTGCTTGACGGACTTCTTCGTTTGAATACAGTAAGGATCCAAGAGCAGGAATAAAAGGCCGTTTAAAGTAATTCAACGATTGAGACATACACACAATAAGTCAGAGTGGCTCGGAAGAACGAGTTATGGGAAATCGTTTATAAAAGGTGATGCTCCGTTCCCTGAAGGACAGTGCACGCCCTCTCCGCCATAAAGGTTGCCCCTAGCTCGTGGCTACGTCCGGGAGGGCAAAAACTACACAGGGGCCTCATTCAGAGAGAGCAACGGAAGACGCCCGAGGCAGAGGAAAAAGTGAGAAGGAGAAGAAGTGGCAAACCTGGATTCCGTTAGGTGGAGAAGAAGAGGAGGACGGCGTATCTCTGAAGGGAATCCCTAGGCGGTATCGTGCCTAATGGCCGGCTGGCAAGACAGGACAAAAGGACTGATGAACCTCTACCAGCTGATTAACAGCTTGCAATGGCTGCTAGAACCTAACCCACATTCCCTGACATTCACGCTAATGGTCTCTCTCTCTGGGATCTTCACACTCAACAATGCCCAAAACCTTTGAGCAAGGACAATGCATTTAGAAAGGAAACTCATCTCTCTTCATTAGCAAGAAGAGACCAGCTGTTTCTGACGTTTCAAACCTTCTTACGGGTAAGTACCTACTACCTGTCACGAAGCTAGCCTTAAACAACCTATTTACTGAACACCACCAGATAGCCTGGACTTCATTAACAACTAGTCATCAAAAGCCAAATAAATTCCATCTGAAATCCGATTAATAGCCTCAATCCTCTTCTAATTCTATACTCCCTATCATGTACCACAAGCCTGGCCTCAAGAAAAATTCTGCAAAGAAAAAATAGATATATTACTGGCTTTTTTAATACGATTATACCAAAGTACTGTCACTCATTAATATTTTCTTGACGAGCGTATATGAGCACTACTACAAAAAAAGAAGGATTTTATCTGTCTGCCTATCACATCCCTCCTGGCGCCAGACCATTGAATCAATACTTGTCAGTATTTTGGTTATATAGTAATTGGTTATACTTCTAATCGCCGACAAAATGAACTCCACATATGAACCCACTAATACATAATATTAAAAACATTAATAAATGTTCATGAAAGCACAATTAGAATATTTACTTATTTTAATGTTCAATACCACAGGAAATGTTGACTCTATTATATAAAGGAATTTAAGTATTTAAAAAGATTTACAGACCATATAATGGATAGTCGACCGATTTTCTTGTCAATGATTTTTTCTCTATGAAAACCTTTTTCTTTACTTTTACTTTGGGCAATAAAGAAGTTTAATTGCATATAATTACTAAATCTAACTGCCTTTTGAACACTCCTTGTCCAGTAATCGTTATTGATTGGAACATAAAAGTAAATCTTGCCGGTAGTAATTGACAATGGAATGGAAGTCTTCAGTTGACTGTGAACATAGTCATCAGTTAGTAACTTAGTAGCTTAAGTTCATTAAACACCCCGTCGTTAATGAATAGTTCTTGGTATAGTTATCTTAATTTAACTTTTTAACTTTGTACAATAACGTTTGTAAGTGCAAACTAAAGGGAGTATATGAACTACGGATGTACTAGTAAATAATACTCTATTCATGATAAAGTAGCGGCGTATAAATAATCTAATCAATAAAAACACTCAAATAATAGTGACAAAATTCAGGAAACCTCTTGAAAATAATAATAGCCCCATAATAGAAAATAGATAAGGTCGATGACACTCATTTCTTTGAACAGCCAATGACAAGCAGATCAATAATGAACAATGATGGACAGATATTAAATACAGTTAGGCTCAAGCTAAATTTGCTAACGAATTGTAATCACACTCTAATTATTTCAAGAATATTATAAATAATGGCAAAGCATATTGACTGTTGGATCTCGCTAAGAAGATACAGAGAAGTCCATCGATGAAAAATCAGAATGCAATCTATGATGAAAGCACCAATATGGTGACGATTCGAAAAATTCAGTAAAAATAATAATCAACACCGGGTTGCTTAACTGAATTGGTATTATTATAATATACTAACTATTGCCACAATATCATAAAAGAATACAAACCATGAAACTTATAAATTTGTACAAAATATTAATGGGAAATGGTGACAGAAAAATACTACTTAGGGTTGCCCATGTATATACGTCTTCACTCACTCACTCACTCACTCACTCACTCACACACGCACGCACGCAAGCACACGCACACGCACACGCACACGCACGCACACACACACACACACACACACACACACACACACACACACACACACACACACACACACACACACACACACACACACCAGGGAACTGCTGCTAACCGACAGAATAGACTAATAACATGATTTCTGAGCTAAGGTCCAGACCTTACAAGTGAACATTTCTCCTCCAGAAGTTAATCACCCCAAGGCAAGACCGAAAATAGCATTTATTAAATTTAATACCGACTCTATTGTAACCCAAAAATGGTTCATTGGTTTCGTTTATCTTCGTTATAGATAAGTTTAGATCTGTTTTAACCTGTTCACAGAATGGTGTATTTGTGCTCTTTATAACTTCAGTACTTTTTTTATATCTTTGTTGTATTAAAAAGAGGGAACTCTTTATCCTTTTAAAATGAGTATAATCTTTTTACGTTCCTTCTGTGTTATGTTTCTGCACGTATAATTGTGTATAATTGAAATATACTTTTCTTCTTGTTGAATGTATTAATTCTATTCCGTTTTTCACCCAGAATAAAATGTTGACTAAAAGATTTAATTTTGTCATGAAACAATGGCAATTTAAAAATAAATGCTGTTTAAACATTGATTAATAAACAATTAATTTGGAAAAAAGTCTCAATAGACATAAAATAATACGTTGTGATTATTCTAAACTAACTAGTGAACAAGACTTATTCTGTACATATAATTCAGTAAGAAAAAAACACAGAAGTATTAGATGATGAATCAAGTGGACTCAACATTCAATTAAACTGATGAACTCAATATGAGTTCATCAGAATAATTGAATGTTGAAGATGCAATCTCTAATTAATGAGATCATTGTTGTATATGTCTTTGTAAAATGACTTTTATTCTTAGAGTACAAGAACTCTAGTCATATGGAAGAAGTCTCTTAGCTTGAAGAATCATCATTCAACAACTAACTAATCCATCTCATAGCATTGCATGATATGGTACAAAAAATAAGACAAGTATTAATCAGGAAATGCATTAAGTGATGTTATGACGGATCAGATGACGCTGTAAGCTAGTAGCTGAAATCAACAAGGCAAGATGCGGGCAGGCGGGGCTTAAGTGCCTACACTATCGATAACACATAGTTAGTATTAGTACAAGCGGTGTCAATAACAGTGACTATTAAGGATTAATTAATAAAAATGTCTTCTCCTCTACTATTGTTTTTAATTTTAAGCAAAGTGCACTTTCGGAGGCAGAGCTCCATCATCAGTGCCTGATTATAGCAGTGTACCTTGGACAACAACCGCCGGGGGGGGGGGGGGTAGATAAGGCCTTTTTATTGATCCTTATCAATTGGTTCCTCTACTAACCAGCATACTCCAGAGTGACTAGTTAAATCGATTGTATCAATTTATTCGTTAATTTTCATATTATTTGGAAACAATAAATATAATTCACGGATGTTGTTAATCAGAAACCGAGTGTTCTCTATCCTAAAAGGCTTTGTTATCACGAGGAAGAGGTGAATTAGCATTTGATAACAGGGAGAATCCATTAGGAACCATGTTAAAGCACACACTCTCTCAGTTTCGACTCGGATGGTAAAAATTCTGTAGTATCCTTTCTACCTGAGAAGGATGAAACGGTTATCCTAAGCATATACTTAAAAATAAACAGAGAAGTTCAAGTGAGAGTAAACAAACTATTCTCGCACGTAAGTAAAACCCGTCATGATCAGAGAGGAATGAAATTATTGACCTGATTTGGTAGGAGTATTGGTACACAGCAGGGAAATAATCAAAAGAAAAGTTACTTCACGCAGATTTATATTTTGGCCAGAATTGTTGCCACGGGAAGTGAAAACTGAAGTGGATCCTCACTCCTATGTAGTTTGTTACCTTATCTATCTTTTTATTTTATTTTATTTTTTTTTTTTTTTTTGTCGGTTGGAATTACAGATTATTGAGATCTTTAGCAGCCCCAAAGCGAGACTCGTGATCAGGGGTTTTTACGTAGTGAGTGATCAACTCGACGTACAGCCCCCGTCAACCAAGAAGGTCCAGGAATGACTTATCTCCAGTAGACCCAGTCAGTCTGCCTGTGAACGGGATCTAAGAGGGTCATATCGTTCCCTAAGAGTACCAGAACTAATCACATGAAATGGATGAGGAACTCTTCTCAGAATAAAGACATCTCGACCAAAAATAAAAAAATAAATGAAAGCACACTATCACTGGAGAATCAAGTAGAATGTACAATACCGGTAAAAAAAGGGTACCGAAGGCTCATATCTATTAATTTTTTTTGTAAATAATGAAAGAACAATATGCTGAAACAATAAATGTTTAGAACTGTATCCTACCTGTAAAATGTTATGGATATCAAGCAAGGGGCCTTAACAATGCAAAAGGAAAAAAAATACAAAACATACAGCGGATCATAGAAGCATTTCTCGATAATAAACAAAAGGACGAAAAAAATAGATGACTAGATCTCAGACAGCTTTTAATAAACCAATAATTCGAAATGAAATTATTTAAGCTAAGCTAAGCCAATTGGATAAGAGGAGGAATGATAAGATGCAATTGGCAGAGAGATGTCATTGACACAGTTTACTGAATGGACTAGTCAGTAGACAGATGGGATTATAGTACTATCTAGATTACTGATAAGGCACGGCTGGACAATCATCAACTGATTTGGTCGTCTCGCTATGGAAGTATCCAACACTCTTCTCAATGACATACATTACCATTTTCTACCTTTTGTAACACATTTCCACTCAAATTCTGAAATAAAACCTATAAAAACCTATTTCATATAATATAAATATAACAAAACCAAGAATTATAAAAACATTAAGTTTCTACATAAAAATTATATTACTTTTGTAAGTATCGATGTGATAGTATTCTTTTGCCGATTTAATAAGGATAATTTAGAGAAACAGTATCTACTAATAACAGAGTACTTCAAGACCTGAGCATGAAGACAACGATTTCAACATAACATGTGCTGCAACATCCATCGTTATTAAGACTAAAATAGTTGTATTGTGACAGAATATATTTACAAAAATAATTTACTCCACCTATTATTGATTCAAAGCCAATTACTCTTAAACTCATGAGAATAATTAAAAAATTCCTTTCAATGTAATGAATAAATGATTGGAAACAAGAATGATTTCGA
Source organism: Riptortus pedestris (assembly GCA_019009955.1). Classification (NCBI taxonomy): domain Eukaryota; kingdom Metazoa; phylum Arthropoda; class Insecta; order Hemiptera; family Alydidae; genus Riptortus; species Riptortus pedestris. The sequence continues at coordinate 212,020,934 of CM032228.1, read as the reverse complement.
AAAACCAGCAATACTTCAGCTCGTAAAACTAAAATATGAAACTAAAATAATGTAGATTACTGGAAGTTAAGCGTTAAACTTGCCAGGACACAATGGAATAAATTTACTTAGAAATGAGTACTTCAACAGATTAATTCAAGGTATTCAACAGTTAGTAAATGGGCAGAGCAACGATAAATTATTCAAATAAGTAAATAAAATTTGAATCAATTCTCAAATATTTACATTTTGTCAAATGTTTAAATTTATATAAACAATTTTTATTTTTTGACAAATATAAATAAAATCAATTATCAAAATAATTTATAGTACTATAATTATATATATATATATATATATATATATATATATATATACTATTTATTAAATATCATATATGATATTGTGATATAATCAATATTTATAAAATTTAATGGTATTATAAAGACACTATTTTGACCCTCAACACACATAATGAATTACGTAAAAACCAACTAGGTACTCATTTTAATTATATGGGTAAATAAATCATAATATAACAAATAAATCACTTCAAAGAATGAAACACCAGGAGAATAACCTGGAAAACATTGATCTAAATTTGTCAGTAAAATTTATCATAGTAAAAAATGTCTGTAATCATGAGTTTGAAAGCATTTATTACTAGGCAGAGATCATTTTGACTCTTCAAATAGTCATATTTTTGTTTTTATTTATTCATTATGACCCCATTTCACTATTTGCTCGGAGCATATCGCGCCCTGCGTATCACTCTATCTACACGCGACCATTATGCAATTTTCTCTATTTTTAACAAGCATTTGAACTATTTACATCCGCATAATTGTTGCACTAGGAAGAGAGACAAGCATCGGTAGATCAGATTTCTTTTACTTTATTGTTCTGTTTATAGTTATGAAGTGCCTCGTTAAAGTAACACTTAGTTTTACCAATAGGAGTATGCATGTACTTCAAAACTAATTTTATACAAAACTAGTGGAAAGTAATAAATAATTAAAAGACAAACAAGAGATTATTTAAATGGAGACGATAGAAGTATTGGAAGTTCAATACATACGTAATTAACTATTTAATTTAATAGAGACGAGGGAGAAATTCGCTTGTAGGTAATGAAAAGTTGGGCATAGTTCCAATTTTACTTATTTAATAATAAAGTGTAATATAGGGATTATATGCGGTGTATCTTATCTTTAATAGTTGATAGGGCCACAAGGAATAAAGGTAAAATTAAACGTAAAGCCAAGACCCATTATCACCCCTAAATCAAAAAGCTTAAAAATTGGGATTTGTCCTTATAAATGTATTTCCTGTGGTCCAGACATGAGTTCTACAGAGATTATGAGACTAATTTCTGTAGCTTACTCTAAGAAGCGACCTAACAGATGTCACGTTGCGCCTGAAGACTTCCAGGGACCCAAAGGAGGCACCTTGGTTACAGAAAACATCACCCGGGGACAGAAATAGCGACCTGTCCCACCAAGACAGGGGACTGTACGCCCTGGGAGAGGGCCTTCCATGCTTCTCAAGCAGACTGTACCCACCTTCTACCTGCCCTAAGTGCAAACCCAAGCAACATCCGTAACCTTTCAAGCCTGCATAATTTGCTTAAGCTAGTCTCAACAATGTAACAAAGTAAAAGCCCATGTTGTTCTTGATTGTTCTTGGAGAATAAAAAAGAACAACAACCATAAAGCCCAACGTCTAATGACTAAAAGTCTTATCAAACCTCAAATAGTCCATAAAATGAGGCATCCCTTTCAAAAGAAGTAATGAAAACCATAAATTAAATTTTTAAAAAATCCAAATGCTTTTTGTTAGAGGTTTAAAGAAATTACTATACCAGATATGTTCCAGCCCATGTTGTTCTTGATTGTTCTTGCAGAATAAAAAATACAACAACCTTGAAGCCCAATGTCTAATGACTAAAAGTCTAATCAAACCCCAAACAGTCTGTAAAGTGAGGCACCCATTTCAAAAGAAGTATTGAAAACCATAAATTAAATTTTTTTTAAAATCCAAATGCTTGTTGTTAGAGGTTTAAGTAAATTAATATACCAGATATGCTTCAAAGTATACACACCTAAGTGTTACAGAATGCATAAATAAAAAATGTAGAATAATGGGAACTTTAAATATTATTTAATTCCAAAATATGAATTATTTTCAATTAATCAAATACATTAGTTTATTAGGAAGAGAACCACAAATAAAAAAAATGAACATAAACTATTCTTATAAATAAGGTTATGTTGATTAAAATAACAAGAGTTCATAAATGACGAAAATGTATCAAGACCATATATATTCAATACTGACATGCAAGACATTTTGTAAATGGGCATTATAGGCAAGAGTCCTTTCCAAGAGTGATTGCAAATGTGTTAATTAATTCGAGATTCTGCAATTCTGAATGAACAAAACTGGCAGCCCAGGATGGAAGGGAAACCATTCACCAATGTAACTCCCATGATCTGAAGAAATTGTAATTTATATCAAATTATAAATGTTGTAGAAATAGAAGCGAAGAAAAGCAACATGAATTATTTAGTATTTATACAATACATCAATGATTTGGAGTGGGGTAGAATGAAGGTCATGGTGTACGTGCTATGGGAACGAACTGCAAGAGTTGCTGAAGGACGAAGGAAGACGCAAACTGAGTTGCACTTTTCCAGTAAGTACACCTAACTAATTTTCCGCAGTCAAAAGTAAATTAAAATCTATGACTCGTAAGTGGCCATAAAGGATCAAGGACCCGCCACCAGCCGGCTTTCTTGGAAGGATAAAGTCAGCTTATCGCATTCCCTATCGTATTGTGGAGGCAATAAATGGATAAGATAGATACTTCTTTATTTAATTAGCTACACTGCCTCACGCTACTGCAACGAAAAGAAGTCCCACCTATTAGCCCAGGAACCAAAAAATACTGAATTGTGAGAAATCACAGAGTTCGAACAATAATGTTGCACTGCAGTATTCAAAAGTACCAAATCTAAATTTGTTCCCAACTCATAAACAAAGTTTACTTATAAGTTATCACTAACCCAATTTATATATATAGAAACATTAGAAAATAGAATTAAATAACGATGTCATTTGTAATGTATATACATATTTGACATTGGGCGAAGCATTTCTATACTAAAAGATTTACATTGACTACTGAAAATTCTGCGTAACTGAGAGTGTCACTTTTGTAAAAGTCCTGTTATATTATAATGAACATATTTTCTTGAAACCATTACTGCTCTTACTAATAATGGGTTCAGCGTCTTTGCTACGAAATGTACTATCACATAAGGTTGTATACGAGGGCTAATACTTTTAATCAGGTAAAGATTGCAAGCAAAAGGTCTCGTTTTTTTTTTTTTTTCTCATTCAATTAAAAAGGGTAAAATATTTCTTGGCCAAGCTTCATAGTAGACATGAGCGATAGAACGCTGTATCAATTTTCTTCACATATCTCGACAGATATAGATAACATATCATCTTCAAACATAATAAATCCCATTCAGTTTACCTTAGCGTTAAAAATAAACAGGATCGAACAAAACAAGAAATATAAAATAACTAATCATATGAAAATAAACGTCACTACAGGTGTTATGGAATAATAGTTAAGGAATGATATAAAAATTAGAAAATTATATAAGTTTAATATTTTACAACAAAAACTACGAGAGAAGGTTTAGTAAACTAAATAAAAGAAGAATAAGCGAACGGAGACTGAAATTGATGTAAAAGCCATTACGAAGAAGTTTGAGCTAGAAGTGATTTTTTTTTAAACCTTATGGAAACGAGTATTATTTCCTTGAATGTAACTGGCAGAAAAAAAAATAATACAATGGGATTTTCTCACGCATAGGCGGAAATATAGGATGAAAATTGGAAAGGATTTACTTCAACCACCCCAGAGAGTATCTAATGTTAATGGAAAATTCCCTGTGTAAATTTTACGGTCGCTTTCTGTTAATAAGTAACATAAAATAAAGACAATTAAGGCCCAATATTGTCATACTGGAAGTAGGGGGAAGAACAATTTAAGAGATTATTTCTTTTGTGTGTGTGTGGAACTATACATTCATTTAAGCCCATAAGGACATTTTTTTTTTTTAACAACTCTTTTCTTTTTAAGTTTCCATCTAGTGAAATCGTTGTATGAACAACACGGCTCTCTTTCTGGCGCAGTTTATAACAAGTATATTATGTCCCTCGGCATAGAAGTTTTCAATCAGTGGATTACCTGCTAATTGTAATATATTTGCTTCCAACAATCCTCAGAAATGGAAGACAATTTTGTTTGTGATAAAGAGGATTTGAATTAGTGATTACTGGTATATTTATTAATATTATATTAATGACACAATCATACAAAACACAAAAAAAGAAGTGAGACATTTATTAAAAAAAAAGTTAAAAGATACAACAAAAACTGACAGTTAATCGTGGTGTACGTTTTCACCATGTCTAATTAGTTAACTGTCTGTTTTTTAGTGACTTGTAACGATTGTTTTTGTTTCACTGTCGTTTCAAAAGTCTTAAGTACGTTTTTCATGTTCATTTTTTATTCCTTAATAACTGAAACTAATTCATTTCAAATGTGGAGGTTCCTGTTGTATAATTTTTTGAAACCTTAAATTGACACAACACTATCTCTTATCACATTTTTGTTAGTATTATTCACTATATATTCATACTCATTAACATTTACCAATAGAGAACACTCTATTATAGAGAGTTGATCAACACTGTACGTTCTAAGTTCGGATTATCAATAAGATCGCTAAGATGTTTTTATACAAAAGACATTTAGTTTACACGACACCAGGCAGGTAAATACTTCATATAAAAAGTTCTTATTTTTTAGTAATACCAATAATAATTTAGAAATAAACACGTGTAATGCCTATAATTTAAATCCCTCAGAAAAAAAATTCAATATTATGTCATTAATCATGTAGAATTAATGGGCCAATAAGAATTACGTAAAATCTAAAATAAACATGTAAATACATTAGGGGAGAATAAAAATGAACATTAATGAAAATAGCTGAGATGATGCGGCTTGACTGGATACCATAAAAGGCCACCATTTAACGGGCTTCTAAGGCAACCTACGTCAACCTATACACCTTTTGTATTCCCCTATATAATACCATCATTTATTATGTTTATATGTATGTATGTATGTATGTATGTATGTATATATATAAATATATATAAATTATTTATTGGTGTTTCTCAACAATATAGTTTGGTGTAGTCAACAACAGCATTAACAATTCTCCTAGATCAGTCTAATCACAAATAATACGTCTATAAAAACTAATATGCTAAATTTAAAATTGGCTTCTCAGAGTTTTCACGAATAATTCATAAAGTGTAAATAAAAGATTAATTTTCAATTGTTTGGCAATATTTCATGTATATAAATCAACGAATGATTCTTTACTGAGCAAAGTCTGCGGTGGCTTATTTATTTAAAGAACACTTCAACTTTATTAATGAATCCATTTTTGAAAACAAATTTGTTCTTGAATATTTTTCAGTCTGTGAAAATACAGGAGAATAATTTACAGCTTCTACAAACATGCACAGTACGAAATATAGCACTAAATGATTTAAATTATTCAACTCCAAATTCAACAATTACAACAGGTGTTATAAGCACAACACAGCTTTTTAAAAAAGTCTTAAGGGTAATAAATACTGAATGGAGCATGTATACAAATATTTACTGCCGAAATCATCGAAATAATTAAAGTTCACGGAGTAAACTAAAGTAAAAAATAATCTCAAATAAAATGATTGTAGAAAAAAATATTCCTGTTTAAATCAACAATACTTGTTTAATTGGAAATATAATATAATAACAGCTAAACAAAATAAAAAGCGTTGTTTTATTTTAAAAAACCAATAAAAATTGAAATAAAAACACAATATACTGAGTGTAAATGTAAAATTCAAATGTAAGGTGCACTAGTAAATAGTATAGTGCAATACAAAAATAGTCAATAGTAAAATATTACCTATGGAATGCTTAATCCTCTAGATTTGCTGGCAGTTTTAAAATATTCGTAAGTTCGTTTTTTTTTGTTCAGTTCGCAAATTTCAATCGAAAATTAGTTTATTGTAGGGGATAATAACGGGCTGATTAAAAAAATAGGCACAGATCACAGAGAACACTTGGAGAGAGCTAGTTAGGCACTGAGAAAGGCACTTGATGAGATCACAGAGCTGGTATTAGCGAGATATGTGTTAAGGCACTGATTGTGAGGAGAATAGAGGTGGTGAGGTATCGCACCAAACTCTGCCGGAGTACTGGCAGCCACGGGCAGGCCATGCTCCCTCCTATCCCCCACCCCTACCACCTCGTCTATCTCCACTGGCTCTCCAGCTTAAACCCTATACATAATATGTAATAAATAAATAAAAAATATATACATAGAATTTATTTATTTTTACAGAAAATGTCTCGATTTCGCTTGCTAAATTGGAGATAAATCCAATCCTCGTAGCAACGCCTGTATATACAAGAAAAAAAAATCACCCAGATGAAGTTCTCCCGGTCTGTGGGGCAAAAAAAAAAATGCGAAGGCCCTTAAGGGAAATCAGCTAATGAGGTCGTACTCGTGATGCGATATTGTTCACAAATATCCTACCCAGAAAATGAGGTCCGTTCAGAGCTATATATATGATGTTGTTACTCTTTTTGTAGTTTTGGTCAATGTTGGTGAAAAAATCTTATTATGCCGATATTTCGTGAATCGTTATTTTCTCTTGTTCAGGGCAAGACTGAAGATACTTAAAAAATACTGTACTTAACTATTACACTTAGGACTAGGGTTATAGTAACCAAAACTACAAAAAGAATAATAACACCATATATAAATATAACCTGGTCGAAAACATCAACACAATTATATATATATGTTTGTGTGTGTGTATGTGTGTGTGTGTGTGTGTGTATACTCGTATATATGAGCCTGTTAAGGCCCTCTAGCGGTCGCAATTTTTATTTAATCGTCATCAAACTTGATATTTACGTTTTATATATAAAAAAAAATCAAGTTCATTAATGGCTGGTTTAAAGGAGGGAATTTCGAAAAGTTTTCGAATTTTCTCTGTTGTTACGCGTCGGATTGAAAAATTGTATAGAACCAATATTATTGCAAATGGCATGTTCAGTAAGCTGTAAACGGTGTTATGTAAATGTTTTCTCTATATTGAAGGTAACCGAGATATTTCGTTATTGTACTCGTAGTTTTCAGTAATCAGTAAACCCCCACTCCTATTCATGTCATATCAACAATAAGTTGTTATATCGGAACTGGAATAGGGGGGGTATAGAAGGAGGATTCGAAATGTCAAAATATCTCGGTTATCATTAGTCGGATCGTAAAATGTTTTATTGTTAATCAATTGATGTTTTACAATCGTTGTTCTATGAATTATTTCGTTAATCAAGTATAATGCGAGTTATTCTTACTTTCTGCCTTCATTAACCACCTTCTACTCAACGGTTATTTACATATAAATAGAGAATATGTGCTCTGATTAGATCACAATCGTGTTATACCAGCACATGGGAAATCTGCTTAGTTTAGGCAGCCCCTGAGTGACGGATTTTTTTGGGCCCTCAACGATTCTAGACAGCTGATATAGAATATATGGCAGTCGTCTGACTGCACCGCAGCCTGGAATTCATGGCAAAAGACAAAAACCACCGATAGAATGCCTAGGAGTACCGGCCAGGATGTAAAGCGTCTTCAAAGAGGACGAGTAGTGAGTGCAGAGGTCACTCTGCAGAACTAGACTATGTAGCAATCAAAATGGGAGTTTGAACACAGGTGAACACTGCACAAAGAACGCCAGAAAAACGGATTCAAAGGAAACAGCCGAATGGACAATAAGTTAAAAGAAAATAAACACAAAAACATACACGGAAAACTTGACAAAATCAACTCAAAAATAATTGTATACAGCCCAGATCTTCTTCATTATCTACAGACAAAACTTCCTTACTAGCATTGCAACGCATAAACTCAATTCCGTATTGGCAGCACAAGAAATATACTTTTCTCATACGAAGTACTCACCAGTTAACACCTTTACTTTAGATGCATGCAAAATATGAAACAGGAATTCAAAGGAAAGCCTACATCACGTCTAGTGCTACCCAATCTAGTCACCACACAGAACCTATTACCTGCCAAAGTTTACCAATATTCCACCACAGGAGTTTTGCCAGATTCTCAGCACCACCAATAATTCAATCACTTCAACTTCGATATACAACCAAACGCCTTAACCTGAGGAGATTCATGTCAGAAGAAAATATCAAGGAATTAATTGTAATATAAACTGAAATGTTTTAATACTAATTTATATTTAATTCTAAGTGTTTTAGGTATATATAAAAATCAAGTTCTTTATGTGCACATGGTACTTGCATATGTTATTCTGTAGTCACTCTATTTGTATGGGAGCCATTTCCATGGAAAAATAAAATTAATTAAGCCACATGTGGCAGAGAAAGCAAAGGATCGGACTTAGATGGATGCCATAGGATCTTAGCACCCTGCATTAGTTGTTAGTAAGTAATAAAGATAGTTAGTATAGCTGTGGAATTTTGGAACATCCGGAAAATAGAATAACCCTAAAGGGGGAGAGGGCTCTCCCTAGAAACAAGTTTGGAGTCAATGATAAACACAATGACGGGGATAAGAAATAACAGTAAATTAATGTGATCGTGTTGCAAATCTATTAATAATGGTCTATATTAATCAGTAATACAAAGACTCTCAAGAACCATGGACAAGTAAGAATAAAAAACAATAATAAAACTGAAATTCTAATAAAACATATCATTCAGGATTTGGATCTCGTCTCCTTAATTAAGAACGTTTAAAATAAAAATGTCTAGATGCAGAAATTAACTTCTCTCCTTTAACTCATCTTAGGAGTAAGGGATCGATAAAAACAGAATTAATTTCCAACTCAATTAGCTAAATGGTACGGAATGAAATTACTAAATAATATATATATATATATATATATATATATATATATAGAGAGAGAGAGAGAGAGAGAGAGAGAGAGAGAGAGAGAGAGAATGCATACTTACAGTCTAGCTGAGCAAAATACATTTTACAAAACTCTCTTAGATTAATGTCAAATTAGCTCTTTACTAACTCATATTTCTAAATTGAAGTGGATTATAGCAGGCCATTAAATTAACTCTTAAACTCTGAAGTCCATAGAATCACTTTTCTCGGAGAATAGTTTTGATCGAGTATTACTGACTTCATAATCGAACTACGAAATTTCAAAAAAAGAGTACTAAGGTAAGCCGGGATTTTGAAATCACTATGGTTACGAACAAAAAAAAATGGAATATGTGAAAATACACAAACACTCTCAAAACAGCATCAATATGCGATAGGAAACACTTTATACTAAGACTTGTAAAGTACTCACACACTTAACTTCCTTTGGTAATTTACGGAACCGAAGAAGTAGAACAATTTCTTTAGGCTATTGTGCAATTAAATAACAATTTCTTAACTAATTGGTCGAATAACAATGGCAGAGATCTACATACATATTCATACTGTGTACCTTTCAAGCTCAATTAACCTTCGATTTATGAGGCTATCCGGCACAAAATGTAAAATAAGTAGCACGCTTTTAATTAGAGCCCATTAACTAGCTAAAATTCGGCGTTCTTCAAATAAACTCTGAAGTTTAGTCAGTCTCATAAAAGAATATTCAAAGACGTCTTCACAGAAAAAAAGGTTTGGAAAGGATTTCTATCGCTTCTAGAGAACATTGAAAGACGTTCTGTGAAAGAAAAACCATGCTCTTCCATAATATACTGTCCTTTAACTCATGCATATCACATTCAGTAAATATTTGAATAAACATTTTCTGTTAAGATATTTTGCTAATAGTACAATGAACTACACTTTCAATACACTTAATCAAAGACATATACTTGCTGAAGAAGCAATAATTATGCCAGAAATAAATGAAAACTACTGTGGAAAACTCGATTTAGGCACAAAACAAGGAACATCTCATTATTTTGGACTGACCTCAAAACTTATGCACTACTATTTCCTAGATTGCATAATGCCTGAGTTTAAAAGCAGAAATGCTACCCAAAGGGAGAGTGAGTATAGCAAATAAATATGAAAGTAAAAATAAACATAAGATTACAAACATACTCTGAATACAAAATAAAAAGCTGAATATAGCGTTAACAGTATTTTTTTTAGAAGGTAAAAAAAATTAGACGACATTTTCAAGTTGAGAAAGGTAGTAATATTATTACACTTCAATGTTTCCCTAACTAAAGCCGGCTTCCTCACAAGACCCCAGAAACTAAAAAAACCGATATATTCCTGTTATACTTAGACATATATATTTACACACACGTGCGCAAACAAAATATATATATATATATATATATATATATATATCTTTTTAATAACCCCAGAACGAATGTATAACAATTTATTACAAATGCAGAGACCTATATTAATTCCTTTAACAACCTAAGCTGCTTAAACTTTTTTTCTGACTGGTTCATATAAGGCAGCAAAGTAGGCTTGTCCATACATGGTCTTGATATTTTACTAATACGTGTGACATAATGACTAAGACTTCATAATAAAGTAGAGCAAAAGGTGCAAAATATTAACAGTTAAGCCTACAAAAAGACAATATGTTTCAAAAACTGATTACAGGGCGTCAACGTTCATGAAAAGATGGTTCAGGCAAAGGAACTTAAATTGACATTTAGGCAAATCGTTTCTGGTGCCTATATTTATTATAAAGTATTTCTTTAAATGTCAAATGGCCATGACACGAAAAGAAGTATTCGTAATAAAACACAAGAACAGTTTAAATTAGTGAAAAACCAAAGATGGACATCTCCCAAATGAACCGCCCTCGCCAATCGCCGATAAAGTATAACTTGATAAACAGATATATTCTAGCCTTGGAATAATGAACGAATAATTCATCATGAGTAAAATTTTAAAAATGTCGGCTCAGTTTTTACTTAGGAGCTGGGGATAGTGTATGGATATATTGTCGCAGTGTTTAACCAGAATTGATAATATAAACTAACCTTGCATCGTTTTTACTAAATATCTCCACCTCAGACTTCTCGTAACGTGAAATGCAGCTTCCAGTGACGTCACCACAGTTCTATCAATTGCTCATTTCATTAAAAGAAAAGTCGCAATGTTTAAATAAAGAGACAGGATTTTTCAGTTTGATTCTAAAGATAATAAACTTACACGAGCACTCAAATGCTCGATTATGATAATAATAATCGACTTATTTACTCTCCTGAAATCTTTGGTCTTCTATTGTAAATTTTTATTTTTTGGAGCTGCTTATCAGACGTATGAAATGCAGCCTTTTCACTTTTGGCAACGACCGATCCTATGAAGAGATTAAACATGTATCATAGATTAGATTTTTAATAGATATATAGAATTAGTAAATAAATGTGGATAATTACAACTGTGAGATTCTTAACGAAATTACACATTCATTATAAAAGGGCTCAAGAGAATAGTATTTAAGGGTGAAACATTCAATAAGTAAGTGAGCAATTTGATAGGCTATTTCGCCACAGAAAATTCTTAAATGTTTGCTATAACATTAATCTCAAATCGACTTGAAAATTATAACTACAGTAGCATTGGATAACATATCCACAAAATTGTTTCCACTATGACATAGAAACCTCCATTCTAAAAATGTGAAAAATAGTTCAGACCCCTGTGTTTCTATATGATGCGAGTGGAACAGACAGCAGCTGAAGCTGGTGTAGCACATGTTGCTGCAAGTAACAATAAGACATCTGCTATAAACAGCTGATAAATATAGAGGGGGCTCACAATTACACACAAAAATGGTGAACTATACATTCACAATGAAAATAAAAATTAAGTGAAATTAGTTTAACATTAAAAAGATAAGGGCCGATGGCTCAAAGAGGTAGAAATATTCCAAATCCCATTACATCATATGGAGAATCTTATCTACTATCCTCAAACAAAATACTTCGCAATCCTAAAATTATTGTCTGGCGAAAGTCAACAAGCCCTGACACTGATAGTAAAAGAAATTGGTCAGTCTTTCTTTCTGCAAGTCAGACATTCCATCACACTAATCAAGTGACGGAGTTGAAATTCTGTAAACATTTTATTGTAAACTGGGTCGCTGGCAGAGTTCTAATGAACGAAAGCGCTTTGAACTAATTAAAAAGAGCATTTCTTCTTATCGTGAAAATAATTAAAGAAATACTTTTGAAATTTGCCTTATGCTGTGTTTCAAAGTTGAGTTCAATTAATCCTTAATGGGTAAGTCAAAGAGAGGGAATATGTTGAGAGTCAATACGTTTGGTTGGAATTGTATTTTTTGTGCCTTGGTCACGGAGGACTGGAAATTAAATTTTATTACTTTTTACAAATAATCCTTTAAACTAATCAATAAAACAACGGAAATATGTTTTCCTTATTTTCACAAAAAGCCAAAATAAATATACGATTTTGGAGTTAAACATATGCTTATGACTTATGCCAATAACCGAAAACTGATCACACTAAATTTTAAGTTAAATTCCAAGAGAACAGCCGTGAGCAGCCTGGATAGAAGGACCTTTTGACAACAAATATTATGTTTTTAATAAAAGCATGAGGAATAGAACAAATATGATGAAAGCTGAATTTCATTCTATCAAATTTAGGGTAGATTTAAATCCACTAGTCTTCAGTAAGTAACACTAGACTAGTGGCGTTAATTTTATTTTATTTATTTAACACTTATTATTTTGTGGGGCTCAGGTTAGCCATGAGAGTTAAAGCGTTGACCTTTATCTCACATGGTAAACCTAGAGTGGCGACTTCGATCCTTGCCTGGACAAAGGAAATTATTTAGTGACGAAATTCATTAAATAACGTCCTAAAATTCCACCCTGGCTAGAAAAGGGTGGTAACCTGTAGATAACCCGTCCCGATTAGCATAAGTTGCAAAAAGTGGACGCCAATAAATAATAATAATAATCACGTTTTATTATTTTGTTTACATTCTTGCAATATATGCGTTCACATCCTTTCTTCCTCAGGAAACAATTCAACAATATCATCATGTATTGATTTTCACCCAAACTTTGTGATTAGGTAAAAACTGGTATTAAAGTATTTATGAGTACAACTATCGGCATGCCGTAGAATGGTGACATCACACCAAAAGTTTGATTTTCAGCCAATAATGACGGCATCACGGACAGATTTGACCGAAGTATATATAACTACTTAATAGGATCATGATTTATACACATACTCAACTTCATTGGAGTCTGATCCGAAAATAAATATGTTTATAAATAATACTTCTATATTCGAATTGTTAACAAAATAATTTCAACACGATACGATAACGACAAAAATATTTAAACCTGTCAACTGAAGAAATAATATTCGACCTTTACGTGTAATCAATATGACAAAACTCTTATGTGTCTGTCACTACCGCTAATTCTATATATATATTATGATTGATGAAAAAACTACATAATTTCGAAACAAAAATATCCAGTTCACAAAGGATGCTCAGAATTCTATGGTTACCGAAAAATAAATTGAGCAATTCAAAAGCAAACAGATGGTTCGGCACAGATGCATGCTGATGACGATAAGAACTGATAAGAATTATAAAGACGGTGTAGGTAAAATATTTCCAGAGTTGGATGGACTATGATTACGGGGAACACTATTGTGATGGCGGATCGAAGAGAAATACAGAGGGAATGCATAAGCAGCTATTGTCCAACAACGAGAGATGCATATCTGTAATTGAGGCCTAGATCGTAGATCCTTCCATATTTCGGAAATGATAGCTACACCTCAATATTTGCATACCTCATCTAAATTGAACATAATTGACTGTGAGCGTAATATATATGACGAGTTCCCAACAAAGGTTTAAGGAAGCAAAACACGCAGAGGCAGAAAAACGTCTGTTTGAGCCAGTGACAAGTTGGTTCATTCAAGAACCTTATGGAAGTCGGTCTCAGGACATTTTACCACTCGGCTCACACGGGAAGTAAAGTTTACTTATTTGGTAGGCACGAGGTATATCCTCTATTGAATAATAAAACTCACCCGTACCTACTGTAAAATGCATGAGCTTAAAAATAAACTTGAATTTTTGAGAAAAAGATTAATATTTTAAAGCAGGATATTTCATAATAGGCGATAAAAAGAATAATAAATGTTTTTTTTTTTTTTGTCTTTTTCAGAATTTTAACTATGGTCCATCATTATTATCTTCCCAATTAAGGTAAAACACGTTGCCCACTGAACTCTTGGGCTGGATAGAGTGCGGAGGTTAGTTCACGTAGAAAGAATCCATCCCGACAAGCTTCCAGGAGAGACAGAGGCATTGTCAATGGATTGTTGACCCAGAGGAGCATTTTGAGAACGTGAACATCCCATGTTTGCAGGGCGTCTGCGAAGAGTCGTCTAAATAAGCGTAATATTGATAAAAGAACTACAAAATCGTTCAAAAAGTACAAAAAAAAATGAGCACAACCTCAATAGCTGATTTCCCTTAAGATAATATGCTAAAAACAAACAAAACCAATACAATGTTATTGAAATTTACAAAGAGACCATCACAAAAAGCTCTAATTGCTTCGATTATTCTTAAAGACGAATGAAGAAGTAGACACTAATTAATAATTGGGTAAAATGTACTTCTCTAAAGTATGGCTAATAATACTTGATAACATTCTAATTGTAGTTCAGAATAGTGTAATTGGTGTCATTTTATTTAAATATATGTTTCTCATACTTTAAGCCCTGCAATGAACTAATCACTTACAAATTATATAATTGGAAAAAGTAGCCATTTCCATATTCTCCAGGTATACCAGGGACTATCCAGGCAATGCAGTAACAATAAAAAATACCATAAAGAAATAAATAAAATGTTTCTTTAGTCCCTTTAAGTCATTGAAAAGTGACTACGTGCATCAATTCAAGAGATACTTCAAAACACATTAAAAAGTGACTAAAAGACTCCAATTATAATCCTAAGGATTTTAATTACAGTGCTTTCTCGAGTCGTAAAATAAACGTAAGTTCATAATTTCTTACAGGTGTGTAGAAATTAAACAAACCAAATCAATTAAAATGCGCTATAAACTAAATTAAAGAAATTTGATGTTTATAGAATTAAAGTACCATTAACAGAAATTCTGAAATGAACCAAATAAGTGGATATACTCGTACATTAAAACACGGAGGAGGGAAATCTTTTTCTTACGGAGTACCTTCTAGTACCACACACCAAACAGTTTTAACTGGTAATTAAAAAATTGAAAGTTAAAGAGAAAGGCGGTGTTCTAATAAAATCTGGTAGATAAATGGCCTATTAAAAGAATGTATACGCCAGAAATGAAATATCCTAAAATAGGTTAAAAACCGTTTAAAGCCTATTTGTAAAGATCTTAAATTTAATAAAACGTTAAGTGGTCCTAAGCCAGTATATTAAAGAAGCTTGTTTTTTACGATCTATTAAGTTTGCAATTATTTAGTTTGATTCCGAAAAGTAAACCCTACTATTTATTGTACAACTAAAAACCTGTATATAGCGTATGAAATAACTTTCGAGACTACACTACACATTTTTTCCCGTGTGGAACACAAAATTGAGTTAAGTTTTAAATTATTTATTGTTATAAAATATAAGTTGTGTCTAACCAAAATTTCGGGATGGGTGCAAAATTATCCACAATACTCTGTTCCTCGCACCCACATATGAGGCGATCAGAATAATAGTGGCCTAACCCCAAAATGTAAGATTTGTGTAATACCAAGTTGGCTAGGCCACTGTATATTTTTCAAAGGCCGCCAAAACTGTTAGTTAAAAAACAAACTGCTGCAGCTATCTAGTGAAAAAATTTAGAAGGTGGCTTAGGCCACATTATTCAGCAACAGATGCTATGGTAACTCAAATAACCAAATTTGAGGGTTGGGCCACTATAATACTGAGCGCCTCATATATAGTAGGACATCAAATATCTACATTCACTGTAATACCCAATTATTATTATTTTTTAAAACAGTAGATAAACTAAAACCCTTTTCTAAGAACTTCTAAATATAAAAACTTTTATGTGCTTAGCGTATTTCAACTTAGAAGATATGCCACTACAATACATCGCATGGCAAGATCCTGAGCTTACTTAGTTTTCATTTAAATGCCCCTAAATGAGAGAAATCTTTGATGGAATTTGTATACGCACTTTTGAAAGGAATTTATATCCTTTAAATCTTGGTAGGAATACACATATTTCCTTTTCAATTTATATGTACAAGTTCTAAGTATAATATACAACAGATATACAAAATCAAATAAGCGGGTTCTTCATTAAAGGGCAATAAAATAAGTTTTCTTATGACAGACTTACGTCTTTCCCATAAATTTGAACTTTAGCTCCAGCAGTATCCAACAAAATAAATTGGCATTTGCAGAAGGGGACTCGAAAGAACCCGGATCTATTAGAAGATAGTTCCGGAATGGGTTAGGGTCAGTGAGATGGAGGGTCACCAACCAGTTAGCGGCCTGTCTATGGCAGAACATCTGTTTGACTACAGATATGGAATCTAATGCTGTCACATCAGGTCTTATATAGCTCAGTCTCTATGTCAACCCTTGTACCAAACCCATCTGTCAACTTTGACTGGCCTACATATACTAAATGATGGAGACATAGTAAATCTTCCAACCACAATAGAATATTATCCTAAATACCTTGGTGCATTATTACACAAAATGTAGCGTTAGTATTGACCGATTCGTTCATTAACACAATTTAAAATATCACGGTTTTGGTATGTCTTCATTCTAAATGCAAATTATCAGCACATACTACCTCAAAAGAAACAGTAACTGGAACTCGAATCGTGGTGTGTGAAACTGATAACAAATAAAAGATTAATAGATCCACCATTATTTCAGATATACAAATAAAACGTGGCAAACATTAAAGCCCATTGAACTGATTAATTTAATTAAACCACGTTCTTGAAAGAGATGATTTATCCATGATTAAAAACAACTGCGATAAATGTGTTACATTCCGCTCTGAAGTTTCATTTTCCTAGTAAAAGTGGACTTTCGAAATTATAACAAATATTTATTTATGTTCCTCCTAATAAAATAATGTAAAGATAGATGGAACACCAAAAATAAGTTTGAGATTAGAGTATATTCAGAATAATGTACGAAATTATGTAGCAAAAATAATGTGATTGTGATGTGAAGTCGCGCTTTCCGAAAATATTCTGAAGATACGCTCTTGAGCTAAGGCGTGCAAAACGAAGTAACAAGCTGATAGATAACAGGGCATTCTGAAGCTAAGTATCAGAATTTAACAAAACAGATAATAGATGATAAGCGCGGGTATTCAGAGTCAAGAGACAAAGACCAGCCTAGAACTGAAACGTCGTCCACTGGAGCACTGGGAACATCCAGTAGAATTTTAGTATGCCTGCCAAAGTTGTCGAAACAACCCAGTAGACCGTTTTATCGAAATGTAGAATTAAGAAATGAGGGATACCCCTTACTTAAAAAAATCGTCTGCTATGTTCGACCTTATAGTAATATTGGAAATAATAAATTTCTGATAGCCTTATAGCATAATAGTTTGCCGAAGTAATTCATTACGAAAGTGTTGATTCACTGAGAATATCAAATTGAGAATAACCTATCAGAATTATCGAGAATGTTCATCTATCCATCTAAAAAAACAAACTTGCTTCTTGTTATGGGCATATTTCTGACCAAAACATGATACAAAGGTGATTTTAACATTAGCTTTTCTGATAAGTTATATTAAATAATAACTCAGAAAACAGTAATGACAGATGCAATTGCTATCTAGTCTGTTGTTGTTAGTATATCAATATTTTTTTATCACTTTTTTGTGGTGCGTGAGACCACTTACTCGGGAAATGTACTTCACAGCTATTGTGAAGCTCACATGAACACAAAGAATGAGTACCAAATGAGAACAATAGGGGTAGAGTCAGGAAACTCTTAAGAGAATACAGTTGATCCATAGGAGCACTGATCCCTTAGCTTGTCTAAATTCATTCTAAGAACATGTACTTGGAGAGTGCTGGCTAATGCCTATCCATAGCTCATGCAGGCTACAGTCTATGGAGTGATGACTGTCTAACGACTTTCCGCTCCCACCTTTATATGTATGATCGGAATTTTTCTAATGGTGTTATTGTACGATAAACTGATCCACAAGAACGGGAAACCACTAAATGCCTTGTTGACCTAGATTGCCTTGTTAGTTCACGAGTAAATCAGACATCATGCACAGATACAACAACAAAGGAGCACCGATGATGTGGCAAGTGCTGTGAAAACGCGCTGAGATAAATAGACTTTTGAATGGAGGTTTCAGATTTCTATTCCCTAAGCCCAATAATAGGAACCAATAATTCATTTCATTTTTTTTATAAACTGTATTTAACATGAAACAATTAAGCAGTGTGTAATAAGGAACACGAAATGTTAAAATGACAGCTGATTTGAACATTTTATTCAACAAAGTCATCCACGTCATCTACTTGTAGTACTTTTTATGCACTAAACTCTTTGAAACATATTTCTTATAAATGGACAAGTACCTAATGAAGTACTAAGATGTCAAACAATATCAGTGTTGAGACAGGCTGTGAGGCAAACACAAGAGGATGAAAAGCAGAGTACGTGACTACAATACAAAACCTCTTTTGAGATTTGGACAGACTTCTTAATGTGTTAAGACTCTTAATGACTATTCGCAGCAAAAAATAATGACAACGTTGGCCAAAAATTACCCAAAAGAAGCATTTAGTAGGTGCGATCCTTACGGATACACAATACTACCCAAGGAAAGTTGTAAATTAATACAAATATGTATATATCTGGGGGTCAGAAAATATTCCTTAAGAGAATAGGCTTTTGAGAAGGGTCTATTGATCCCCTTTTTCGGATGAAAATGGAGACCTTTCAAACATTTTTTGTTTGTACTTTATCACTCCCAAACTTACTATTTAAATGATTTATGCAAAACGAAAGGATAAGTTCGTAATTGAACAAAATTCACCCAAAAGGAAAGAGGGTTTATTGCACTGATACTTTTATATAATAAATATTTCCGTTGTTAAACGTAAGCCGCTGTAGATCAAATAGTATTGATTTTCTTCATTTCCATTTTTCATTAAGTGTCCACACTTGTTAATGAAATAGTGAATAAAAGCTAGTACGACTCCAAACATCCAAAAGCCCAAGACAATCGCATGCACTAAAGAAGAAAGAGAATGTGAGACGCCGCCATTGGTGTATCATTCCAGCACATGAAAAATTGACTTAGATTATGTAGCTTGTATTTAATTGACTGCTCAACATGCTATCGCCAAGGCATTTGGTAGATCGGACGAACGTATATAAATTAAATTCGAAATTTTTATTTAGTAATTCAGTATTATCTAAATTAAAAGCCACAATTAGGGAGTATTAAAAACATGTTATTATTAGAAAAGCCCCAAATCAGTAATGTAATTTGCTAGGAATCAATACTATATCGACGGAAGATTAAGGAGGAGGGGGGTGGGGGATGTCTGCATTTCAGCCGATTTTCTTTAAGGGAAATCAGCTATTGGGTTGTATTCATAACAGGATTTTCGAAAGTTACCCTCAAATTTCCTTTGATCCTACGTAAGAGATGACGAACATGTGGTCCGTTCAAACTTATATATATATATATATATATATATATATATATATATATACATATATATACTCCTCTGTTACCGATCTAGCTGTAGAAATATTGGTTATGTCGTTACCAAACTCGACATATAAGCGTTTCATGTAAAGCTGAATGTCGTTAATGGCTGCAATCGATCTAGGGAGAGGTGGTTGGGGGATCTCGGTTATTATAAGTCGAAGCGAAAACCAATCTTATGGAATTTTAAATTACCTATAAATGTTTTTATAGACTTATTATCTCTACCACGAATATTAACGGAGATATTAGAATTTTGTTTTAGTTTTCAGCCTTCAGTAGTCGAAAATTCAAAATATCTCCATTATAAAGAGTTGGATCGTGAACTATTATAGAACCGATCTTGTTAAACTGCGGATGGTCTGCAATTGTTGTTCTATGCTTTTTTTCGAAACTCAAGTATTAAGCGAGTTAATCCTTTTTCCTTGTTTTCAGCCTTCAGTGCCCCATTCTACTCATCGGTTTTTTATATAGAAAAAGAGAATATGTGGTGAGATGAGATCAAAAGAATGTTATACCAGCGCGTGGGAAATCGGCTTAGTTTACGCATTCTCTGCGTGACGGAATTCTCTCTAAGTCGTTAATGGCGAATAGATGTAAGTGTAAAGCAGAGTAAGGTCGTGGACGGAATTGGGTTAAGGGCCTTAGATAGAACGGCCCTTAGTGCATTTCGTCACAAGCCATGCCATGCGGATAATAGTTTACACAAGCGGCGTGCAGAATCCAACAGGTAGTGCCGTGAAATCCTCCACTTGGCCAAGAGGACGGAGATTGGGCACGGCAGCCGCAACGGCCAAGATATCGCAACAGCTGGGGGGTTGAGACCCAGAGGGGTTTACTGAACCAGCGAGGGCTATTAGTTCCGTTCATGTCCTGTCTTCGCTCTAGTCACCCTCGACAACTACTTCCAGTGGGCATGGGTGGACTGACAAGGCAAGACATAGGATATCGAGAGATACAGGCAGGGGAAGATAGATAGATAGAGTGAAAAGGTGAGTGTGTGTGTGAGAGAGAGAGAGAAGAGAGAGAGAAAGAGAGAGAGAGAGAGAGAGAGAGAGAGAGAGAGAGAGAGAGAGGGAAAGACAGGCAGACAGGCAGGCAGAGGGTGCGAAAGAGAATGACCAAAAAGCAAGAGAACAACAAGGAAAGACAGGTAATGTTAAAGAAAATAAATGCTTCCCTATTTATCAGGAAGTCTACCGTCCGGTAAATATGTCAGCAATGGCTGATTGGTCTCTGAACTTTATAAGAATGGATTTATTTCATCGAAAACACAAATCTAAGTCCTATGTTCAGTTTTCTTTCGCTAAATAATACTTGTGGTATGCGTTCCATAGAACAAGAAGTGTCCACAAACTCTTAGGATGAAGGAGAGAAGAAAAACAATATAATAAGTAATGAGGTATAACAATTTGCAAAACACGACAGAATTAAAAAAAAGCTTTCCTAATATCTAACAATGTGTTTTAAACTAAGTACATAACTCATTTTCAAAAAGGCTATTTGGGAAGAAAGTGTTAATTTAGAATATATAAATATGTAATGTCAAGTTTTCTCATATATTTTTAAATGAAATTATATGTTTTTGTACTCAAACTCACCAAAACGAAAACTCATTGTCAGAATAAATATATTTTTCTTTTAATTGTTAGTGAAACTGAAGATTGTAGCCAGTGTAATAATAATAACATATTAAAACAAATCAAATAAACCAACATTTATGGTGAAAAAGAAACTAGGGTTTTACTCGAGTAAGAATAAATTACGGAGTAACTACAAGTCTTGAGAGGGTTAATTAAATATGAAGCCCCTCCAAGATCCAGTCTTGAAATTAGATCGGAGGACTGGCAAAATAATGTTAATAAGAGTATTTGAAAAATTATTTACAACCTGAAATAAACATTAAATATTGATGAGTACTTAGAATATACAAATAAATCAAAATAGTGGTATAATCACGAAGAGATTGGTTTTTCAGGTTATACTAAAATTATAATTATTATAGGTAAAGGAGTGGTTGTAATTATAATAGTAACATGCAATGACGAAATAATTACTAGAAGAGTTTAAGTAATAACTAATAGATTTCTATACTTCCCTCAGGAAGGAGGTCAATCAATTTATTAGAGAAAATCTGGGAGCTGAAGAATGAAAACTTCTAATTAAAATTAACAATAGTCAAGATTATTATTATATGGATTCCGAGTCTTAGTAATCAAAATAATTCACCTGTTAATAATAAAGACATTCTACACTGCCATTCATTGAGGTAATAGAGAGTTGCAGTAAAACTTGAGATTTAAAATGCACCTGCTGTTAAATAAGTCTACTTTCTAGTTGGTAACTACTTGACTTCCAGATAGATCCCAACTGGCATCTGCTTCCTTTTTTACCCCAGAAGGATGGCTCAGACAACAGGACCACCTGCCCGAATCCTATTACTATTATATCAAACTAAATTATGTGACTGCACAGGAAACCCATCTTTAGGAACTATATAATCCAGAGTTTTCAGAATCTTAATAGCTTCTGATTCTAATAATATACCTAGTCTTTTTACTATAATTTTTAAGCATGCCTGTGGATTACAGGGTATAAAGTAATTAGGGTCACTGATTTACTTCAGAACCAACAGGTGAAAAATGGACGTGAATGTAATAATCATTAAACCTGGATACACCAGACCGCACTCAATATCAGAAAGATTGAATACCTTAATAAAAAATTTCATATTAAATAAATTTCACTTTATTATTAACCCTACAAGAAGGACGTAAACTCTCAACGCATAAATCATTTCATTTATAACCGTCAAAGCTTCATAATATTTCAAAACTAAAATTATACTCACAAAAAAATGAACCAGTGATCAAATAGCACATACCTGAAACAAAACAAAACTATATTTCATAACAAATAGAACAAATTTTTATTTAATATGTTTTAATAGATTTTGAAAGAGATTCAATGTAAATATTTAAAGAGGAGGTTTTTTTATATATTGCTTATTTAAGAACACTATTGTGGCCATCAAGTTTCAGAAACTCTAGGAGAGAAGAAGTAGTTCTCTCGAGACTTAGAATCGGCCCCACAAAATTAACACACTCATACTTAATAGCAATGACTGTCAGACCTATTTGCTCAACTTACAGCGATAATACATATACTGACAGAATGCCGAAAACGACAACACCAGGACTCCCATACGAGACCTTATGGCAGAAGGCAGCCCCATACATTAACAACATATTCTCATACCTACAGAATATTTAAATATACGACAAAATTTAATATACAAATTAAGTCTTTGGCGTGCAACCAGATTTCAAATTATATGTATAAATTGTACTCTATGCGTTCGTACTCTATGTTTAACCTGAAGGAGGAAATTACCATAATCATTAGCAACCATTTTAAGCCATCAATTTCCTATTGATCATCCACCAACTATGTTCATCAACAATTTTTTTTTTCTATGTTTACTTATAAAATGTTTATCTATTTCACTTTTTGATATTTTTTATTGTTACTTGTTGTTATCTCTTATCTATTTTTCTTTTGTTATTTCACTTTGTTCAATTTTTCACTTTTGACTGGGCAAATCACCATTGATGTGAAGTTCATAAATAAGTAAATAACAATTATACATTGTTTATACTACAGGTTCCTAAACCTCCACACAACTGAATCGAATCAGTTTTGAGGATTAATATCGATTATGGTATCTATATCTTCTTTCGTTCTTAACAAACGTGAGGCGACGTGAGGTGACGTAGTAAAAGTCCTATGAAAACAATAAGCCGTAATAACCCAATATAGGATTAGCTTTTCGCTATATATTGGGTTATTGTAGATGCGAGATGAGTTGAAATGGTGTTTACTTTAGGGAGAAAACTAAAAAGAATTCCCATTATTTTCGAGTGAAAGAAAAACGTATGAAACAACGATTGTAGAATGGAGTAAATTCAACTTGAGAACAATTCTCGATCTGTATTATTCCAAGGGAGACATTTTGATTTTTCTCTAAGCCTCCACTCCAACTGGCCACCGATTACAGCCACAAAGAACAATTTCCTTTAGATTACATAAAATGTTATGGAGTTCAGTAAAGAGAGCAATATACATACATATAATATTGAATAAAGAAGATATAGACAGTACCGATAGACTTCAATAGCTGATTTGGTTTCAGGGAAATCTGCTAAAAAGTGATTTGAGTAACAAGGAAGCTGCTTTACTGCTTGATACCATGCTGCTCAAACCGCACCCGAGCCTTCCTTTGTATAGTGAATGCCGCTTGTGGTTTGAAAGCAAAAGGTTCCCTTAGGAGAACCTTGAATATTAATTTTATCGTATGCAATTGCTTTCTCTAGTAAGCTAAAACCCAGCAAACCTAACGATAGTCATTGCACAACCAGTCACCACCCTCCGGGCGAATATGATTCGCATGATTCAAGGAAAAGGTTGAACAGTTGATGGAAAGGGGAGTACTAGAAGAAAATAACGAATAAAATTTATGAGGACGAAAAACCAACAAATTAATCTTAAAAGGACAGCTCTTGAAGCAATGGTAGATAATGGTAAAG
Source organism: Riptortus pedestris (assembly GCA_019009955.1). Lineage (NCBI taxonomy): Eukaryota > Metazoa > Arthropoda > Insecta > Hemiptera > Alydidae > Riptortus > Riptortus pedestris. The sequence goes on along the minus strand of CM032228.1, from coordinate 211,996,472 downwards.
TTTAATTATGACAGATTTGTATGATTAATGTCGATACCCTTGAAAAAGTTAAAAATTATAGTATATTTTCCTCAATTAAAGTTTGTGTATTCAATCCAGATGTATCAAATTAATAAAATATTAAACACCCATTAGACATGGGTTATTCAATGAAATATACCAAAATTAAAATATTTTGAGAAAATCATTTTTCATATTATACTTTAACATCTAATATAACCCGATGCCTAATTGCAAAATTGCCTAAATAAGGAATACATTTTAATTAAACAATATACAATAATTGATTTCGATTCTGACATGTGGCAAGTATGAAATATTCACGTCTACTTTATATTAGATAGGCTAATAAAAGATTTAAAATTATATTATATAGTCAAACTAGGACTAGGGATTTAATTTTAGTGAGTTCTCCCCAGAATAAATTTCCATCGTCCACGGGAAATCGCATCCAAGACTAGTAAACAATCAGGAATATTAAGGTCTACACCTAAACACAAATGGCAACAGTAACTGCGCACTGCCCAAAACCCTTGAAGAATTACTATTGCAATCTTCTTAATTGATAAGACAATTCAATTAATCAATCATCGTCAAACCAGATGAGAAATTTTAGCAGATTTCCTTAAAGTAAATCACTTTGAGTTCGTACTCATAACACGATTTTCGAAACATTTCCTCAAATGTCCATCGATCCTACCCAGGAGAAGACAAATTGACAGTTCAAAACTAAATATAGACATATATATATATATATGTGTGTGTGTGTGTGTGTGTGTGTGTGTGTGTTTATGTTAACGCTCTAGCGGTTGCAATTTGCGTTTTGATCGTTACAGAACACGATATTTAAACGTTTTAGGCATAAATAAAGATCAAGTTCGTTAATCACTGAAATCTAACGAGTGGACTTAGAGTGGGAACTTCAAAAATACTTAATACCTCCGTTATTAGGGGTCTGATCGAAAAATTGTATAGAACCAATCTTATTACAAATGTATTGATCTATACATGTTGTTAGATACGTTTTTTCATTACCTTATGAAGCAATTTATTTGAAGCCTAAATACCAAATAATGCTATAATTGACGTTTTGAGATAAATACAAAAACGTGACGCGCGTAAGAAATCTGCTTAGATAACGCATCCCCTACGTGACTGACATTTCACTATTTTAGTTTAATAATTTACATAATCTTTCAGACGTTTACTTTAATTCTTTTTAATTTTACAATCATTAGAAAGAATAGGAATATCCAAAATTTCAGAAAATATATAATCAATGAGACATATTTAAGCATATCCAATCTTAACTGTTCTGGATAACTTCAGGAGATGATGTTCTACTGAGAGATTTCTTCATTTTTAAACAAAAAGTAGATTATCAATCATTATATTACTCTAAAAGCAATTTCTTCTGTCATAACCTCAAACACAATGAACTGACATAAATCCAGGTCATGACGAACAGAGACACCATTATCCTGACAAAAATATAAATGGCAGAATAAATATGCCTATGTATAAAAAAGTATAACCGAGATCAGGCTGAGAGTTTCACCCAGGCGGTGTAAGGAAGGATTGCTTTCAACTCGGGACCTAGCTGTTCTGGACGGGAAAAAAAGAGCAGATCAGGCCGATGGAAGAAGAAGCGCTTTCCATGGCGGAGCAAGGACGAGAAAGTGTAAACAATGGCACAGAGAAAACTCAGCTAAGGTTTTCCCGAAGAGACACGCCTTGCCCCTGCTTTCCACCAAAATAAACCATTTGATTTGGCTCCTGTTTAACATATTTTTTTTTTTTTAAATAGCGTAATTGATAAATGATGAGAAAATTAATTCTTTGTTTAATAACAATTAAGGTCTTCGTATATTGTAAATCTTTTTGTTTGTAAATCACTGTATAACAAGGTATATTTAATTCCACAGTAAAAATGTACATTAACTCGCAAAAAAAAGCCGCAACGAACAAATATGACCAGGTAATAATAATAATTGTATACGAGACTTATTAACAATGTATTTATTGGGCGGTTGATATTTCTTTCATAATATTATTCATACAAGTAAATAATACCATATTTTAGTCGGGGGTTTTGCATAACGCATTTATTTCACCGAAACGATGGAATTGCTCATTGTTCCCTTAAACAAAGGCCCAGCTTCCACTGCATCAGGAACACCCTGATGAGTCTGTAAACACGTCCACGAAATAGTGCAAAGGAATATTATGTTATAATCAAACGTCTGAACATTAGTGTTGACTAGAATCGTAAAATTCCATATTTCGGATGTCCGTACCTGCGTCAAATTACTGTAAATTTATAGACGCATAATACTAAATATTTAATAACTTTTCAAATCGTATTTAAATAGACTAGGCATAGGTTTCATTACGTTCGCATAGACAATAGTCAATGCACCATGTATGTAAGCACAGTATGTTACAACATATAGACCAGACAATAAAGTATGATTTAAGCTAAAGCCCAGTAAAGCCAAGCTGCCCCCTAGACAAGAAAACTACGGTCGTTGGCTTACATGCGCGATGGAGTTTATATTTTTTTGGAGTTGACGTACTCACTCGAAACAATGGTGTGATGATAATAAATATTAAAATTTCACACCAATTAAGGTTTTTATTTGTCACAGAATAGGTAACAGATTGATAATGTTTCTTATCACTGTAACAGATTCAATTTTTTACAGTTATGACTTGATTTACCCCAAAAAATTAAAAATAAATAGAATTTGAGATAAGATTTCAAACACCTCAGTTTACTCTTCATATAAGACTGTTACTTAAATCTTAGTAACATCACAATTAATTCACTATATTCTTTTTTTCCAACCAATGTAATGATCACTAGAAGTTCAGTAACGCCAGTTAATAAGGATATTAATGTGTACAATGCAGGCATGTCAAAAGAAATACCACGCATGTAAATTAGCATATATAATCGTAAATTGATAATAATTAGAAACGGAGAAAAATAAGGTATATAAATTTGTAATGCTTAATTAATAGAAAACTAAATAACAAGGATGACAAGTGTATCCAATTTGAAATGACTACTTACTTAACCACTTCGAAACGCCAAGATTTCTTAGTGTTAATAATTCAGTCAGGCGTATCCGTGACATTTAAAAGAAAAACGTCTGTTAATTACAACTTTCTAAAAGCTGTTCGCATCGATAACGCCCAACTAGAAGAAATTTAAAAACAACAATGGGCTATACACGTGTAAGTGTAGAATACCATTAGGCGTTAGTTCAAAGTTTAACTTAAATACCAGTTTAAGTTGAGCCTCATAAGCATACGCGCAGCTAAAGAGCGTAAGGCGTTTAATTTGCAAACTACACTCGTTTCACCGACGAAAGTTTTTGAAAGTGCGCGGAGATTTTTCGCACAATGAGCGTTGCCATTTTATCACAGGGTGAAAACGACCTTTTGCATATTTGAGCGAGAGGTTGTGGAGTTTACAAACCCCTGTCTCCGCTTAAAGAGAACCTTTTGGGATTTTCAACGCGTTTGAATCGGTGCTTTTTTTAAAAGCTCTACGTTCCCATAACTATCAATTTATATAAATGCTACATTCGAGTGGTTATTAACAGACTTTCTCGAAACCCACACCAGCAAAAGGAATAATGCATGCTTTCAGGACACAGCAAATGAATTTATCACAGACGTTTAATGAATACAAGAAATACACTAATTATTATAACTTCCGTTGAAGAAAAATATATAAAATGGATCATAATGTATCATTTTTAAAATCAATGTGCAACATAGTTCAAAATAAGCCAACATTTCGTCTGCCAAATTATTCACTCTATATTCTAAGGAACATTTGGAGAAACTTTAACTATACATCACCTATTGACTAACTGTCGACGATAAGACAATTTAGACATTCCACATGACTTACAGGAACTTTCGACCGATAACAGTCAATATTAAAAGACATTAATATATATAACACACTATAATCTACAATTTCTACACACTACTCTTCACTTATTTCCTACATTAGAAGGGTGTATACACTTTAATTTTATTTTATTTTATTTATTTTTTTTTTGTTTAATCATTTTTTTGGTTTTCTTTTTTCCATATTTTATTATTATTATTATTTTTTCTTTCTCTTTCTCCCGTCGATACTTACATTTTCATTTATATTATTTTCTCCACCCTGATTACTAAATTTACAATTTGCTTGTTTCATATAAAACTAGTATGCTAATGACCCGTATCAAAAACCACCGTATGCCATAGCTCACTCCACTTCCGATTCTTTGTTTTTTTCTTTTTTGCTATTCGCTTTTTTGTGCACAATTGAATAATGAGTAAATTGCCGGCGTTGCGGAACTCATTTAAATAAATAAATAAAAAATGGAGAACCAATAAAAACTACCTAAAAATGTATATACAATATTAGCGTGTGTTTCTTGTTCATATATACAGACTCTGAGGTTCTTTGAAGGACCTGGACTAAGCCACCAACATTGTTCATCATTACTCACTGTTCCCACCAAGATTTCACCAATTATGGAAGACCAACCCCCACAAGTCCTACTAAAAGTCATGCAGCCACGTGCTCCTATGACTGATCCATAGACATATTAAAAAGACCAATTTGGATTTATTGCCAATAAATAACTTTTTAGCCTGGTTTAGTCCATTATGCTAGGGTTTTATGCGTTTGCTATTTTACAGTGTACAAAGGAAGGGATATTTATACATCTCACCTCCACCAATATACTAAAGAGGGAGAAGACAGGAGGGATTGAACCTTAACACCAGCAAATTCTTAATACCCTAAATCCAGACGAAACTCGAATTAAACATCGCACGTGTAGTAGACATATTTCAGACTGTAGACGTAATAGTCGGTCTATAACCTACCCTATCCATTGGGCGTCTCGGCCCAGGAAGCGAAGTGGCATTCCAGTACCAAAATATGTTTAATGGACAAATAAAGATGCTTATGCTTCTAAACTTTCAAACAAGTCTTTATCTCAAGACCGTTAAGTAAAGATATTATCAGTGGTCTAACAGTAAGTTAAGGGAGGGAACTTTCTATTCGTTTATTTGTACACCTTATCAAATCTTCAAAACAGCGTTATCAGAGTAGAGAGTAGGTCAGAAACGTGATGTCTGGATCTTTCACATGCATTTAGACACCATGGCTTTTCTGGAGACAAAATATGAGAGAAATGCAAGCAAGAAGTAAAAGAGAAAGAAATGCCACCATGATAATGAAAACTAAATTGAGCCCAAACGCAGAAAAAAGAGAGTGAGGAAGTACTATGACATGGTTTACAAATATGGGATTGCTCAACGAATCCTCCATAAAGACACGCTATGAAAGAATTGTTCTCGTCTCTACGCTTTCTAAATTAATCACTAAAACTAAAGACCAAAGAACATAGGGAAAGTATGCCCTGAATACAGAATTAAATGTTCATGTGTTATTTCAAACAACTCCTATTTCAGACTTTTGGTCAAAAATATATTTTGTTCATTTCTTTGTTTTTGTAATAAGTAATCAATATTACCAACAGATTATAACTTATTACGGGTTAAACGTTTTTTTAGAAATATGTTATCTTTAATTTATTGACTAATATTATATTGAAAACTATTAAATATGGGCAAAAGTAGTGCACATAAAATGTATAGAAAAGGAGTTGCAACTTTGGCTTTCTAATGAGTGTTTTATACAGTTTATGAGCCACAACTGTCCACTCTTTAATACCCAATCTCTTTGTTTTTATCAGATTTCCCTTAAGGGAAATCAGCTATTGAGGTTGTACTCATGTCGGGATTTTCGAAATATTTCTTCAAATGTCCATCGATCCTACCTAGTAGATGACGAAAATGAGGTCCCTGCAAAACTGTATATATATATATATATATATATATATATATATATATATATATATATTTGTCTGTTACCGCTCTAGCGGTCGCAATTTTTGTTTGATCGTTACCAAACTTGATATTTAGTCGTTTTATGTAAAAAGAAAGATCAAGTTCGTTCGTCACGGCTGAAATCGGACAAGTGGGAGGGGGGGGGTTTAGAGGGGAGGATTTTCGAAAATTCAAAATATCTCCGTTACTATACGTCGAATCGAAAAATATTACAGAATCAATCTTATTGCAAATTAAATTTACTATAAATATTGTTCTATACATTTATTCTCTATCTTGAATATTAACTGAGATATTTGCATTTGTATTCTGCATGTGCTCGGCAGCAGTGGCTAAGTTCGGACTTTCCGCCGTGAGCTCTGGCGGCCGTTTTCGTAACTATTCGTCCCTCCTGAATAGGTTTAGAGGTTTCTTACTACTACAGCTGTTATTAGGCAGATTTCTCTATTGTAAAACTTCACGTGGGAAATCTTCTTAGTTTACGCAGCCCCTGCGTGACGGACTTTTTAAGTTTACAGTTTCCATATTTCCATACGGACACGCTGGTTGTTCGACACTCCAAATGGCACTTCTTTATTTACATATCCAGATGCAATAACCCCATTTAAAGCACCTGACGTCCGATATAAGAATGAAGCGTTTACTAAACTAAGTCCGCAGAATTATTTTATTTCGCAGCAATCTCAGGAGTCACCTGGTCAGTCATTTTGATGTACTATACAATAAACTAGTATTTGAATTTGGAGACAACAAATGAAAGGGAAAGACAAACATTTATATGGTCCCCACTTGGAATAAGATAAAGGGCAACACAACAGAACGGTCATATCCCGTCACTTTTTAACAGGCGTTTGTCCCTGTGTCTACAAGTTACGCCAGGTGGTTATTATCGCGAAAAGAAGTTCTGATTTTCAGGCAAGGGAAGGACGAGTATGGAGTGGCTTCCCTCTTGCTTTCTATGTGAGTCCTTTCAACAATAAACGTACCAAAAAAAATGGAGGAAACTTCACAGGATGTTAAGGCATCCCTCTGAACGTATAACATGCATTAGCCATTATCAGTATGTGACGCAAATATCGCCTACTCTAAAATATTCAAAATACTGTTTCTAAATCTGTATATTCATAAGAAAGAATTAAATTATATTGTGAAAGACCAATTGAGACAATATTATTAAATACTTAAGCTGGTATTTAATAAGGAAACATATTTGCGCAATACGGAAAGTGCGCATGGCTGCCCCTCCTACTCGAACAGGAGGAGTCAAAAATTTACAAAATGGCAGACATGGTGTAAATCAAATAACAGGGTTAATAAAATCACTCGTCGAGCAAATCTGGAAAATTTTATGAAAAACGTATATTTGTTATATTTATTTACATAAAAACAATCACATAACCTTGGTTTCTTTTTACAAGTTATTAATTACTTGTAAATACTTATTATCACCTCTTAAAACTATCACAATAAATGTCTAATCTTATGTGGTTTACACTCATAATTTCCTAATCTAATCACAGATGGCTTTACCCAAACTTTGAATAAATTGATGAATATGAATAGAGTGTGAATCACCTCTGTTGTGACACGCCAGCAGAACATTAAATAAATATATACTCTAAAAGAAGTACCCCACTAGTAGGAAAATTGTTTTAATTTATCAATGATTGCATCTAACAGGAGATAATTTAAAATGGTGTATCAACTTAAATTAATCTTAGGTACAGAAATTACAGCCTGCTGTTATTAATGATGTATCAGCAGGTGAAACAATTCTTCCAATAATTACAGAGTTAAGAGGTGCGATATCTTCTGGCATTTCGGTAGCAGAGGAACTTTATCAGGCGAGCACTTCCATTACGTAAGCAAGGAAAGTTCACGAACAACGAAAAATTCGTGACCTGTCAACCAAAGCAAAGCTATTCCAATTGAAATCTAAACCTTTAGCACACTTTCTCACTTTTACCCCTTAGTTGCCAGAGCGAGGCATAAATGAGCCACATTTAGGGGTATATTGTTACCGGGTTATATAAGGATAAATTCTTACGCCAAATAGGTACAGGACCGGAAGACTCGTGGGAATGCCGTGAGTTTCCAAAAAATAAAAACAGACAAATCCAATTACGGAAAGGCCTCTTCGGAGAACTGAGTTTCCGTTTCACGGTAAGAACGGAATAGAATTGGGGCATAAGGAAGTACGATTCTGCAAATCGTGTCATTAATATAGGTGTATCCAAATGTTGTAGACTGATTACCGTAAACGCAATGTGTCACTCAATTCACTAATAACAGCTGTTATACGATAATACGATGCGTCACATCGCCTCCTCAAGTGGTGTCCCAAGAGGAATATCACAGCGCCTGCGATATAATAAACATACGCAGCTTCAAATGTTCTGCTAGTCCTTGATTGTACGTTCAGGTTATTCGGTTGGGAACTTCCTCCAAAACGAAGGAAAGGGGTGAAGGCAGATTATGTATAAAGAGATATCCTAGTTTATTAAAGGTGAGTTCAACCTCACTCAAACCTATTCGTTTTCCCAATCTTGGGAGCGCAGCGAAAGTTATTTTACTACAGGTAAGTAGCTCTAGGATTACAAGTACTAGGATTAGCAGTCCCGTTTACTATAGGCTTATTACTAACCCACAATGAAAGGGGAGATCAGAGGTATATAGGTCCTTAATTACGAGTCTATAAAATCTCGAACTCATGGGTCATTACTTCGCATTTTTTTTAATAATAAATCCGTTGGTGTTTTCATTCGATGGGAATATATCCAACAATTAAGACCACATGCAACCATAGTAAAGGAAGATCTCCTACGAGAGTAATACGCTCACATATATGTTGCTCATAGTAACGTTATTTTTCCAAGGAAAGATGTTACTCCAGGATGCTTTAACCTAAACAGATAGGTTCATCTACCTTGAACAACAAACAAGCTGTTGGTGTGGCGACTATGAAAGGGCATGATTAACTGAGAGAAGTACAATAGTCTCGAGATGAGCCGACACAAGAACCGGAAGCGACGTTAGCCGCGGGGGAGATGAAACAAGAGGACCCAATCTTACTGGAGACCGACAATGGGTTACCCGATGGATAGGAAATGGTCTTCCTATTTTGCTGCCTCTATGAAAGGGATTGATGGCCCAAGGCGAGGCAAACAACCACCACTCAACATAACAGATCATAGCAGGTTGTTTCCATCTTATGTTGTAATGAGAACGATGTGATTGCTTTTAATGGTTTAACGGGTCTCAGATACCTCCTCGATGATGGATTGAGCTCAATAGAAGGAAGGAATGGAAGGACCCAGATCGACAGGCCGGAGTCGGTAACACTTTTGAAAAGTGACCAACATTCCAGAACTATTGCAGAGAGTAGAGGAAATCACATAAAGGGGCAAAATCACAAAAGCCAGTAAATATTAGAAGGCAGATAACACAATCTTCACACCAAAAGCACTGAAGATTTCGAAATGAATTACCGAATCCTGCAGGTAAAATATAAAACGAAAATGTGTGACTATAGTCGTAGTAAACACAGACAACGGTACCGTAAAATAGAAGCAGTAAAATTAGAATAATAATGAATATTTTGTAGTTACATCTCAAAGTAATCAGACGCCATCTTTGGAAACTGGAAAAGAACAAGCTTATGGTTACAGGGGGCACTCATATTTCTAAATAATACAGTATAACAGCTCAAGCATCAAATTCGAAACTGGGAATCCAAGTGTTATTCTACGAAGACCAACTACAAATGAACGATCGATAGAAATGCTTAGATTTCTTTTTTTTTCTTCGTTATTTATTATATTTAAATTTAATAAAGAAAATAAGTAGTAACCTTTATCTCACATGGCAAACCTAGAGTGGCGAGTTCGATTCTCGCCTGGGCAAAGGAAGTTATTTAGTGACGAAATTCATTAAATAACGTCCTAAAATCCCACCCTGGCTAGAAAAGGGTGGTGACCTGTACATAACCCGTCAAAATTAGCCTGAGTTGCAAAAAGTGGATGTTAATAAATAATAATAAATAAGCAGTTATAAAATATATATGTAGTGGATGAAAAGCACATAAGTCCCATCATATTAAGTGAAACAGTAGTATTTAGAATTGAGAAAATATCCTAATATAATGTAACAAGAACAAACGGATAAATTGACGTCAAACGTTCAAGTAAATGACTATTGTTTGTCAAGCACACAAGGACTCCATGAAATGGAAGTTCAATGTAAGAACATATGTGGCTTTGGGCACGTACGCAATATTGTAAAGTACTCGCCGATACCAAATGGCGCAATTTTCGTTATCTTATCACTTCACAACAGCTGTCTATAGTCCTAACACACTATACAGGTTATTAAGCTGATAAGACCCCTTTTCCGTGGGTTAAAATAAAGCCTTTTTTGACCAGATAAAGTCCATGAGCCAATTTATGATCAGAAAACTAATCACTCCAAGATATAAATCCAAGCCAGCACAACGAAAGCACCATATCTAAAACAGACGTATGAATGAGAAGCAGGTCTTGCGAAATATTTCCGCTAAAACTATTTTCCCTCAAGGGAAATCTGCGGATATAGTTTGCAGTTGGAGCACAATAAATATTTATTTTTTCCCATGAATAATTGTGACAATATTTACGATGCAGCTTTCTGACAAACCATACAATCTCACACCCTGTTTGGATCTGATTAAGATGATGTAAGTGAGCGATATATAAGAGAATTTAAATTCCAAATTAAATGTTTGGTTCAACGACTCATGAAGAGCCAAACGCCAAGAGGTCAAGTGACCACCATTCCGTACAGTATTTCAAGTGGCATTGCATACCAAAGATGGCTATTTTCTTTTTATTCCTGGTGCTACTCAATTCCTTTACGCTACTGAGTAAGCATCGGACAATCGATCGTCTTGGCAACAACACTATAAACAGATTTAGTGTAAAAATCCTTAATTCGGATATTGCACATTGCAGTGACCCTATATATATCTATACAGTAATCCACTGTGTTAACAACTACGACGACGGAATATTTTTTTTTTTGCCGCAATCCTCATATATAATTATTGTTATTACATATAATTATTAGCATTTGTTGAATATAAATGGAATATCAATAATCGTTCCTTCGATGTTGAAATAGACCACAAAAAAGCCGTCTGGCAAAGAAAAATAGGTTTTTAATATTATATAATAAAGTATTCAGGGAACATGCTTGACGAACTGTGACGAATACATAAATCAGCTGCTAAAAGAATTTCCTTTGTTCTGCATAAAACCTATAAAAAGGTCTCCCCGTTAAACGTAACATTACGTAAATACCATGCGGGTCTGCATTAAATGCACACTTAGCCTTACATAATTATAATTTAAATGAACCCCGAAGGTGCAGTGTCACTGGCCGAGTTGAAATACTTATTTTTTTTTTTTTATATATCAGATGGAATGCAAAAGTGGACGTTAATAAAAAAAGGATAGAATATATTTAATTTCTCTCTGAAATATTAAATCTAATTCATTCATGGGGGCTATGAGAACCAATTCTATGGAAGTACTAAATGTCGTAGATTAATTAACAATCAATTCTTGATCTTGTAAGATTATTTAACCAAATTTTACGTTTTGTATTCCCTCTCCCTACATGTAATTAATTAATTCGATAAGAGACCACTACATAACAAGTTAAGAAATAAAGTAGCTATTCTAATAATTCCATTTATTAAATCAAAGGGACTTAACGCACTTGTTTCCGTCAACAAGTCAAGCTGCTTTGCGATTTCGAGACACATAGTACTATATGTGATACTATTTATAATAACCCACGTAAATAGGCCGCAAATACAATAATACAACTGTTTGTAGTTTATATTAACCTAAAAAAATTGTAAGAATAAACCTGTAGTGGTAAAAGTTGGTTCAACCGTATCCAAAGACTTTTGGTTAACAACGTCTTCTTCCAAATCTCCCACAAACTAGATTTGCTTAAAACTACCAAATATTCCACAATACAACCAATGTTACAGGCGTCAAAAGGAATGACTTCAGCCATTCAGTTTCGAACAAGAAGATTATCGGAATTCCAAGGGAGGAAGAAATTAATTCTTAATTAAGACGAGAGAGATTGAACAAAAGTCCGTCACACAGGGGCTGCGGAAACTAAGCAGGTTTCCCTCGTGAAGATTAACAATAGATAAACATACATACTGCTAACACAACACCACCGTGAATATTAAGTGAATAAATACAAACGATACTAAGAAATCTTTCCCATGCAGGCGGGAAGTGTCTCAAATGTAAACAAACAGGTCTGCCAACGGCTCACCGGTAAGTATATCAATAACTGAAACTTATCAGAATATAGCATATTCATTTTATTGAAAACTATTTACTACATCTATTACTTTAATTTATAATGAATAAGAATAATTTTTATCTCAATCAATCAAATTTCAGTAGTCCAAGAATTTAAGACGGGGAAGAACAAGATATTATCAACATATAGTAACAAGCCACCCATGATGCAACCACCAACTGCCTCTAATATGGAAAGACTATGCTATTATTGGGGAGAGAAAGCGCAAATATCTAACCTGTGAATGAGTAATTTTTTTAAACATGAAGATACAAAAACCAAAACTACATCGATACCTCCAAGGAGCATAAAGCACTAGTGATAACTAAGAAACTCTTAATAAAAGATAAAGAGCAAGGAACTAAAGAGGTGGGCATAGAGAGTATATGAGGAAACGGCAAAGGATACAGAAAGGCAAAGACCTCTCTGGGAGTAAGGGAAAGAAGAGTGGGAAAAAGAAATAAGGACCGCATAACCTCACTCCGTAGAAAATCATCGCCACGTGACAATTCTACGCTAGGATCGCTGATCCTCTGCCACGTCTCTTTCTCTCTCATTACATACCTCCGGACTCCATTACATCATCAAGGAGGAGGAACAGGGGGACGGAGGCAATGAAGATGGCCGTGAATCGCGGGGAAATAGGGGATAAATCGAATAAAGCAAAGTATAAACTGCAAATTTCTAGGCTCCAGCTCTTCGGGGAGAAGTATAGAGGATCTAAGAATTATACGCAATGAAGGGGCTTACATCTATATAAATAAACCTCTATGGATTGTCAAAAATTCTATTTAAGGCCAAAGATTCTATGGCCGGAATTATTTTCTTCTTGTTTATTGTTATTCTGAAAGCCAACAAAGTTCATTTTTTTCACCGGACAAAGATATTAGGGATTGTAAGGCCTTGTGTAAACCCTATTTCTTCTGGTGCGATCGTGAGCATTAACGAACTGACCTCTAATTATAAATGAAACCTTCAAACAACCCAACACAAATTGCGCCGACTAGTACGTTAAATTATACACATTTTTTCGTCTTCTAGATACGATGGAGATTTGGAGAAATGTATCAAAAATCGCGCCACAGTACAACCTCAAGAAATAACTAACTCCCCTGCCCTAAAGTCATTCTACAAACAATTGCGTCAAAATTGAAACAGCAGTCCACGTTCTCGAGTATTCCTATCTAAACATTTCAATTGACGAGAACACGAAAAAGGTCCTGACATTTGAACGTTGCTTAAGGCAAAGAATCTTTCAATCATTTTCCAACCGTATGTATGATGCTTTCATCGATTGCGTAAAACACGCCACAACAATACCACAGAGGAGATCATAATAGTAACAGAAAGAGAGAACACCTTCTGTCTTATTGCTTTAGGAATAATTTTACATTACATTAAATACATTTTTGAGTGCGCTCTTCAATTGGCGAGGAAAATAAATTAAAAACCCAATATCTCAACTAAGGGGTTAGTTCCACCAGTATATACGATACTGTTGTCATATCTGTAGGTGGATACCGTCGTCACTGGCTGATCTTGGAGTACTGCTGGCAAGCGCTTTCTATGCGAGGGCACCATCTTCAAGCCTGTATAAAAGCCTTACTCTTAGTCAAGACTTTAGACGGCCTGATGATGGTGCTCTCGCATCGAAGATCCAAGATCAACCAGCGACGACGGTATCCACCAACAGATATAAAACCCAATATTTAAAATGCATAAGAAAACCATTTTAAATAAATAACATTTATATGGTAATCATGAACATGTTTCGACTACGAGTTGAAAAGGTAAATAGTATGAGCAAGGGGACTACACAGATTTTGTATATAACGTCAAGTCTAAAGATCCACTCACTTAGCTCTTATTTTGAGGAGAAAAACACTCCGTTCGCAATAAAAACATTTACAGAAGCCTGCTTAAATTAATTAACTACAACTTGAGGTACACCCCTTCACAAAATAACTTAGGGAGAAACTTGACAAAATGGATGAAAAATGTGATGCCTTTAATTGGTTAGATAGAAAATATCTTTAACAGATGAACAGAAATATAAGTATTTTATTACAAAATAGTCAGGAAAGCCGAGGTATATTGAAAAATATAGAAATTCCAGAGTTTTGGGTTTGGACATTTCCAAAGGCAGGTAAGGTAGCTTCCTCAGGCAGAAGTCCTTTCATTCCTAAACCACCCACAAAGAAATACCGCCCTTTAACTATTCCCAGAAAAGCCCTTTCCTCCATCCACTTCTACCTGCAGTTCGGATCTTATAGTGGGACGGAGCGTCAAGCATAAACAAGGACCTTTTCCACAGAGACCATTAGTCGTAGCCAATATTCGCTCAATGGAATGAATAGAGTGCACAGGTCTCATAAACAGTATAAGATCCCTAAGATATTATTCAACTAAGAAAATTGAAAAGAAACCCCTTATACCGAAATTTACACGGTCAAGAGGTTTTCAGAGAAGTTCTTCAGTATAACTTCCTCATTTGTTTTACTAACCTCTATTTCGCATCAGTTTCTAAAAGACCATAGAACAATTTTCAGAGTATTCTAAAAACAATATTTCATTGTTCTGATCACTGTATAAAATTTCACAGAAACCACAGAGAATCCTCAGGGTGTACCAAAAAATGAAGCTTTCATCAGATTCCTCAGATAGGAACCAAGCTATTCTGGTTGAAATCGACGAAAATACTCGACTGGTTCTGGACAAGCTTTTTTTACAACCCGACTGAACCTAGCTACCTTGGAAGAGGCGAAAACAAAGCCCCTTAAAATTTCTAAAGATGCATAGGTCTGTTACTGATCTTGTGGTCGTAATATTCGATTGATCGTTTAAGCGGTTTATGCAAAATTAGAGATCAAGATGTTCAATAAATTCAATCGGTCAAAGAGGGGAGGGGGGCAGCAGATCAACAGGTTAATATAATAAAATTAATCAGTTATTATGAGTCGGATCAAAAAAAGTAGCATAAACAATATTACTGAAAATTGATTTTATCCCTGTTTTGAATATTAAGTAATCAATCTTCAGTAAACGCCCATTACTACTCATCACCAATAAATCACAAAATCTCATATTTCAAGGTTAAATATGCCGTTTGTATCCATCGGGCCCTTTACAATGAAGAAAAATAAATGGATTCGCGAAGTGGAGACGAAATTTTTATTTCATAAACGTACCAGAACACGGGAAATTTGCTTGTTTACACATCAGCTGAGTAACGGACTTTTTGTTTGTATGCCTACAATTTAATACGTTTGCTACAGTTGAAGTAGTATATACGTACAGACGTGTAAGAGGACTTGCAAATTATATGGTAAGCTGAGGTTACTTTACAGCAGGAAGAGAATGTATGTTGTAAGCGTTCAAATTCACACTTAACAGAACATTAACTTAAGCAGTTGAATTTAGTACTTCAAATGAAACACCTACGCATGCAGACTACGACTTAAAAGGAAGCAAAACAAACCAAAAGAAAACGGATGACTTAAAAAGAAGACAGCTTTTGAATGCATATCCTTTAGATGGTGGTTAACAGCAGACATTATGCCGTAGACGAGGGCATTAATAGCACTAATTGAGGCCATAAATTACAAACGCAGCACAGATCCAACACACGCAGTTTCTAAAGGCATTAGACTCTGCAACAGGGGAAAGTGCCACGAGAAATAAACCATGAAATGAGAATCCTTTAATCATTAGGCAAAATGGCCTTCCTGGTTTTCCCTTCCAGAGCAGCTGGAAAAAGAAGGAAAAAGCCACTGGAGCTTTCGACGATTCAGAAGCAGTGTCATGCTTGATCCGTCAAACTAAACGTGGAGACAGTAATATGAAGAAAAATTTATCTTGGGTCGGCAACCCCTAGAGAGAGAGGCACGATTATCTTTTGCAATTTCTTTTGCTCAGGAAACCATTTGATGTAATTACTACATAAACTCCGCACTTGAAGGGCCATTCAGCCACGTAACCTATGTATGCCACCAATCAATAATGCAGTAAAAACATCATATGCAAGGAAAAGGAAATGCTTGCATATAAATTGTACAAAACTACATGAAGACTCAATGGCTGAATTAATGAATACAATTGAAGATATAAATGTTTGACAGAGTTCTTTCACGTTTAAGAAAATTTGTAAATTTAAATTAACAACAGGCTGTTGTTTACTTACTCAATTCAAATATGATTCCGTATTTCTGTCCCATAATAGTCATTTTAAAAAGAGTAGTCAACAACAAAGTAACAAATGAATTGTGTATGGAAGGTCGACATTTCAATAGTAATTTACAAGTCGTATTGTTCTTTTAAATAAAAAAAGTAAGTTAATTAAAGTTCTTTAATCCTTTTCACAATGATTACCAGTTAACGGCTTTCTACTCCAGCGATTGTGTTCTCGTCCACTGGAGCTAAATTTCAATAGCTCTTCTGTTTTCCTTAGGCTTAGCATTATTGATAATCTGATTTCGTGAAGGGACCAGATAAAACTTTAAGTTATTGCTAAGATGAAATCTACTCACAAACACTCAAATTAGAGTTGCCCAAAATTAGTTGAGCAGATGACCAGACCGTTGTAAACAGAAGGCAGCATTTAAACAAATTATCATTTATCAGGACCAAAAAAAATATATAAATGAACAATAACGAAAATTACTTCAGGTTTACTGAGTACTTTTAAAGATTCAGAGCGATTATACAGTCAGACAAAGACAGACAGAGTACTCTACAGCAATAATTTACAAAATTATTTTAGAACCAATGTGTACTTTCTTGTACGAAGTATTGTAATCACGAAAATTTTCGGTTTGAGATATCAATGGTATTATCTGTTTTGAATCTTCCGCTAACCTATTTTGACTAGTTTCCGCTTGATATATGCGGGTGCGTATGTTCATTATCCCGCATAACACAAAAACGATCTATGAATATTGAAATTTCACATTTAGGACTGTTGTACCATCTAGTTAAGAATCTACCTTTGGATTATTAGAGGAACATTATATAGAACCATTTTTGTTTACAAGGAAAAGATCTGAAATGAAATTTTTCGTTCCGATGTATCGGAACGGAGATATATGGAGTGCATCAAACATTTTTTATTTATTTAATTTAATAGGAGACCAAGAAAGACAAGTGGCGCCCCCATCAGACTTTCATGTCATCATAAAAGTTTTGAATATAACTAAATTAATTATCGCCAAAATAAAATAAAGATAATCTGTATTTGGGACGGGACTACCTGAGGAAGCCAGTTCCCATGCATCAGAAAAATTGCCAAGGAAGCACTTGACTATTCTTTAACAGATTATGATGTAGCAAAATGGATCGTTGTATTTCTTATACATAACTTTGTTATTATAAGAAGCTAAAAAAGAAACTAAAGCTTCAAATCAATAAAACATGATGAAAACTTTAATAGATTAATAAACACAGTATGACCACCGCGAAGAAAGAGCACAGGAACAAAAAGGAGTGATAAGAAAGTTAATAAGTACCCCGTTGTTATCAATTATATCGATACTGGGAAGGAGTAAATGAATAGTTGTTGAATGGCTTCTATCTGATAACGCTTCCCGATCTAATTGTGATAAACGATTTCCGGAGAATAGATCCAGCGGATTTACAAACTAACTACAATGACACTTTCACGCTGATAAAACTTTCTTATTTCTGCATAGAAAAGCAGGAAGTACACACAGAAGAAAGAGAAAAAAAAACAGCTTCACCTCTTAATTAAAGAAGACGCATGCAGCTGAAATAAACAGTGGCAGAGATAGTAAATTCTTTAAATAGATAAGAGAAGCCTTGATAAGGATCTCTCACCAGCCACGTGACTAACTAGAGACAACTTTCTAGCCGTTTACCCTTTTTAAATAGCAATGAAAGTACTAGGATCCGCGTACAGTAACAAAGGCGAGTCCCGTTGCACAACAAACATTTTTCATATCTTTCATACTTCAATAAACTTTCTAAATTATTAAACTTTACGAAGTTACTATAAATGTCGTTTAATAATTTAACCGGTAAAGCATAAACATTTTTCACATGCTTAAGGCCGTTAAGAAAGTCCGCCATGCATGGCCTGCGTAAACTAAACAGATTTCCCATGAGCTAATGTGATCAGCTTGACACTACAGATTTCATCCCGTCATACATTCTTATTTGTAAAGAAAAATCCGATGAGGTAGAGTGGAGGTTGCACAATGCGAAAACAAGGAAATACAAATAACTCGCGCAATATATGAGTTAAGATAATAATTATACAGTATCAATAGTTTTACAAGATGGGTCCATAACATTTTTCGATCCGACTAATAATAGCGGAGATATTTTGAATTTGAAAGAGTCTTAATTGATAGCACCAATACTTATCGTATTCGCTTGTACCTCATCTAGCAAAGATATGTTGAAATCAACGTTTGTTATTTAAGCTTGGAATAATATGTTTCATGATATTTCCGCTTAAAGTTAAAACGCGTTAGCTAAAAGTGGGCGTTTTCTGAAGAATGCAAAATAAAATAAAAATACAAACATGTTGGTTAATTTTCAAGAGAAAACGTGTGTAGAACAAAATTTATAGGAAATTAAGTTTACAAAAAGATTGGATACATACAATTTTTGTTATAACTCATAGGAACGGAAATATTTTGAATTTTTTATTTTCGTCTCCTCTAAACAAACTATAGCTGATTTTCCTTAAAGGAAATCTGCTGAAATATTATAGTTATGAAAGTTTCCTGCCGCTAACCGCTTTCAGGACAAATACAAAATGCACAGAGCCGGCTAAACCGCTAATGCAGCTGGACAAAACATTTAACTCCTTCAGATGCTGTCAGAAGTGTTCTAAATTACAGATTCCAAGTTGATTTTGCCATGAATGTGTATCGTAAATAGACGAAACAAACAAATGAAATTTTTTTATTTGAAAGCTATCACATAAATTTCCTTACCAAAATATAATTGTCATATCTATCATATACAGTTGTTGTGGTACTAACCATGGACGTAAAGAGCAGCGAAGTTTTAGAGGAAGCCTTTTGAGCAATTATTGTAAGACAGCGAGATTTTTTCAGCAAGGCTGCTCAAGGATCAAATTATAATCGTCAGGAGGTGGCTGATTTAGAAGTCAATCCAAATGGTTTTGAACATTGTACCTTTTTCAGTCCATATTTTAAGCTTGAACACGTTTCAAATTAATGAAATTCAGTCAAATGCGAGGCACAAATACTTAATATATAGAGTTATTCATTTTTTTATTCACCAATTACTAATGATTTTTGTTTAATATATCGGAATTTTTCTTTATCCTAAAATCACTTTAATTATCAAAGGCTGAAAATCGGTACCTCTTCCTTGACTGATTTAACAACATTTACATTCTGGAATTTTTTGAAGGACTTTCAAACCCACCCTGCTCAAATCTGAACTTAAATTATTACCAGAAGCCTTTAATACTTCTTAAGGGCTTTCAAGGAAATTGATATTTTGTCCAACTAAATCAACAGTACACTGCGCACTTAATGAGAGAAAAAACATTTATGGTTTAATATAAAAAATATAAGAATAATTGTACTAAATAATAGAATAATATATTGGGTCTAAATTTGGATTTATTAATCGTTGCAATGCAGTACGCCCGCCCCAATAATTAAAGCCCCAATTAATTATTTAATCAAAATTTTGTTCTATAATACTAATGTAGGTTAAAAATATTTTGGGCTATTATGCTTTTCAAATGATTTTGTAACACACAAGATGAAAGTTTCTCATTCACGAAAGGTAATTCTGTTAAAACTAAGAGGGGTAGGTTTCTCTTTACTCTGAGTTTATAATAAAATGTATTTATATACAGTAAATAAGCTACAACACGTTAATAGAAAGTGCGTAAGCATTGTCTCGTAATCTCGTATAAAAAGCAAGAAATAAGGACATAAACGCCCCAGTAGGCCTTATCTATTTCCCATGGGTATGTTACAGAAACTTAGCTCACTATTTTACGTACAAAGGAGTGGTCACACTCTCTCCTACTAAATGAAGTGAAATTAATCCAGAAGAGCCCAAGTGAAGGTAAATGTAGCTAGTGATAAGAGCTTGATAGTGGTGAGCTAATTATAAACAAGCGGGAGTATTCAGTAGCCATGTGACCTTTAGGGCTATGCATATGTATGTAAGGGCGGAGAACAGCCATTGTATAATGTGACCTATGTTCGTTAATGAGTCTTTCATTACCTAACTCCTTCTTGCCTACATGTAACAAATTAACACTGCCTAATTATTGGCTTCCTGCTCGAATTGAATGCACGAAACTTTCTTCCACGCAAACTGTCCTGTGAAAATTCGTGCGTCCTTTCTCGCCTTGCAACGTATACTTTTTAGTTCATTTTTTTTTTTTGTTTGGCATCCATAGATTTTCTTCTTATTCGACAGAGAGTTGCAACGTCGAGGGGAAAGAGAGTTGGCGGACCGTCAATAATTTTAAAAAGGCGTTTTCCATTCAGAAGCAGACACCTTGGAGGAGTTACGGTTCGTTTGACCCCCCCCCCCCTCCACCCCTATTGCCATGGAAACAGCTGTCTGTGAATTGAAGTATTGTTTTTTGTCGAGAAACTTAATTTCTTTCAGAGAGAATGATGACAGATTACATTCAAGGGTTGAAGGAAATAACAGCAAAAAATATAGGAAGGAAATAGATGATTGGGAACTTTCCATTGGATGATGTGGGCGTTTTTCGTGAAGCTAAAGAAAGGCTAGAGACACCATATTGAGGATTTCCTTGGGAAAATATATAGTATTAGAGGTAAATGCATGCGGTAAATCTGTCAATTACGTAAAACAACCTCGTAGTGACAATTTGGATCTATTTAGGCAACCAATAGGCAAACTATGTCATAAAAATGATGATAGTCGGCAATATCAAATAACTTGTATTGTAAAAGCCTGTTAAGCCCTTTGATCCTTGTTATTTGCTAAACACACAAACATATCACTTATCCCGAGCAACAGTGAAGCACACAAGATAATAATGAAACACAATGAGGTTCTTAGAGCGAAACACTTTTATATATATTTGCATTCGATAGACTTTAGAAAATCGATAGAAAAAGTGATAGGACAGACGATAAAACGGGTGAACATTAATAGTGACACACTGTGCATGTACCTAGAGGCATCGAAGTCTTAGGCCGTTTATTCATTGCGCAAAGACTTATTCCACAATTAAAAAAACATATTATTTGGTAGATGATTTTTAAACTCAGCAGATTTCCAACTTCAGGAATGCCAAACTGACGACATAATCCCACATTCTATTTGACCCCTTATAAAAATTTTATGTAAATATGCCTTCAAATTGAACTACGCAACAGATGTTTATTGAAACTGCTTGTTCAAGTGACTGCATCAGTAGTAATTGGGGTAACCAAAGAATAAAAAATAAATACTACAGATAACTCAGTTAATATTAAAAAAAAAAAAAAAACTTTGGAAAAACTATTTTAGAGTATTTTATTTTAGTTCAGATTTGATACACTACACGTTTTCTATACGATTAATAAGAGCGAAGATTTTTCGTTTATTTCAAATTATTCAGAACAGTTTTGTGTTCTGAAATAACTATTATTATTGTTTATTAACGTCCACTTTTTGCTACTATGGCTAATTGGGGCGGGTTGCCAACCTTTTAGCAGATTTCCCTTAAGGGAAATCAGCTATTGAGGTCGTACTCATGACGCGAGTTTCGAAAAATTTCTTCAAATGTCCATCGATCCTACCCAGGAGATGACGAAAATGAGGTCCGTTCAAAATTATATATATATATATATATATATATATATATATATATATATATATGTCTGTTAACGCTCTAGCGGACACAATTTTCGTTTGATCGTTACCAAACTCGATATTTAAACGTTTTATGCAAAAATAAAGATCAAGTTCGATAATGGCTGAAATCGGATCAGTGGGAGGGGGGGGGGTTAGAGGGGAGGATTTTCGAAAATTCAAAATATCTCCGTTACTATACGTCGGATCGAAAAATTATATAGAACCAATCTTATTGCAAATTAAATTTACTATAAATAATGTTATATACATTTATTATGTATCTTGAATATTAACCGAAATATTTGCATTTTTCTGTTTTCAGCTTCTGAGATGAGATTGGCTAACTTCGGGTCTAGTCGTGAGTTTCCGTCAAGAGCTAGTTCGGGCCGTTCCCGTAACTGTTCGACTCTCTATTCTGAAATTTCTTTATTGTATAACTTCACGTGGGAAATCTGCTTAGTTTACGCAGCCCCTGCGTGACGGACTTTTCTAGCCAGGGTGGGACAACGGATTATATTTAATGAGTACCTATTGCCGAGGCGAGAATCGAACTCTCCACTCTAGGTTTACGATATGAGATTAAACTCACATAGTTAACCTGAAAGAAACCCAAATCATAAATTTAAAAATTATTGTTTATTTTGCACTCCTTAACCCCACCTCCCCTTATAAGAAACGCCGTCTTGCTTCTTTATTACAGTCACTCCTTTTGTCCCAGAGAAATTTCCTTTGTTACAAAAAAAGGTTTCCTTCCAAATGACTTGTTCCAAAGTCACAACTAGGGGAAATTACTAGTTTAAACATGTGTAGTTTTTAATAATATGCTTTAATAAAGATGAAAAGGATGAGCTGATAAATAATGAGGTCACTTGGCTAAATTCCAGCTTCCACAATTAAGATCGCAGAAACAAATTAATTATTCCGAGGAAAGGTAATTAGTTGCCAATAATGAGTTCTTTAAGCGTCATAAAATTAGCCTCATTATGCTCAGTATTGTATATATAGTTATAATTAGCATAACTTTTATATAATACTGCACTGTCATAATTTAAAAAGAAAACGTCAGCCATGCAGGAAGTGCATAAACTAAGTAGATTTCCCCCATTCTAAAATAACTCACGGATAATGTCATCATATGTACTAAAACTGTACTGTTTTATATTTATTTCCCTGATACTAAAAACTCAAGTCATAATAATTTAAATTGCTTTAATATTTATTAGAAATTATTGTCTTTTTCCCCCATAAAAAAGTAATTTAATTAAGGTCGATTTAATTAAAATTAATAGGATAAGAAAAAATAACCAATATCCCTATTCAATTTTGAGCGGTATATATAGGATACCTGTCAGGCCATGCCACCAAAGAGGTTATAACATATTTAGGTAATAAATGGATAACTACTGATAACCTTAAAAGAAGCGCGCAACAAGTAAAATTAAACCCCAATATTCAAAACGGGCTGGAAGGGGCTCGTTAATAAAAACGTCCATCACGCAGGGGGTGCATCAACTAAGCAGATTTCCCACAGGTTAGAATTCCTCCCCACAGTAAAATACCTATGTAAGCAGGAAAATGATGAATGGTGGGTAAGTAAAAATTCGATGAGTACAAGAGAGGGTTTAATAAAAACAATAAATTCTAAATAAAACTCGCTTAATAGTCAAGTTACCGAAAAAATAAAAATGAATAGAACAACCATTTTAGAGCATCAAATGTAAAAAGATTGATTGTGTACAATTTTTTGATCCGACTAGTAATAACTAAGATATATTGAATTAGCGATCAAATTTCATCATCAGCGTCCGCCCATGAAACGCTTAAATATCTAGAGTTTGGACCACTAGAGCGACAAAAGACAAGTATGTGCGTGTTATAGAACAAACCTCATTTACCTCGATTTCTGGGTAGAGTCAATAGACTAGGTTATCACGATGTCTCCCGAAATGCTGGATCCTGATCAATGTTAGTACGGTTGCTCCAGATGCAAAAAAAAACCTCCGTCACACAGGGGCTGCGTAAACTAAGCAGATTTCTCACGTGCTGGTATAAGATACTTGTGATCTCATCTCACCACATATTCCCTATTTCTATGTAAAAAAATCGATGTGTAGATAGCAGTAGGGGGGAGGGGGTTAATGAGGACTGAAAACAAGAGTGTACAAATAACTCGCTTAATACCTGAGTTCCAAAAAAAAAAATGTATAGGACAACAATTGTACATCTTCGGTAGTTTAAGAAGATTGGTTCATAATAATTTTATGATCCAAATAATAATGACGAAAATATTTAAAATTTTCTAATCCCCTCCCTATATAGCCCCAATATTCCATGTCCGATTTCTGGTAACAACAAAAATGATTTTTAGTCTTCACTGAAATGGTTACAAGTCGTGTATTGTATAAATCAAACAAACATTATCGAAACAAGAACTTAAAATCTTATGTGATTACGTCAACACAACGGATTTGCATGTATCTCGCATAATAAAGGTGTTTTGAAAACAATATTTGGTATTTAAGCTTAGAATAACGTGGTTCATGATATAACAGAGTGGGGCTTTACAGTTGGCAGAAAACTCGTGTTATGAGTACGACCTCAATAGCTCATTTCCTTTAAGGGAAATCTGCTAATAAGGTATCTACTACTAGCACAGCAACCACCTGATGAAGCCGATTGTGGTACCTGGGAAATATTGTGAGAGAATGTTTGAAACCACTGAAGCCTAGCCAAATCCTAAACATGCAGGTCCAGGGAATCAAGTCATCAGGTTCGTACACACAAATCCTAGCTTAATAATGCTCTAAGACGAATATTTCCGATGACATTATTTCATGCAATTAGGCAATATTTGTCCATTTATAATAGACGATGGTCAGACATCTAAAGACGTTGATCAAAAATCTAGCCAAGAGTACAACCTCAACAGCTGAATTTCCTTGAGTGTAATATGCTAATGAGCAGGAACCACTACATGGAATAGCAAAATACGAAACGTAAATTAGATCATTATGAAATAATCGGTTTCGTAAGGAAAAATCGGTAAGAGGTGAGTAGCACCTTACATTGTGTACGGACGGTGAAAACCGAACGTAAAAGATTATGTCACAGAATCATCTAGAGTGCTTCCGTTAGTTCCGTGAGATCTCATTGTCGATAACAGTTATATCAGTGAAACAGTACCTGTTATCTAGATCGATTACGTATTGGTAGGGAACATGCTATGTAACATAAAAGTAGTATGGGTAAATTGTAAATAAGTATCTAATTCTCATAAGTTATTACACTTTTTCAAAAGTTTGAAGCCAATCTTGCTTTTTTTTTCAAACTCGTGTGTATTGTTTGTTAAGACTAGTATATTTAATGAGTGTATAATTTTGTGAAAACATGCATATTCATTCTGGGAATAACTTGTCTCAAGGCTAATGGCGGACTACTTTATTCAAGATGTAATTACTAATTTATGTATGAAGTGGAATAACTAGAAAATGTCCTAATAGTAAGAGTTGTGCAGAAATTTGTGTAAACTATGCAGATTTGTTGGTTGTGTAAATATGTCTTTTTTAATTTTTAAATTCACTTAACAATCTGATGATGGAAGGTCAACAAAAAAGAAAATCCTGAAATGAATAATCATTTAAGGATTTTAATATAAGCATTATTATTTCCCTACCAAATGGTACCAAATACAATATCTACAAAATCAACTGTATAGGTTTCAATAAAAGTTATATAGGGGATCATCGCAATTACTTAAAAGAAGACTAAGACAACACGTTACAAAAAAAGATAATAAGGATAATAAGATGTCCTCCAGACCACGCAATTAAGTTTGATTTTGAAAACGTAAGTATAATATTATTATTAATTATGAACGCCTACTTTTTGCTACTATAAGTATAATAGAAAAGATAAAGTACAATTAAGCACGAGAAAAAATATGCATATTTTAAAAAATTGAATAAAAAGTGATTAATAAGAAAACAGATGTACGTGAATTATAAATATTTTAATTTATTATAAACTCTTAAATAATGCCTGTTCAGTTAAATAAAAACATAAAATACAATTTAAAAAGTATTTCTCCTTTACTATTTAAGCAACACTTCATAAGGAATAATCGATATTTTTATTTCATGACGAATCGATTTAAATCAGCTGACGTGACCCGCCCATTCTCTGACTGGTACAGCTAGTGGAAGGTCCTATATAACTATGACGTAGGACCAAGTTGTACCTACCTCGTAATATTATGCGTCATATTGACGCCGAGCTAGTAGAGAAATAAAAATATTTTTTATAATCATCTGAGGTTTTAATTTTTTCTTGGCCTTCCACCATCAGATTGTTAAAGAGATTTCTTATGCTACTAATCTGACACCATATATTATGTAGTTTTTCTGTAATAAGATCCTTATATTATTAGGTCTTGAAAATCAAGCTGTGCTTGAGATGTGTAAGTGGATTTAGTTAGAGATTCTAGGTAAATATCGCGTAACTAGGGTAGGTAATATCGCGATTGGGGGTTTACGAAGGGTTGAGAAGGGTTGCAAAAATATATCACTTAATATATGAGCCAGAGAAACAATGTACTATTGTAGAAAATTAAATCTGAAAGAAGATTTGTTATATAATACGAAGATTAGACTCATATAATACAAAAATATTTAAAATATTTTATCTTACCCCTGCTCTAACTCCTACCCAACAAGACGAATTGTGATATCCTAGCTTATTACAAATGTGTGGTGTAAGATTGGGAGGTTTACTGAAGGCTGACGACTAATGTAAATATTTCGATAATACATTAGATTTGGATGGAAAAATGTTTAGACTTAATGTAGGAAATTAAATTTCCAATATGATTGTTTATAGAACACTTTTTGATCCCACTCATAACGGAGAAATTATGAGTTATTGTTACCTCCTATCTTCCTGCTCTGATTTCAACAGTTAACGACTTTGAACTTTCGGTATATAGAATTTTATTTATTTACGTCCACTTTATGCTACTTTGGCTATTTGGGACGGGTTATTCATAGGGAACCACCTTTACTAGCCAGGGTGGGACTGAGGAAAAGTGTAAACATATAAGATTATTAGTTCATTAACCTCTCGTAAAATATTTAAAGTACAAAGAATTAAGAAACAAAAATGATGAACCGCAATAAGTCAGGAAAAGGGTTGGAGTTCGAAAGTTATCCTCTATACTTATTTTAAGTAAAAATGCAGGTTTCCACAAATCATATAGCTATTTTAAGGCCTATTCTGGGTAGATAATTTTTTGGAAGCAAGTGAATCAGTTTCCCTAGCTTCAAAACTAGCTATTTGGGCGTAGCTACTATATAGCTAATAACTATTAATAATCTATAAAAATGATAATAAGAATTTACAAAAAATGTATGAAAAAAAAATAAAGAAAACTAATCAATTTTGCTTCCTTACTTAAAAATTTGTATTGAGCAGTACCATTCGGAAACGTTAGTTTTATTTTATTTAACTGAACTTTTAAAGTTGCGTATCTTCGATAATCGTCATCTACAGACTTGAAGACCGAATTAAGGATATGTAACTTCGAACATACATAAGCAACATCAACTTATGGGAGCTGCTACAACTTATTGCTTCTGAAAAGAATAGATAACGGAGACCACTTTGAGTTTGAGGAAACGCTTTAAGAACATCCAATTTCAGCGAATCGTACTTTCGGTCTCCAGCTGAATTACTTTCCGAGATGTGGAAGATTCACTGAGAGCGTGGAGATTTAGAGAGCATATGCCGTCGAGTGGACCACAGATGTGCCGGATCTGCGGACCAATTGAATTTTATTTGTTCCATGTTCGGGGAAAGCGGGAGCAGATGTGCAAATCGTGACCCTACCATAAGCATAAAGCCACGCTTTTCAACCCCTGCATGAGTTATGGCAGTCGCCGGGAAAACGATATATTCAGTCCTTGAAATTTTGCCATGTCTAAGGAACTCTCACATCCTGGGGTACTGTACAAAAAAAAAAAATATGACACAGGATCCGGTAGGTTTTACTTCCCCTTTCTCCCTAATTTCTCTTGGAACCTCATTTATAACAATATTATTGTGAAACACAATTTTTCTTTCTGTTTTGTTGACTATAAACAACTTTTTAATTAGAAAAATAAATTCCAAACAAAAAGATTTTGTAGCTGCAGACTACATGAAACAGAAATGAAAACAGATTTCTGAAGAGAATTTTTCATTTTTTTTCTTCAGATTTTTACAAAGGGTGTTTAGTATATCAGTTTACCAAAACCTCAATAATTAATTATACTGACAGTAAACAGCCGATACAATACAGAAAATATGAAAACTGACGTATCTATTTTTAATTTTGAGCAGTATAGTACTAACCATTCCAAAGCCAAATATTACATTTCACAGTATGAATGGGATTTCTCATTGCAACTTTAATCCCTTTGATCCAAGATTAGACTAGCATCATACAAAGCAATAGAAGTTGATTGAGAACTTTTAGGAGAGTATGTGCTGTGCTAAGTGGTTAAATTCTTTTATGAATATGAGATCTGGGATTCTTGGTTAATTTATTTTTAAAAATCAGAAAACTCTTAGGCAGTGCAATCAGTGCCACTTCTTGAAGATAGATGAAATTTTACATTTAACTCTGTTAGTAATAAATTTACTTTCCTAATTGGCAAATGTTCAGGTTCCAGAGTGAATTTTGAACATTTTGTAAACACTTTGGAGAGAGTATCAATGAAATTCGGTATCATTAGAGGGGCATAACTATATATTGAAAACTTTGATGAGGACATCGTCCCAATAAATTGCCAAAGTGACCAGCTTTAATACAATCGTTATAAAATTACTACATATTTTATAGAATCAATTAATACTCTTAGATTCCTTTTATCATTTGACAACATTAGCCATTCACGTATTTTAAAAACTTTAGGAGCCAGAGCATATCAGCTAACCAATTGCAGTCTTAAATAATAAAATTAAAATAAAATTCTAAGAAAACCAAATACTTTGAAATAAACAGGGAGCTCCAAAAGGAGGTACCTTTTCTCCAACTCTCTTTATTTTAGCATTAAATTATAAAGAAGTTCGTGACACCTTGAGAAACACTTGCACACGAGTGCTAACAATGGAATTCTGACAGCTTTCAGAGAGTAATTCCAAGGTAATGATGGTAAGAGTGTTAAGTGTAATAATTCAAATATTTAGTAAGAAACATCTTTCTATCAATCCTCAAAAAGGGTCAATGACAAAATTTATGTAATAGCATGAAATTTATGAAATATCTTTTTGATCCATGAAAATGAAAAAAATTATATACTTAGGCTGCATTCAAAATAATTTTCAATTGACACCTTTTGACTGTCAGTCTAAATGAACTGGGCTCAATGAGCTTACCTAGTGATCAATAATTTAGCAACATTAATCAATATGTTTTTCTATGCAGTTCAGTTTGTATTGAACTCCTTTCTAAACAGCACGTTTGATAAAAATGCAATTTTGAAGGTCTAAAAACAATTATCAGGCGTAGTGTAAAAGCTTTGATTAGGGTGCCTAAAACTGTTGCTTTACGATGTTTTATTCTCTTTGACAGTGCTCTTCATTTGAACCACATCAGCACAACCCTCCAACTGTTGGGAAACTGAACTATATCAGTGTCTTCTTGGCTGCTCATGAATTTTGGATATTTATTTCCTGTCCGGGATTAACCAGAAGTTCCAAAAATCAGGACTGTACTAGATAATAATGAGAAGAACAAGTACTACCAACTGAACATAAAATGTCCAACAAAACTACTCTTAAAGTGTAGTCATGAAAAATCATAAATTAATTCGCTATTATATACCACCTCATTATTATGAATGAAATGTTTCTGTTTTTCAGGATCCAACAATTAAATTAAATATGAATTATTTGGGAAATGAAAGAAAACACAATTATTAAATGAACTATATATATATTGTTTTGTTAGGTTGATAATCTGTAAACAAATAACGTGTCTGAATTGGAGGGACCCCTAACCTTGAATTGTGATGGTAAGAATGGCAGAAAGTGTAACAAGTGTTGATTTGAGTATAAAAATGAATTTTCTAGGACTTGAAGTTAAAATCTTTTAATCAAACAGAGAATGGGTAACGTTGACAACCACAGTACTTAGTATACTGTGTAATAAGTTATTATGATGTGTTTTTATAAATAATGACAATTTAGATGATGATCCAAATAAAACAATCCCAAAAATTGACCGTAATTGATAACTCTTATAATACTACATACAAAATACTTATAATACTAAATATCTTTAGTAAGCACCATGTCTTAGCAAATTCTAATGTAAGCTACATAAAGAATATAATTTAAGTATTTTCAAGCAATTTGAAAGGTATATTTACAAGTAGTTCTCTCCAGAGCTTATCAAATCCTATCTTTGCCAATTTTCACAGGATAAGAGACTTATGTTAAACATGCGTCAGTGTATACAGGATAAAAATGCTACAGACATTATTACAGTCAGTGAGAAACCTAGCAAGCTAATCAGTTTAATGAGGGGTACTCTGTAAAAAAAAAAAAAAAAAAAAACTTTTTGTAATGTTGGAATTGAAGTTGTCATCACTTATGGCATCAAGACCATCAATCTATATTTCAGAGGAGGGTACCTATACTTATTATATCCTGTCCTGTGGAAGGGTAGCCTCAAAAATAAGAAATAAACCCAGACTGTAGAATATTCAAAATTCCATGATGCAGTTGATGAGTAAACTAAACAGATTTCCCATGAGTTGGAATATGACTTGCTGTAGATCTCATCTCACCATCTATTCTCTATTTCTTCGGTAGAAAGAAGCATATGTAAACAATGATTAAAATGTACACCGGCATGAGATATTTACAGAATGAGGTACATAAGTAAAAATTGGATAGGTAGAAATGAGATGTGCTAAGGTCTGAATCCAAAAAAAAATAAAAGATAGCCCTGTTAACATTCAAGTTAGTGAAAATATGAATAAAATAATAGTTGTAGGAAATTGAATTTTCAACAAGACTGGTTAAATAAAATTTTTGATATGACTAATAAACAGAGATATTTTGAATTTCAAAATCCCGCATCCCTCTTTTAAGGCAAAAATCATCTATTACCTAATACTAATACACGCTTTAGTTTTACATTAAACAGTTAAATATCAAGTGCAGTACTGATAAAATAAAAATCACGTAGTTCAGAATGTAAAATCTTAAATGATGATATCTCACCAAGTATATTTGCATTTACCTCAGATAATAAAAGTTCGATGAAGGTAATTTATCGTATTTAAGCGTTAAGTAAAATATTTCTTGATATATCAGCTTATTGTTAATATGTATGAGCGAGAATATAGGCTTACTGAAGGATGTAACTAAAAAATGGAAATATCTCAGTTAATATTAAAGATAGAGAAAAAATAAAAAACTTAATTTAAAAGATTGGTTATATATACAATTTTTAAATCCTACTCATAATAGCAGAAATTTTACTAGTTTTCTATTTTCCTTCCTCTAACACCCTCCCCGCCACCTGGTCTGATTTCAGGCATTAATCAACTTTATCTTCGATTTTTTATTTATTTGATGAGCTCTGCAGCTAGGCAATGTCGCTCAGTATCAGTAGCTTTGATTTAACATAGAGTGTTTTTATATTGAGTTTGGTAGTGATCAAAACAAAATTGTGACCACTAGAGTGTCAACTGACAAATAAATATATTTTTGAATGGACCTCATTTTCATTGTCACGTGTTGGTAGGATTGATGGATATTTGAAAATCGCATCACGAAAACAACCTCAATAGCTGCTTAAAGGCACACCTTTATGTTGATGATGTTCTGATCACCGATACTGTGCTGATTTTGAGGAAGAGTTTGAAAAAGCCGTGCAAGACCTGAGGCTTAATACGTATGGAAAGATAAAATGTATAACCACAGGAATTAGTGGTTCTGTAGAATGGGCGAAGTTCATTTTTTCCTAGCTTCTGCACACTCAAGTATCTAGGAGATATTTTAGAAGATAGCAATATTTTACACTGTAGAATTTTGGACTTATGAATGACTGCATGCTAAACTATCAAATCAAACTAGGGAATTCTTGTTTCCCTCATCGATTTTGAAACCAAGTTTTAATCAATAACAAAGAACTTACCTCATTTTCCTTAGTCTTATCTTCTATTTCTTGACTAGTCCATTTTTGCCGAAAATTGAGCGGGGGCAGCCTATCTTCCGTGGATCGGAGCCACTTCTGCAGGCATCTCAGTTCATGCTCAACATCTGAAGAAATCAGAAGTAAAATATTAACTCAATAAAAGCAATTAGTATGAATTGTAGGCCATTATCAGTTAAAGGATCACATACAATTTTTTGTTCAGCATTTCTTAATACTAACTTCCAATGAAATGTTCTCAAATTGCCTAAAGATATAAGTAGATAAAAATAACTCTATGATGTCTTCTTCTTAGCCATTGATAGGACTAGATAATTAGGAAAACTAATTTATGATAATCTCAGTTAAAAGTAAATGTATATAAGAAAATACTGCTAGAAGCACAATTTTACAAATTTCATCAGGATTAAAGTATTTATAATAAAACAGTTATAGTATTTTGGTTTGACAGCATGTAAAGAACCAAAAGCCTGCCTCATGACTTTGATAGGAGAACGTGTCGTCCATATCATGAAATGTAACTCCCAGTCACTCATGGTATTTTTAACCACTGTGCTACTTCTCTTAAACACAAGAAGTACTTATATCTAGTTTATATATTCCTTAAAGTTTTATAGAAAACTCAAGTAATGCAAGTACTATTTTAAAAACTTCTCTGGTTAAAAAATGTAATGTAAAACTAAAATATCATACTCATTCCAAAATATTGATTAACAAAAACATAAATCATCTAGAATAATCCACTTAGAAGTCAATTATGAAATACTAAAAATAATGCTTATGAACTAAGGACTTCATAAATGCTTCAATATAAAACAACCCTGGCAGCTACAAAAGTAATTGGAAATATGACTAATAGCTTAATAGCTTTGAAACTGATCCTATAAGTATCTCAGGGCAACCTTTGACAAGTCGTGGGCCAAACTTCAGTGTGAAAATACGTTCGCTTTTAAAAGTAGTGCATTTTAAAGTAGTGTTCATCATTTTTAACGATAGATATCAGACATGAAATTATACAACAATGTAATTATAATACAATTTATTAAAATAACAAAATGAAATTAATTAAATATGTACAACATTATAATTAAATCATAAAATTTGGAATAAACAACAAAAGTTACATAGCGATACCAAAACGAATGAGGCACTTGGCTTGAATTTGGGAAACTAATCCATCGACGTTTGGATTAATTCCACTAATACAAAGACATAAAGAGTATTCCAAATTACAGTCAGTCAGCCTTGTACGATGTTTTGATTTATTAACTTTCATCATTGGAAAGAACTATTCGCATTTATATGTACTACCAAACGCACAAATCTCTCCTCATCTGGAGTAAGTAGTGAAATATTTTTGTTTAATTGGGTTTTTCAAAATGTCTTGAGGGCCGGTTGTTGCCCACATATGCTTTAAGGCAACAAATTATTACTTTTTGATCAACCCTTACAGAAGGGGGGGGGATAAATATCCACTCTTAGAGGTAGCTTAGCAGAAACGTAAATAAATGTGATGGACACTAAAGGGATATTGTTAAAGAATGTTATAATGATCCCTTGTTAATAACTTCATATACTATAGTCTCATACTTGAAAGTAGAGATTTTTATAATTTTCCTGGGGCAAAGAAATTTATGAGTAGTTAGTTGACTCTATAATATCAAGCCAGTCTAATTATTCTTTTTAAAACTGGTATTTAGACAACAAGTTTTTGAAGTAACTAATGCCTTAAATGATGGCACAAACGATTATAAATGAAGCCTGAAGTCTTATTGATAAAAAGATCAAAAAAGTAATACTTAAACAAAATCATACCTTGGCAGACATTAGGCAGGTCAGAATAAGCTCTTTTCCTAGGTGTTACAACATGTTCCAACCTCTCCCATTTAGAATTCAGGTACCTTATTCTCCAAGCAACTTCAGTTTTTAAATCTGGGCTTCGCGCAACTAATCTCCCTCCTTGATTGTTAAATAGCTTTCGTTTGTACGTTTTTCGTTGTAGTTCTTCCATATGACTCTGAAAATAGAATTGAAAATTCATAAACATCAAAATGAACAAAATCAGTCTTATTAAAAATTGTTTTGCCATAGGCTTCAAGTTGAAATGGTTTACACAATTGTTATATTTCCTTTTTATTAATCCCAGTAAGACATTGTAGCGGCGACGCACGTACTCGTGAGTCGTTCGCTATCAAATATGATAGCCTGGCGGTATAAAAAAATACCAGATGGTTTTTTAAAATATGATCAGTCAGTAAAAATAGTTAACCGGATTGTGAGCGATAAAGTTAGAAGTGCGAAAATATCTGGTGTCTCGCGTTAACTGGAACTTTATTATATTGAGTAAACTGAGACTGTGTTGTGTCCGGCGAAAATGTGTGAAGTGTAAGTACTCTAAATAGACTTGTTTTTTGTAACATATTACATCCTCATGATGAAGAGGTTATTTTGTGCTTGTTCTGAACATACAAGTTGAAAAGCACACAGAACTATTTATTTCACCCCACTCAGTCCACTAAAACATTAATAACTTCAGTACTAAAGGATATCAATTAGGGCTGAACACTTCATTGTATATCTATGAAGAGGACATATATTTGTTATTCCCATTCAATGGCTATCAGAATATTACAAAAATGATTAAATACCCTTAGCTTTCTACTTCCAGAATGATCAAATAATCTTGCACTCTCCTTGGTTGCATATTTTTAAATAACCAAGCATTCATAGCATTCCTCTGTTGTACATGGTCCTTACAGCATTTTGAAAGGATAGATTAAGCAGCAAAGAAGACAATTTAAACCTCCCCTCAGTACAAACTAAACTTCTATTACAGAAAAAAGACTTTTGGGCTAAAACGATGACTCGACAAGCTCATAAACTTTTTTGAATTGTTATTGCAGTGGTATGCACTCATGTATTGCAAAAGCTCAATTCAATCCAATCTGACATAATTCTTCAAATTCACAACAACGGTGGTGGAATCCTGCCTTGTTTTGGCATTTTTAAATATGATATGCACGGAACATATTTAGTGCAGAGTGGATCTGCCTGGTCTGAAGCCATACTGATATTCTCCAATGAAATATTCAGGCCGAGGGATTAACCTCCATTTGACTAATGAACAGATTACAGTTTATCAGAGCAATAAACCTTAAAGGTTTTGAAATTTTAATTGACTACCACCTTGTGTATCGCACATCTGTTGGCTTTATTCCATTTCAGTAACATTTCCTCCATGGAATATATGTCAGAGAACAGGCTGTACACTTTTTAATGCAATCATCCTCCTCCCTTAGTTCAATATATCTAAAAGTATTCTATCAATACATGGCATATTACCTTCTTTTTTTTTTCTCTAGACATCTCAACATCCTCATTCCCATCTAAGAAAGCATTCTTATGGAGGACTCTAAATATGTCTTGTGGCTAATGAGTATTTGTTTTATTTATTTATATAAATGGAGCTTCACAATGAGTATTTGTAACTAAATTTAATGTCATTGGTTATTATCATCATGGTAACCATAGTTCATTTTTTAAATAAATCAATGGTTCAGAGAGAGCTAAAGTCTCCCCAGAACATTTTGTAGTTTTTCGTTTCTAAAAATCAAAATAAAAAATGGTTTTAACTAAATATACTGTCTATACATTCCTGTCTATGACAAAATTGCCCGTTTGCATTGCTACTACAAATTCCAACAAGGTTACATTATGTATCTCTTTGTGTTTACTAATAACCTTCAACTCTAATAATATTGCCAGATGAATAATACACATCCCAGGACAATAATAGACCTAAAACTTAGAAAAGCCATAGTAGGCTTCAAAAATTCATGTTTAATAATTTTAGCCTAGTAGAGTGGGCACTATGCTAGATGAGTTCATCATATACATAGGTACATCAAGGGCTCTTGAAAGAGGTCGACTATCTGAGATCTTGGGCAGAAAACTAAATAGGCAGTGCATCAGAACAGCCTAAAGAAAGGGAGCATCACTGCAGAATTTGTCTCTAAGATTAAGGGTGCTACTCCTCTAGGAGACAGATCAGAGGTGTACATGCTTAAGTGTGGGATGTGTGAGGCCAGTACACCACGGCAGGGAGGGGGGAAGGAGGAAGAGCAGAGAGGAAGTTGCGGTCAGGGCTAAAGAGCAAAGGAGGTCAGGCTTAGAGTTTTATTCCAACTGTAGGGATCATAACCATCAAGCTCGAGATCACTAGATAAAATTATTCCACAGTGATATCGTAGGTTATTTGATGGACATGGTGAAGTAAATAGAGATAAAACTCGAAAAAGCCAATAATAAAGTGAATGCAAATGTGCAGCTGGACGCAAACACTTCTCTCATGCCCAGACTTGTCTCCGCCCACTCCCTAGCGGCATGGACAGATCCCTTCAGTCTTAGAGCATCAGCAGAGTTCAGCCTAGCAGTATCTCTGTAGCATATTTTATATGCATGACCAATTTTGTACAGTTTTTATAACAGTTATAGACCAAACTCCTTATTTATCGTCCTTTACTGTTGTATCTCTGATGATGGGAATGAAAATTCCTGTGAGCGCTAAGCGTTTTTGTGATGAGCCATAAAACTGTGTTGTGAATAACCTGAAATTATATACACATTTAGGGGTGGAATCTATAATGGCTGGAAAGAGGTTTTTCTAATATAAAAAAAAAATTACTTATTACTAGGACCAGTTAAATAAACTGACCTTGTCAAAAGGGTATTGTGTAGTGGGGTCCTTTGTTAAAAAAGGGGATATTAACGAGTTTGTATTTTATTTTAACTTTTTCCAAAATCTCCAGTCCCCCCTAGTAAAATTATAATCAGAAGAAATGACTTTCCTTAGCCAACTGACATAATACCAGTGACAAATTATTTGTTTACACATCCACATTACAGTAACAAACCACAGAAGTAATTAAAATAAAATGTTGAAAGAAAGTTTTCCTTACCAGTCTTAATTTTCTATCAATGACACTCTCAGAATTACTAAACATGGCATCTTGTATACTATTGAGCCAAGAATCGAGCTCATTGAATTGAGTTGTGAATTGCTCAAAACTCCACTCATGAGTTGGGGAAGCCCCGTATTGGAGGTCCCTTCTAGCCTCCTGAAACAAGACAACAATTCATCATACATCATAACAATATAATTAGCAAAATCTTGAAACAGCAATTCAAAAAGAGGATAAATATATCTTTGGATAAAACTAATTATTATTTAGACCTCAAGAAATCAATTCTGGTCATTAAATTTCCCTAAATATTTCATATGAGGTCTGTGATTTTGTACTAACTAAAATTTTTATTTTTTCAAACAATGTTATCCACCAGCAGAGTTGGTGTTCCCACTCTTGGTAACAGCAATGGAAGTCTTCAACTGGTATGGCTTTTAACTGGTCAGTCACAGTCTTTTGAATGTTTCCAAAATTGTTTCAAAATGACATCCATTAGCAACCTAATAACCAAGAATTCTTCAAATGTTTGATCACAGGTGAAGAATCCTGCATATTTGACCACGATCTTGAAACAAAGTGGGAAACCAAAAGGTGGTGCACTCCGTCATCTCCTCGGCCAAAGAAATGCCAAATGAATAAATCAAAGATCAAGACCATGCTGATTTGTTTTGTTTTTTTACAGTAAGGGTATCGTACACAAAGAATTGGTTCCAACAGGACAAACTTTCAACCAAGTGTTTTATAAAAGTATCATTGAAAGGCTCAAGAAAAGAGTGATTCATGAATAAGAGACCAGACATTGCGGTCAAATGGATGCTTCATCATTACAATGGCTCGTGTCACACAGCCAATTCCATCATTGGATTTTGACTTCAAAACGCATTGCTGTCGTTCCTCAATCCTCCTATTCACCTGATTTGAGTCCTTGTGACTTTTTAGTTTTCTCAAAATTGAAACATGTCCTAAAAGGACGTCATTTTGGAACTCTGGAGAACATTCAAGACTGTGACTGCCCAGCAGAAAGCCATACCAGTTGAGAACTTCCAGCACTGCTACCAAGAATGGAAACAACGACTCTGCCGATGAATAGCTACCCAAGGGAACTACTTTGAAGAGGATAACATTGTTGTTTGAAAAAAATAAAAACTTTAGTAAGTATAAAATCAGTCTCATTACTTTTCTCACAGACCTTGTATAAAACATGATACTCATATATTTTACAAACACTTAATATATGATGTTTTTGTTAAGGCACAACACATTTTTACCAAACAATTACCCCTGTTCTAATAAAGCCAGAAAGTTAATAAAAAAATCGGGTCGAGGTCAGGACTGTATGAAGGGAGTGGTAGAAGGTCTGTGCCAACAAATTCTTCAATTATATTCTATTAGTATGGAGACAAAAATTATCTTGTTATAGAAGACCTCTCTACTGATTGACCAGGTAGGATATTACTGGATCAGAGTGTATACACCCACTCAGCTCACTTCATACATCCAGCTGCTGAGAATAAAGTTCTGCATTTATTGCACGCCGCCAGGAATAACTTCAAAATTCCACCAAAAAACCAACATAACCTTTCCTGTCTCACGACCGGATTCAATACCTAACCTAATGTTAACCACTGCATGTGTGAGTCAAGGTTGTGGTAAAAGATCCATTTCCAACCACAAGTGACTATTCTTTTCAAACAAGTATCACTAATAATAGTGAGCAGTTGTTGATATATGTCTGCCTGATGTTGGATATGGGCTGTCCTCAAAACAAATTTCTTCCAATGGATTTGAGATGATGGCATTTTGTTTTCCTAGAATGCCCAAGAATAGTCAATTGTAGGCAGATGCTGTATGATAGATTTTCATTAACTGTCCTTTCTGAAGCCTCAATGGTCCACTGAGATGGGCAAAAGGAGCATGCATTATCTTCACTGCCACTGTTGAAATGCGAAGACCAGCTTTGCACAGTCCTTTAATTCACAACACCCTCCATCTTGAGGAGCTTCCAGTATATCTTTGTTTCTAATAACACCACACTAGTATATGAATTTAAAATGGCTGCATTCGTATTAGAAGAGTGGCAAAGGTAATGGTTTGAAAATGATATATTAACTGAGTGAACAATTGTTGCTTAAAGATACTTTTTCTAATAAACATGACCATTTAAGGGAACTAACAGAACAGAATAGATAAACAAACCCATTCAAGAACTGGCAACATTTCTTTGTCATCCTCTGTAATTCTGATAACTGAAATTTGCCTTGGGTCACCCCTGTACGACTACACATATTAAATAAGAACTATTCACATTTCTAGATGAGATTTATTCAAAACTATGACTCAACATCATACTACTATCATAATGGTACGGTGAATGTTTATATAGGAACTATTTGAGGTGTCTCATCAAACTTCATTTCATAAAGTTTTCTAATTGACTCAGCTCAGAAGTCTCAAATATTTTTCTTTAGTTCACTTTCAAGACGGTAACCATATCATTTTAGAAAGGAATCAAATGAGACAAGTGCTCCACCTAATATATGATGACAGTCCTATTTCTGTTAGAACTGGACATTTCCTTTGTCTGGTAAGCTTTCACAAGTAACTAAGAAGTATGATGACAAGCCCCACTTGATGGCTAATGCAGCGGCTTTGAAAACATTGTCTGCAGGTTGGAGTAAATCTTTGAAAACAATATCATCAAGCCCTATGAGACTATGTAAAATAACACAAAATATTAATACTTCTTTTCATTTTCTTTTCCAACTTTCATGATTCACTGTAAGTATTCTTGTGAGTTAAAAGACAAATTATAAGAAGTATAAAAAACATGAATACTGTTTTTAAAAGATAAATTTCCTAAAAAAGGTTAATTAACATAGAATACAATAATGCCATCAAATCATACAGTATCGCTCATTAATGACAAAGTTAATTTGTGATTGATTAAATTTTTAAAAACTTTCAATATTTCCATAGAAGACAAAATCCTTTTTTTATGCTACCAAATATATATAATATAGAAAAAAGTGAGGAGTGCTATGTAGTAGAAGATTTTAGACAGTAAAAGTACACATGTACCACAGATGCTATCCAAATCGGTGGTAACTTATCCAAATATGATTGATAATTATCTACCTAATAGGTGCTTTTTAGACAAAACAATTACTGACCTTTTAATTTGGCTTTGAAATGTCAATCCAAATAATTTATTTTGGCAATCCAACCACCTCCCAAAGGGGGAAGGTGCACTTCTACACGTTACAGCAGTCCAAAATAAGAAATTTCAATGTTCTATGGCTAGCCGATTTTGAGATATGAAATACATGTGCGTACATACAGACCACACCAAAACCAGTAAAAATGGGTTCAAACAGGGCAAAGGAAATAATTCCATTGAAATGTGAAAACTGAAAAATTTTGCACCTACAATATTTCTTTTAATTACTTTGTATAAGGAAGTAAAAAATTTGATAGTAAATGAAAGAAAAGCTTAAGCTTGTTGAATGTCTTTAATAAAAGTGCGAAAGATGGCAAATGCTCTTTACTGACACTTTACTGTTTCTACTTGGTCATTGCTGGTATATACCAGCTTAACTACCCATATAACACTTAACACAAAGAACTGACGACATCAGATCTAGCCCTGTAGAAAGCTAGTATTGAAGCAGGAAAACCCCTTATTTGAATATATAAAGCAAATTATACAAGTTTCTTTTAAAAGACGTAACATTAGCAACATCTGTGTTGGGATATCTTTAAATAACATATATTTTAATAAATAAAAAGAGAAACAGAAAACATGAGCCTCCTATCATGTGTACTTCCAATTCTCTGTATAGTGTCCTTCTTCACTCATTCATTCAACCCATCTTATATAGTTATTATAGTCTCTGTAATGATTAGCCTACTCGCTATTAACGGATCCATTATCTCGGATAAGGAGCCGGCTGAGCTAGTTTTGCAATATATCTGCCTCACTCTAACTCCTGTGGTTGGTCAGAGCTGAGGCTCCTTACCTATCTTGGCATTGAAGTCTCCTAGTAACATCATTATTAGATTCATTTAAGAAGAAAACACTCAAACCAAGCACCATCTTACTAATTCCTGACCACCATAAAAGAAACATGGCAAGCTTTATTTTCCAATTTTAATAAAGCAACAACAGTACAATTATATCTCTGACTGCATAAGGACTTAGTTTCTGGGCATCTGAAGGAAGGAAATGTTAGTAGAGCCCTTCTCATTTCTATATTTACCTTGCAGCTGTCAATGAGATTGTTATCCATGAGGTATTGATAATTATTCTCAAGGGCGGCCCAGAATTCATCCTTATTAGCCTCTCTCCCCCAGGATCTCCTCCATGACTCAATTTCAGGGTCTTTCCTGTAAGAAAAAAAAAACAATTAAATAAAAAAAACAAAAATTTAACCTGAACTACTGGTTGTGTTTATGACGATGATTTAACAGAGTGTATGATGAAACTAACAGATTTTAATACCTTCATTTTTATAGTTTTTGAAAAACATAAATAAGTCACAATTAATACTATAACTATTACTATACTTTATTCAAAAAAACAAAAGTTAGGGGGATTAATCATTGCATTAAATGTATAAATTATAGACTTTCAATTATTATTATTACTTATTAACATCCACTTTTTGCTATTAAGGCTAATTGGGATGGGTTATCTATAGGTTACCACCCTTTTCTAGCCAGGGTGGGATTTAGGATGTTATTTAATGAATTCCGTCACTAAATAATTTCCTTTGCCCAGGCGAGAATCAAACTCCCCACTCTAGGTTTACCATGTGAGATTAAGGTCAACGCTTTAACTCACATGGCTAACCTGAGCCCCAGACTTTCAATTTGACACTGAATGGCATATCGGAAAGTAAATCGGGAAATTGACCCACCCTTTGTTCTATTTTGTAAACATTTTATATCAAATTGAATAAAGCTATAGGGTATTCTCCTCATTTGCCACCTCCAAGTTGTGTTTTTCATGGTTTAATGGCAATGGCCGCAGATAAAAACACATTTTTTTCCCCTGCAAAATTTATTCACATTTCCCTATAAGTTTTGTGGCTTAACTGCCACCTCTTCAGGGGTCATTCAGTTCTGAAGTGTTTGTTCCCCCTTACATTCTTATACTGAGGAGGTCATTGAAACTTGGGCTGCGGAGGGGACTGTCTGAACGAATGGAGAACAATCACTTCAGAACTGAGTGGCCCTTAAAAAGGTGATAGGTTAAGAAATGAAACATACAGGGCAATGTGAATAAAGTTTGTGAGGAAAGAAATTTGTTTTTATTGGTGACTCTTACCATTAAACTATGTAGAACGAATAAGAATATTGGGTCCAGAATTAGACAAAGTTGTGTTTGTTAAATCCTTGTCCTTCATGAGTACCACTCCCAATATGACGAAATAATTGTCTTTAAGTCTTTAAATGAGTGGCCTCTCCCATAAAAACAGTTATAAATGGTAAAAATAATTAAATAAAACAATATTTCATAATTATTACAACAAAAAATTCCGTATGAGGGCACCAGATAAATATATTTAATAACTGAAAGGCTATTTAATTTTTTAAATGAGATGCTCTACTCACAGCCTCATATTTTAAATTAAAATATCTAACAAATGTGTAATCCAGATCAATATATTTTGAAGTACTTATGGTGGATAAAAAATATAGTCAGAAAATAATGAATGATTTAGCTCTGTGTCCCAATGCAGTTATGCTTTTAAGGAACTAAGGTTTAACATGCCCAAATCTAATTGTGTTAAATGATAATAGTTATGAAGCCAACAAAACCCTTCGAAGGTATTTCTATTGTTCCTTACAAATAACTATCAAAACAAAAGTATCTATATTCTATTTTACATTTAATCTTTTATTTGATTCATAATTTCACATGTATCCACAATTATGATTCCAATGTACGAATTCCGTAATTGCTTACATAAAATGAAGGGGAGAGTGAATAATGAGAAGCATGTGTGCTATGTGGAAATTATAATCATGAAACTAAAATAAAAATTTAAAACAAATGATGAATATTAAAATTATAAATTATATACTTGGCACTGTACCTGAGAGGAGGCAGAGGAAAATGGAAATGCTCAGATTTAAGGGAAGAAAGGGGCAAAGAATGATGAATTTGAGGAGGAAAGGAGTTCCAAATAAAGGTGGTTTGGGAGAGAAAGGCTTGTGGAAAAGTCAAAGTTCGGTGAACGGGGCAGCACAGATCAGAGAGGCAGGAGCATGACGTACATCTAGGTATAGAGGACTTGAAGGTGAGGATCTGGAAGATGTAGGGAGGATGTTGGTTTACTTGGAATAGGAATGCACCAAGGAAATTAAAACATTGGAAGGATGGCGATAGCCTAGGATAATAGCTCATTAAACAGCACTTCAGCAAACAACTACAATATAAAATAAACAAAATATATCTATATGTATGTTAAAGAAATATTTTATATTATTTCTATTAAATGAAACTGCTGTCATGGTATATTATGAAAAAATAATAATAAACATATATAACTCAAATCAACTCGTCAAATAAAGAGAAGTTCATCTGAAGAAATCAAAATGCAAAAATATCCAACATTTTTTAATTTATTGTAAAAAACAGA
Organism: Riptortus pedestris; assembly: GCA_019009955.1. Lineage (NCBI taxonomy): Eukaryota > Metazoa > Arthropoda > Insecta > Hemiptera > Alydidae > Riptortus > Riptortus pedestris. Next base: position 211,952,538 of record CM032228.1, on the reverse strand, counting down.
TAATTTGCATGATTTTCTTTTATCAAGATAAATAAGAAATATAGTCCCCGCTAACAACATGATATGTACAAGTATAATGACTTGAAATTTGCTAAATTAAAGTTTCCAAAGAACAACACTGCTCATATAGGATGACTTTCGTTTCTATTTTCATTAAGGTTACTTCATTTTCAGTTCATTTATTCTCTCAATGACAATGAAATACACCTCCCAAGCAAATGCTAAAAGACTGCATAGTGTGAGAAAACAACAATATTTGTTCATACTAAACCATTAGTGTTTGATAAATACATATATATTCTCTTGAACATTTTTTATAGAAAGCTATGCACATTGTTGCCCAGGAAAATGGTTTTATTTTCTTACTATTTTTTTATCTTTATGCACTCTGGGTGTACAAGTGTCAAGACACTTGTGAAGTAGTGAGAGTCCATAAATAAATTCGTCTGACAAAGGACATCGACTCTCCTAGATCCTGACTACACAAACTGGGCTAATAAATATATATATATATATATATATATATATATATATATATATATATATATATATATTAGGTGAAGTGTACCAAGATTAAAGAGGGTTTTTTATGGCTCTTATTCAAAGGAGACCCATAGTCTCTGTAGATTTCAAGAATGCTGTTAATAAACCCTGACTCACATTTCTGAAATAACTACTCACTTTTGAATAAATCATTATGTTATTTTGCAAAAAAATATAAAACTTGTACCTATCTTAATATATATCTAACATTTAAATTAAATTATTAATTAACATCGACTTTTTGTAACTACGGCTAATCAGAACCGGTTATCGACAGGTTACCACTTATTTCTAGCCAGGGTGTAACTAAGGATTTTATTTAATGAATGTGTCACTAAATAAATTCCTATTACCCAGACAGGAATCGAACTTGCCACTGTATGTTTACTATGGCTATCGCTTTAACTCACATGGCTAACCTGAGATCCTATCTAACCTTTATATTTAAAAGGAAAGTGGTTTTCCACAACTACTTCACATCACAAAATTACTGATACAAAAGCCACTGAACTTTTTTCAAGTATAATAAAAATAATAAATTGCCTAACTTCTTAAACTTTGCTAAAAAGCTAGTAAAAATTGTATGATTAAAGAAAAGGTAAGTCTGGCTAACAATAAAGCACTAATTTACCTTGGCTTCTTCCGGAGGGAAGAATAAGGCCTGTCGTGAAGGGCCGCATGCTCTGGGCTCTCTAGAGTATTGCTAGAGGGCTGCAGCGACGACAGGGAGAAACTTGATTTCATAGAAGAATTTTCAAAACCTTTAAACCAAACAATAGTCAATTAGTACAAATATATCAACATATAAAAAATAAAAGAGTTAATTTATATATTAAATAGTCATTTGAAGTTAAAAACTAATAATAACTTGAAGAAAAGAACTGGTTTGCTGTTTCATATTATTTAAAGTAAACAATGCCAGCAAGAAAATATAGTTATTTATGGTTATAATATAATAATTTTTCTTTTTTGATATTGCTGTAAATAATTTTATAACTATTAGAATGGTCTAAGCTATTTATTTTGAAAATTGATGGACTAGTGTCACAAGCAATTAAGAAAATTCCTAGGGCCTTATCTTGACGTTTCTTAATTAAAACCAAGTTTCTAGCACTTCTGGTTTGTTATTTTACTAACAGTTATATAACTGCCAGTGTATTAATTATTTTGTTTTAGAGCAGACAATTTCACAAAGAGCTTTCATTAAAAAATGAACTTGGTTTAATAATTTTGATATTTTTTTCAATTTCTTCCCAAGGATGAGATTTAGGTTCTAAAATTGCATAGAACATAGGGATTACACAATTACAATTAGCATTTAATAGGTTTACACAAAGTCAACAAGATTTGAACTCTCCAAAAGAGGGATGAGGGATGGAGGGGTAATATAAGAATGTGGTGATCACCCCACGGATTTACAGATTTTAGGGTTTCGTTTTTTAAATATGTAATTCAAGATTTATGTTCGCAAGCTGAACTGTCCTTGGGATTCGACCAAAAAGTAAAGATTTTTTTCTCCACTTCCATGGTCTACTCAAGAACAACCCTTCATGTGTTTTTATAAATACAATTTTAAAATTATATGTCAGTATAAATTAAGATGTGATTAAAAAGTATTTCTTCATTTAAAGATATTTCAAGTAACAAAATTTTCCATCTATCTTCAAAAAAAAACTTACAGACCTAAAACTCACCTCCGCCTCATACCTCTTTTGTTTATATTCAAATATCTTTGTTTTAATTTATTTAAGTGAAATAATTATTTATAAGAATTTTATATGTTTCATTTAGTTATTTCTTTGATTAATACTATACTACTGCCTTTTGACAAACAATTTCACCAGCAAATATAAACCTCATTAGACTCACTAGCAAAAAATTATAATTTTTTCGCTATACCTCAAATTTATATTTCCTATCACGTGAAAAGAAGTTAAAGGGAATCTTCTAGTATATACACAATTCCAGTTTCAATTTATTCCTACCTAAACCAACTATTTCTAAGTTATGTTTCTAGTATACTAACAGAATTAGAAAAGATATGAGAGGCCCACAATAGAACATCAAAATTGAGTAATTAATAAAAATAATCTAATGACCAGCATGATTTATATATGTACAGTTACCATGAGTAAGAAAAATAAAATACTGAGATAAACTGATGATGATAAAAATTAATATACTGATACCACCTCCGGGCATGGCTGCGATTAAGCACTCATCCCGAATTAGAAGCTGCTTTATGTCTTCAGACAATCGCAGGGAAATATCAGGAGTGCACCACCTGCTGCGCGGGATCTTACCTCCCTTCTTCTTCCGTCTTCGCGTTTTTCTGAAAAAGAAAATATCAAAATTAAGTAATATTTCAGTGCATGTAAGCATACAAATGAGAACAGGTTAGTAAAAAAATAAAGAAGGCTAAGTGTTTAGATATGGTATCATTTTGTACAAATACATTTGCTCACTGTTATTACATTTTTTTATGCATAATAGGAATGAGAAAATGTATTTCTATACAAATGTATTTTTCATATGCATCGATGGATTGTAAGGAATTATTGTTTTTTAAATTCCAAAATGACACTTGATCTTTCAATTTAGAAAAAAATCTGTCAATTTTTTACCCATTGAATGCAGGAAATGACAGTATTATTGTTTAGTAGTGTGCAAAGTTTGAAAATGGGAGAGTAATGGGCTCATGGTTAAAATAATTTAAAACGAATGTGATTTATATTAACATCAAAAATTCCAATTGGATTTTTTCGTCTTCAAAATATCAAATTTATAGCGATGAAATAATTATCAAAATGTATTTAAATTGAAAAGTTATTTTGGATTTTGCAAAACAATGTTCATTACATCCTATATACAATAAAGATCATACAAGTTAGCTACAAAATTAAAATCATTCAATATCTCTAGCTTAACGGAGAGGTTAGCAATTAAATTAAATTATTTATTAACATCAACTTTTTTCAACTAAGGCTACTAATTGGGACGGGTTATCTACAGGTTAACACCCATTTCTAGCAAGGGTGAGGCTAAGGATTTTATTTAATGAATGCCGTCACTAAATAAATTCCTCTGCCCAGGCGGGTATTGAACTCGCCACTGTAGATTCACTATATGAGATTAAGGTCAACGCTTTAACTCACATGGCTAACCTGAACCCCATGTTAGCAATTAATATTCCAAATAATCGACAAATTGTTAATATGATGTGAGGAAGCTATTACCCAAGTATCATTGTTTACTCTTAAGGAGTTGTGGGTGGAGGGTGACAGGGAGTTTGAAACATCCTGTGTATATGTACACACACACACACACACACATCTATGCACACACAAACGTACAAACACACACACACACATATTAACAAGCACAATTTTTGTTTAATCATCAACAAATTCGTAAGCATATAAGCATTTTATGTAATACTAAAGAATGGGTCCATCAAAGTCTGAAATTAGAGCAGGAGAATAGTACAAAATTGTGTATACAGTGTATTCAAAAATATAAAACCAAACATAGTATATAAGTAATGTACTACAATTGTTGTTCTATACATTTTTCAGTCATACAAACATTGACTGCATAATTTATTTGTTTTTATACACGATGATTAATATTATAAATTGAACCAGCTACTAATGAATACTAAGTAAAGATAAAGTTTAAAAAGAGTTTTTACCACTTTCATAAGTCAGCTTATTTCAAAATGTTAACCATTTACAACAAAATTTTACAAATATATTCATAGTAGATGTGCTCTACAATAAAATAAAATTTGTTCGTTGAGATATCATTTATCAAAATTTCAATGTTTTATATTTATTAGTTCTCAAGATGTTTAGGAGAACGTTAAACCATATCTCTGACAATTATGAATTAAAAGAAACTCTAAAGCACTTCCTGTTAGCAGAACTTAAGCAAAAATTAAAAAAATGTTCACCACGCAGGGACTGGATAAACTAAGCAGATTTCCCATATGCTGGTATGGGTGCATCCCCAATAATGGCATTCCTTTAAGGGAAATCTGCTGGCAGTACAAGATCGGCCCAGTCTATAATGAATATGTACATCCAATTTCTATTCGATACTATCAGCAAAATAGACACTGTCAAATTGTAATAAGCAAGACAAATTTCTTTTCAGTACTTTCATCATCGCCTACAGTCACCAAGGTCTAGAGAATATTTTTTTTTTTAATAATTTACATCAGATGTCTCTATTTTTGGAATTTTCTGAACTGAAAACATCATAAATGGCGTGAGGATTATTATTTATCCGGTAATCACGAAATATGTTAGAAATGAGCACCTTCAACTCGACAATGTACAAACAAATTTTGTTATTGCTATAATAACTAATGTCTAAACTCATACGACTAACAACACCTATCATTAGTCATCTTGGACTGGCTATGAAGAAGTGGCTCTCTAACAATTCTTTATTCAAATGGTATTTTCCTACGACATCGTAACTGATGAATATAGAAGGCGATGAGAAACCACTACAGATTCTTGTGATCCACTCGTTGCCCTTGTTCGTTCCAGGGAAATGGGAATTCCTGTAGATTCAGCAGCATATACTTTCGAGATAAAATTGTGAAGCTCTTGATAATGTGTATATATATATATATATATATATATATATATATATATATATATATATATATATATATATACTAGCGGACCCGACAGACGTTGTCCTACATGATAGTTCAAGCGATTAGGATATTAAATTTAATAATATTATGTTTAAAACAAGAGCTACTTTTAACAACACAAAAAACAACTTTTGTTATGTGCACGTTTGCCTAAAAACGAATAGAAGATGAAATATCGTGAATATTTTATTCAGGCCTTCCTTATAACCCCCACTACCGTTCGAACCTAAACAATTTAATATAGTTTATAATCATGGAAGAATTAATGTTAATTTACATATAGCGTTTTGTTAAGTTTGGATCAATCGTTAGTGAGCGATAAAATTGTTGGTTACCGCTTTAATGTTTTAGAGTATATCTAGTTTATGCTTTGTTATACGACAAAAGTGAATATAACAAAAGTTACTCTAAATAACAAAATAAACAACTTTTATTCTGTGCATATTTACTAAAAAACTAATAGGAAACGAAATATTGCTATTTTTAATTTTAGGCCTCCCTTACAACCCCCACTCCTGCTCCATCTGCCGGGCTGATTTGTGATTCTAAACCATCCAAGGCGTCACTCAAACACATAAAAAAAAAATCATTCAAATCTGTCCAGCCGTTTAAGAGGAGTTCAGTGACATACACACACACACACACACACACACACACACACACACACACACACACACACACAGTAGAATTATATATATATATAAAGATGATTAATGATCTTGGTGATATAAGATGTATTAAATTTCCCTATGTAGAAAATAGTGAAGTACCCCTTGTTCAGGAAGATAATACCGTAATTAGGTAATCAATATATGTGACAGGAAGAGAGAGAGTAGATCCCATTATATAAGGTATTGGCTCATTAAAAGGGTTATTGTTTTAAGAGCTGAGAAGCAGATTCCAGGCAGACAGCTGATTGTTTCATTGTTTAGAATTAAAATAAGATATTAATTGCCTATTGGGAAACAAAAAAAAAAAAAACTAAACAAAGCCTCAATGAATGAACAATTACCCAAGCAAGTAAGGAAAACGCTGCTTCAAGCAATTAATAGAGAGGGCACTATTATATGGAAGCATAATTCCTTAGAATAATAATGAGAAACATCAAACATCTTCAATGGGAAATAGAAAGTGAGCATATGCTTAGTATACTTGTAGTTGGTCTACTATTTATAAGGCAAGATCACAGCAGATCACTTCACAAGGCAGGTGACCCGTGCCATTATGACCTTATTGAGTATTTATAAGGAACAATGTTAGCAGATTTCCCTAATGGGGAATCAGCTATTGAGGTCGTACTCATGACGCCATTTTTAAAAAATTTCCTCAAATGTCCATCGATCCATGTAACGCTCTAGCGGTCGCAATTTTTGTTTGATCGTTACCAAACTCCATATTTAATCCTTTTATGTAAAAAGGAAGATCAAGTTCGTCAATGGCTGAAATCGGGCCAGTGGGAGAGGGGGTTTGAACGGGGGAATTTTGAAAATTCGAAATATCTCCGTTACCGTACGTAGGATCGAAAAATTGTAAAGAATCAATTTTATTACAAATTAAATAATCTATAAATATTGTTCTATACATATTTTCTGTATCATGAATATTAACCGAGAAATTTGGATTTTATAGTTTTTCGCTTTCAGTAAAAATACGTAGTTATAGTGTGTATCTACGTATAAAAGGGACAACTACTGTCAATATACGCTATTGTAACCTTTATTAACATCCGCAAAAAGTTATCAAACATATATCCACCAAATCTTTGTTAATATTGCTTTTTAATTGGGCATATGTAAAGAACTAATTGGACATAATTTTTTTTTTCAGTTCTGTCGGTTGCTTAAATGTATGAATTTCAAAATTATGACTTCCAACTTCCGCTCGTAAACGGAGTTCATTAGTGTTCCATGAGAACAACTCAAGCAAACTGATATTTTGTTTATATTCAAAACAATATGAATACGTGAGGGAATAACCTTGATTATATTTTAAATTAGCTTAATTAATTCCGAATTTTGTTACCGCCTAATTGCTCTAGGGGAACACAGAAGTATGCCTGAAGGAAATATTTTTTCTCAGAATACTTAGAAGATTATAATAATAAGTTAGCCAATATTCGTCCAATAGCCATTTCATTTCATGCTTCAAGTTTAAAACTATAATATGGCTGTAAGTTGATGACGATAAATTGATTAGCTCACGTCAATCCAGTATATATTAGCAGATTTCCCTTAAGGGAAATCTGCTATTGAGATCGTACTCATGACGCAACTATCGAAATTTTTCCTTCAAATGTCCATCGATCCAACCCAGGTGATGATGAAAATGAGGTCCGTTCAAAACTGTATGTATGTATGTATGTGTGTGTGTGTGTGTGTGTGTGTGTGTGTGTGTGTGTGTGTGTGTGTATTTGTCTGTTACCGCTCTAGCGGCCGCAATTTTTGTCTTATCGTTACCAAACTTGATATATAATCGTTTTATATAAAAACAAAGATCAAGTTCGCTAACCCCTAAAATCGGACAAGGGTGAGGGGGGGGGGTTAGAGGGGGAGAATTTCGAAAATGCTTAATATATCCGTTATTATGCGTCGGATGGAAAAATTGTATAAAACAAATCTTATTGAAAATGTAAGGTTCTATAAATCTTGTTATGTGCGTATTTTCACTATCTTGGTTATTAAGCGAGATATTTGCATTTTATAGTTTTCGGCCTTCAGCCAACTCCCCTCCTACTCATTCATATTAAAAATGAGCTGTTATATTTGAAGCCTAAGTACCAAATATTGTTCTCATTGAACTTTTAAGATTTGAGATAAATGCAAATACGTTGCGCACTTGGGAAATCTGCTTAGTTAATGCAGCCCCTGCGTGATGGTCTTTTTTTTGACGGGAAAGCATTATAATTTCAATCCATTTACGGATACAAAGCTATTTCAAGCTTAAATTCGGCTGTTTGCCACAATGCCACTTCAGGGGTATTACAACTGAATGATTGCACATTTACAGAGAATGTTACAGGAGATCTGTGTTGTGATACATATCACAGGATGTGTGCTAATTAATTGGTTTAATTGATTGGATTAATACAAACTTTATATTCCCAGGAGAAACCATTTATATTTCAACTCGTCAACGACGGGTAAGCTAGTCAAATAGGAACAACTTAGCACGATTACGAGATTTAAAAGGAAAATTCTAGACGTAGCATGAAGACTTCTGAAACGCCTATTTTTTTTTTCACAAATAATTACTTAATTAAATCGGACATTAACACTTTCTACTCAATGGATGATTTTCTAAATTTACAATATTATTTACGGCAAAAAACCTACCGTAGCTAACTGTGATAAAACAATTTTCTGGAAACATTCCAATGCTAATAGAAGAAAGTATTTAACTATGAGATATCTGCATACAGAACGTAAAATCACAATTGCAAGGTAGAAGTACCGGACATTAACTAGTTATTGTCATAGAATTTACAAAGAAATTTGTGTTAATAATGAGAATATCATAAAAATAAAAACTAGTCAAGAACTATAAAAGGATGTTATATATGTAAATTACCCTGAGTAAGTTAGGGATAAACAATAATAACCTTCGTTTTAATAAAAAGTGTAAAATTGTTACTTTCAATGTCGCAAAATTAAATATACAATTCGAACGATGGATATAAATAGTTATTTATTATACAAGTGACAAAAGTAGATCATTTTACAACTCGAGTGAAACGTTTACCCACACGAGCGAAGCGAGTGTGGTATTTTCACGAGAGTTCTAAATTCTACTTTCGTCACGAGTGTAATATTAAATTTTTTCTGTAATCGTGTAATACATGATCAGATCTAACCAGAATATGAACAAAATTAGGATGTTGTGAAGATTATGGTATGTTGTTGGTAGGTTATAAGCATGGTTGTGAAAGGTTATAAGCATAGTTATAAAACAACTAGTGATGATTGTGAAGTAGTCCAGTTATAAACAAGTGCACGTTATAAACAAGGAAGGTAATTATTATTATACTTAAATTTTAAAATATATTGATTATTTCCACCAATAATTCATTCACATTTCAATAGTCAGAAGCATCCCCTCTCATAGGCTGGAAGGGAAGGATTAAAACCAAGATGCTTAGTAAAACATAAAGGAAGAGAGAGAGAGAGAGAGAGAGAGAGAGAGAGAGAGAGAGAGAGAGAGAGAGAGAGAGAGAGAGAGAGATAAGCTAGAACGCCGGAGGCATTGCAATCAACTGCTGCTGGATTAGCGAAGGAACAATGACTTGGCTGGGGCTTACGGCTACTATTATTGCAGTGTAACCAACCGAAGAACACGAATACTTCCCAGGATTTCTACAAAGCTGGCATTATATAAGGGCAAGAATACAGTTCGATATAGTCCATAAATAAAAAAAAAAAAATAGTTTATCTAAAATCCAAGGGAGCTAAAGTAACAATTTGGAAGGGGCAACAAAAACCGAAGAGATGAATTGTAATGGCACGTCAGTTATTAAGTAACTGATACGGGGTTAACAGCAACTCCTGCCTGGTAACAGTTCATTTTGGACATTTCGCACAGAATTTAATTCATTTTGATATTTTGCCTAATCTCTGATAAAAAACATTCCAGGCATTGTTCCTTTCTAGTCAGAAAATAAAGTAACATATTTCGTAAGTCATACGCTCAACTGAAAAGAGATTTTAACATCAAGCTAACAGAGAAGAAATAATGTCAGAAAACAATTTGTAAAAATAATTTTAAAAATGGGATTCAGGGAACGGGAGTATTTTATGTATGGATCACCATCAAACACAATTAAAAAAAAATGTTTATAATTTATAAAAGCCTCCCTCTCTTCCCCAAATACAAAAAGTCCGTCAAGAAGGAGCTGCGTTAACTACAGATTTCGCATGTTTGTCACGTATTTGCATTTATCTCAAAACGTTCAATGAGAGAAATATTGTGTATTTAGGCTTCATAATATAAAAGCTTATTGTTAATATGACATGAGTAGTAACACGGTTTACTGAAGACCGAAAATTAAAAATGAAAATATCTCAGTTAGTAATCAAGATGGTGAAAATACGTTCATAACAACATTTATAGAACATTACATTTTCATTAAGATTGGTCCTACGCAATTTTTCGATCCGACACATAATAACGGAGATATTAAGAATTTTCAAAATTACTCCCCTCTAAACCACCACTCCCACTGGTAAAATTTCAGCCATTAACGAACTTGATCTTCCTTTTTACATAAAACGATTAAATATCGAGTTTGCAGACGATTAAACCAAAATTGCGACCACTAGAGCGGTAAGACACACACATACAATTTTGAACGGACCTCATTTTCGTCACTTACTAGGTAGGATCGATGGACATTTGAAGAAATGTTTCGAAAATCACGTACAACCTCATTAGCTGATTTACCTTAAGGGAATCTGCTAAAAAAAACCTCTGGGGCCTAGTTCTTAACTAGGTTTGCAAGAGAGACTGTTTGTTTTGAAAAAGTTTATCAGAAAGGTGTTAATAACTACAAACCTGTAATGACCTCGACTTTAAAACACAGTGAATAAGAGCTGCATCGTATAAAATCAAACATATAATTTTACTAATTTTATCTCTAAGGAGATTAATTACTGTCATTTTGATTTACTCATTTTTGATCTTTTTTATATTATCATCATATCTTCCATAGCTGGCATCCAAGAGTCGATTGCCACATGGCAATAGCTAACGTTTCACGTCCTCAAAAAAGGATCTGGGTCATACCGCTTGCCACGTACAATCAAAATACTCAAATATACTGTCGTGCGGTCTTGCAAATTTACTGCTTGAAATGGTCACGTAAATATAAGGTTACTAATAAAATTCAATAGCAGCCAGCAATTTACAGAATTGCAGTAGTAAAGTTACCCCCGATGAATGATTAAGCAGAGAGGGATGGTTAAAGATCCAAAAGGTAGACTTGATGGGAGAAGGGGGTTTAAATATGCAAGCACGCTATAAAAATCCATATTCTAGATGGTGGCCCTAGGGGCAGAACCGCAAAGATAATAAACCTACACAGTATCTTACTACTTGCATCATTTAACTATATCCTAAATGTTCCCCTCCACACATAAACCCCCATGTAGGGCACATAGTCGGCGTTCTTATATGGAAAAATAAATAAAATAGTAGTAATATTAATAAAGTATATAGTCTAGATACAAAGTACAACGGTAATAAGAAAATAGTAGTAAAATATTAAAGAAAATCACACGAAGTTTTAAAACGCCTCAACTTTCGCTGTAGGGGAAAACGAATGGAATTTTAAACATGTAAAATGCAGAAGTTCACAGCGTGTTCAGGTCGTCTCGTACTGGCGTTATCTTATCTGAGATGGGCAAACTTAGATGAATGTAATGCTAATAAATATGCAGTTGACTAACTGATGATTCTAAAAAAGCAATTTCGGTAAAATTATTTAACCTTTAACTAGAAAATAATCAGGAGAAGCATAGACACATAAGAGTCATCAGAAAACTCATTCAAACTATAAGATATATTATCAGATTGCTCCATCTTCAATCAAAAATGAAACAAATAGCAAAAATTTTTAACAGAATTACTACTTATAATTTACGGAAGTCTATATGTATTATCCCCGTAACCATAGAAGGCTTCTAACAGCTACACAGACATGTGTCCAAGATTTTGCCGCTATAACTCCAATTCGCAATGAAGAGATTAGACAGACCTTATACGACAAGTAAATCTATATGATGTCAATAAAGGTGTACACGTCAGGGCTCAAAAAAAGTTTGGAAATAAGTTGAGCTGTTACAAACTATTGCCCCCAGAACGTACCAGAGTTCTATTTTTTACTTGCAGTTCAATAGAAGAACCAGAAAAGCGCATCGGTGTCTTTTTTTCATCGGTTAAGGGTTCCTTACCAGTTATTAGACAGAGTAGATTAGTATACAATAAAATCCAATAAAGAAAGTTTTTAAATAATACATTGAAATACTTAAGTACAAATTACTCTTTTTAACATGTGTATGCGTTTGCAAGTTAATTCATAATAATTTTATTTAAGTTCTTAGACTTCCTCCCTGAGCAAACTGTTCTGAATTGCACCGGGTTTCAGCTTCAATGGTCTTTCTTCGTCTACACCAAAGCTAATTTCTGTAAGTTATCGCCACTACTGTATTAAGGCCTCCAGAGACTAAATGACCCGCGATGAGACTGAAGAAGGCAACCAAAGAATTCCCACAAATTAGATTTGCTGTGATAAGTCTAAAGAATCATGATATTAATTAGGGGCGTCAGTAAATTTTTGGGATTAAAAAAGAATCATTTTAAACAATTCTTAATAACTACAGGTGATCTTCGAATTGGTTACAACAGAACCCAGACAATAGAATTGGTTTAATTATTTATTTTTTTCCGCGAAGTACATAATAATATTTGACTTCCTTGGAGGAGAATGACGGAAGGTCAATAGGCGAAAAACACCTGAAAGATCTTCCACTGGTTATTTTTTTCTCTACATGTTTAACGTCCTCTATGACGTCTCTTCAGGAAAACTGCACTATAATAAATAAGAGTCCGTCAAGCAGGTGCTGCGTTAACTAAGTAGATTTCCCACGTACGCGACGTATTTGCATTTATTTTATAAAGCAAAAGTTCAATGAAAACAATATTTGGTATTCAAATAAAGTGTTTCATTATATAACAGAGTATTCGTCTCATACACACAAACACACACACACGTGTGTGTGTGTAATTTTGAACGGACCTCATTTTCGTCATCTACTAGATAGGATCAATGGTCATTTGTAGAAAGTTTTCGAAAATCCCGGAATGAGTACAACCTCAATAGCCGATTTCCCTTAAGGTAAATCTGCTAAAAGGTCACGTCAAGACTGAAATTTGAAGAGTCTGATCACCTCGGTGGTAAGGTCAAATATTTTTATAATAAGTGTACTTATTACTCCTGAAGAGGCGGCATAGAGGACAAATAAATCAAAAGTAGAAGATTTTTCACGTGTTTTTCATCTATTTACCTTCCACATTCATCTATCCATTTCGACAATATCTGTCCTGAGGAATATTGAAGAAGGGGCTAAAGGTCTGTCATGAGAAAAGCTTTTATTTTATTTTTTTTTTTGACATCATCTATATAATGAGAATAAGCCAATTTTTTTACCAAACCACTTAACAACGCCATCAAGGTTTTAAACTAAATTTGGTTAACCTATTAACCCAAGGTTCAGCAAATGATGTAGACTTTCCGAAACCTTCGAATTGGTTTGAAGCAAAAACGTACGCACAACATATAAATAGGCAAATTTGGATAGGTGTTTTTGTAATCTAGGAACACCAAAATGAAACGTTATTTTGATTTCGGGGACTTAAATATGCTATCTACAGTAGCAGCGGTTCTTAAAGGAAAATTCATACTTTATTGGCATACAACTTGAAGAAGCGTCAATAAATTCTTGTAAGAAACGATCGAATAGAACCCTGTTAAAAAAAAATCCCTTACAACAATGGTAATGGGATGTTGCAAGAGTGTAACTTGAGAGAGATAAGAGATAAGGCAGACCCAGAGAGTTTGTCAAGAGGAGTGAACTGCCAAGTCGCCGAAGAAATCGTTTTTACATACATTTCCCAGGCACCAGGGGGCGCTGATCCCATCTCTTCAAAACTATAAAAAGAAATTGAAAAACTTCAAACTTCTTCTTATCCCAAAATGCCAATACTGCTGGAATGAAAGGAGAAGTAGCATTTTATCTAAGACAATGTATACTGAAAAAAAGATATAATTTTTTTCAGCGATATTTTCGTAAAAGAAATACATTTTCCGAAACGCCACTTTAACTAATAATATCCCTTGTGACGGATATCCAAAAAAAAATTAGTTAAATGATTACATTTTTGTATTCAACTTCAATTCTTATTCGTGAAAAGAACAATAAATTGTGAAATTCAAAATGAGCTGAAAACTTGATGCACTTTCACAAGCCGTTTCAGCCACGAAAGGCATAATTGGAGATCCCCTCCCCTCTTACTTTGCCAGAGATCTGATACCCAATATATAAGTAAATACCAATTTACCTAAATACATTTCTACAAAATTTCACTTAGTATTTCTGTACTGTTGGCATTGCAGTTCTTTAAAATGGTTGTTGTTTGGGTTAAAAAACAAACTAAAATGGCAAAATAAAAAAAAAACATTTAAAAAAAAAAAAAAACTAAGATAAACTTTCTGCACCTGGGTTTATCATGAATCATGTAGCTCTTCCCACTCACGACCCTGAAATAATTACTCAGCAGGAAACTAATTGCGGCCATGGATAAATTAATAGCTATAATTCATTTTCTTGCTCATGGTTTAATACTTCTATTCACTAAACTCTCTGAAGAATATCTTCATTTTTGTGGACAGGAACAGTATTTTAATGACTTTAATAAACTTAGATCTGTTTCGATAACTGACCCATGTGGCAGTCCATAGCCAAAGCATACATTTTTCCACACAATTCTTCCTTCGGGTATAGTCGTAAAATTATAAATTGTAAAATAATCAAAGGAATTGCTAATATCACAAGAAAATCGCTATGTGTTTAATCTTGACACCTCACCGGCTTTATAAACCGTTCACCCATTTTCATTCCGAAATAAGCACAGAATAATTCAGTGATTTTAGATTCAGATGGCCAATTTAAACTGACAAAACGAATAGAATTAGTGGTATAGACTGAAACATATCTAGTTTATAGGCTCTTTGTGGAAACAGCTATGAAAATTCAACAGGGTACCAGCAACATTAAATTTATTGAAGATAATTAATGTACTTTATAAAATACGTAAGTTTTAATAAGTACTAAAAAAATT
Source organism: Riptortus pedestris (assembly GCA_019009955.1). Taxonomy (NCBI): domain Eukaryota; kingdom Metazoa; phylum Arthropoda; class Insecta; order Hemiptera; family Alydidae; genus Riptortus; species Riptortus pedestris. Next base: position 211,937,438 of record CM032228.1, on the reverse strand, counting down.
GTTTTAGTATCAAAAAGTTAATAAAAGAATGTAAAATAAAGATGAAACTGATTCAATTACTGAGTGTAAAGGTCTGAAATTAAAGGGTTCTTCTACAACAATCATTCCAGTATATTTTTTTTTAAACATAAACCTTCTAAAGTAAAAAGAAGGGAAACAGTTTAGTTGTTTATTTACAAGCTTAACAAATCTGAAACAAACAAATGAGTTTTCTACGTTATGTTTGGATTGTTATACATGGGATAGAAAATAAAATATCAATAATACATAAGTCCATCACGCAGGAGCAGCGTTATCTAAGCGAATGTCCACGTCGAAGAATGACATACGTCGACGTCACAGTTTGTCGTACTAGCATAAATCTTAGTCATCTGCACATTTTAATTGCTCTTTTCTCAATCAAAATAAGACTTGAAATTAAACTGGGAGAGTTAATGAAATTTACATTGGGAGAATTTATAAAATTTTAAACTGTGAGTTTCAGCAGATTTCCCTTAAGGGAAATCAGCTACTGAGGTTGTACTCATGACGGGTTTTTCGAACTCCAAGATTTCTTCAAATGTCCATCGATCCTACCTCGTCGATGACGATAATGTGGTCCGATCAAAACTGTGTTTTTATATATATATATATATATATATATATATATATATATATATATATATATATATATATATACATACATATACATTTGTCTGTTACCGCTCTAGCGGTAGCAATTTTTGTTTGATCGTTACCAAACTCGATATTTAGTCGTTTTATGTAAGAAGAAAGATCAAGTTCGTTAACGGCTGAAATCGGAACAGTGGGAGGGGGGGGGGGTTTAGAGGGGAGGATTATCGAAAATTCGAAATATCTTCGTTACTATACGTCGGATCGAAAAATATTACAGAATCAATCTTATTGAAAATTAAATTTACTATAAATATTATTCTATACATTTATTTTCTGTCTTGAATATTAAATGAGATGTTTGCATTTGTATTCTGCATGTGCTCGGCAGCAGAGGCTATGTTCGGACTTTCCGCCGTGAGCTCTGGCGGCCGTTTTCGTAACTATTCGTCCCTCGTGAATAGGTTTAGAGGTTTCTTACTGCTACAGCTGTTATTAGGCAGATTTCTCTATTGTAAAACTTCACGTGGGAAATCTGCTTAGTTTACGTAGCCCCTGCGTGACGGACTTTTTTAATTAAATATAGTGTTCTATAGTCAATAAATTATTTAAATTCGGAACACACGTCTAGTGATTTCATTATTCATTATTTGAAAATAATGAATAAATCGCAAAAAATGATCACAGCTTTAAAAGCAGTAGAAGAAAAAATAAATTGCATAATTTGCTTAAACGGTATTAACGTCCTCGAAGGATCTGGGCATGGGGATAAATAATTATTCCAATTTTGCACTAATAACTCAATTTTATTGTAATAATACATTCATTGTACTAGAGGCACTCTTGTGAAAACTACTTATGATGATTAAATAAAGCTAATAATCAAATACTCTTGATGTTTAAAAAAAAATTAGTGAAAATAATTAATCATTAAACATATTATTATTATTATTATTTATTAACATCCACTTTTTCAAGTAAGCTAATTGGTATGGGTTATCTACAGATTGCCACCCTTTTCTAGCCAGGGTGGGACTTAGGATGTAATTAAATGAATTCCATCACTAAATAAATTCCCTTTCCCAGGCGAGAATCGAACTCGCCACTCTAGGTTTACCACGTGAGATTAAGGTCAACACTTTAACTCACATGGCTCATTAAACATAAAATTACAAACTAAAACATTGTGTAAAAGTGTAAGCCTACTCTTATTATTTCTTCATTAAATAAATTTGTCATTGTTAAACACCCTAGGCAAATAGATGAGCGCTAGGCGCATGTATAATTAGCGAAGCCTAGGGGGTAAATATTAACTAGGAACGATGAACTGAGAGATAGAATATATTTTGAGATATAATAAATTGGAACGTGGAATATGGACAGTCTAAATAAATAGTTAATAAACTGTTTAACTATTTCTTTTATTTGTTTGCCCACTAAATGAAACCTAGGTGAATCTGGACTTTTATAGGGGTTGCTATCTTTTTCTGGCCAAAGTAAACCACAAACATTATTTTAAGAGTCTTAAAAGTCCAAGATCCTTCAAGCGTTCGACAAAACAATTCCTTAACACTAAAGGAGTGACCATCGTCACAGAGTGGAGAAATATGTGCCAAAGTTAATCAGAGTAAATAAAGAGAAGCCCAAACCCACACTGGTTGGGGAGGACCTATAACTTCTATTGGACATTGGGAGGAAAAATGAATGCTTAACAATGAAAGATAATTTGAAATAATGGCAAACTAATATTGTTTTCCCGAGGACTAACTTACATTTTTGGTCCAGACCTGGGTGGGCATAATTAAGCATCGTGAATCCTAAACTTTACATCTATTTTTTAAAAATGTGTAGAATTTTTCTGAACAAATCTGTAAACAATTTAATTCATTAACGGCAAATCCCCCGAAGAAGTACTACAACCCACATGGTAACTGAGGTTTGAATAAAGACAGTTTTCAGACTTTGTCCCACTTGACTACTTCTCTTGTAATCTATGACTCAACGCGTTGAACTTTGTGCAAGAGTGATTATGACTATAAGTAGAATGGTTTTTAATTTACGTATTTAGTACTAAGTTTTATTTAGTATTAAATCATTATTTAAATAGAGATTCATGAGCGTAGAATACACGAAAAAATGCATTATTTGAACAACGTATAAATGCAACAATCTGTTGAAAAAAACAGTTATAATTTTCCGAAATATTACTCATACTTTCATTACTTGGCATTTAAATATTCATAACTAATCCCGAGCCAATTTGCCAAAAATTTGCGACTTCAGCTCCTGTGTTGGTATTACATGTAATGTGTGACAAGAAGCGGGGATTTAATTTCAGAAAATGAATTTATAAAAAGTCGAAATTTGAAAATTGACAAGTGTAATCAAGTAAATAGATGTATTTATTTATTGTTGATATTCATATTTATACGTAGATCGTTATTTAATTTTTAGTTAGTCTTCATGAAGGGATGACTTAATCTAATTACGAATATTTATGACCCAAAAGATGTGAGACGCGTGTTCACAAGTTTACTATATCACCCTGCTTCGCTGAGACTATGTTGGGCTTATTTTTAGAAAGCCTTATCTCAAAATATCGTACTATAATTCTGGTCAATTCAAATTTAGATTATTTCAAATATTATAGAAAATATAACGTATTATTATTTTAAAGATAACAAGAATTTTTTAAAACAAACTTTAATTTTTAAAAAAATTATAAACTATTAACGGACTTCGAGTTTCAATAATGCCACTTGAATGAATTAGTCTTTAACCATCCATATGTACATGAATGCTTGAAAAAAAAAATCCCCATTTAGACTATTTATTATTAAAAAAAAACAACTCGCAATAATGAAAAGAAGCCATACTTTTTTGTAAGTAAAGTTACACTAATAAAAAAGGTTCACTAAGTGCGCAGTGATAACGATAGATAATGACGCAAGCTGAGGCACATAAAAAAATCTAATGAGGGTCCTGCTGGTAATGGTTGTCAATACTTAAGTTCCTACATCATTACCATTTCCTTGTTATTAATTCTAAATCAGCTATTTATCTGCTAATACATCCTTCAAAATAACTATCGAGTCAGTTTTTTCCTACCTAGCATTCATTACCTTTATTAACTTGCTCTCTAACAAAATAACTACTGTCAGCGAAGATCCAGTGTATAACTCGAAACCTCAAACCGAAACCTCTAAGCAATTTCTCTACTACTTAAACATGGGACTTCAACCAACTCATACTGAAATGACCCATAAGAAACGAGTGATCATATTTTACAATATTCATAACATATATATAATAAATACTTTTTTCTGTAATCGTTGAATAATGGTAACATTACTAAACTGAAATGAGTGAAGAAAGTGAAACATTTTGCAATAGAGTGAAGAAAGTAATCACTTTCTTCACAAGTGAAGAAAGTGGATTGCCTTCTTAATTAGTAATAAGTATAAATTAAAAAATAATTTGAAGTTGGAAATTAAATGCTTTTAAATGTTTCTTAACATTGTAAGAATTTATTTTAACAAAATAAATTGAAATGTGAATGAATTACTGGTGGAAATAGTCAATATATTTTAAAATTTAAATATAATAATAATTACCTTCCATGTTTATAACCTGCACTTGTTTATAACCGCACTACTTCACAATCATCACTAGTTGTTTTATAACTATGCTTATAACCTTTCACAACCATGCTTATAACCTACCAACAACATACCATAATCTTCACAACATCCTAATTTTGTTCATATTCTGGTTAGATCTGATCATTACAGAAAAAAATTTAATATTACACTCGTGACGAAAGTAGAATTTACAACTCTCGTGAAATTACCACACTCGCTTCGCTCGTGTGGGTAAACGTTTCACTCGAGTTGTAAAATGATCTACTTTTGTCACTTGTATAATAAATAACTATTCTTAGCCGATTTTCCATAAAGAAATAAACCATTGGAGTTATACTCTAGACATCATTTTCGAAAAAATATCCTCAAATGTCAAGCCAAGATGATGAAAATGAGGCCCGCCAAAAAGTTTATATATTTATCTGTCTGGCAACACTAGGGGGTAGCAATTTTTGTTTGATTGTTACCGTCGAGATCGAAAACGTTTCATCTAAAACTAGAGATCAAGATAGTTGGTAAAAATCGAACCGGGAGTAGAGAAAAATAGGAAATTCGTTATTTCTCAATTATTATGCATTGGATCGAAAAATAATACATAGCCAATCTTGTTACAAAATCTATTTCCTATATATGATGCTCTATGCATTTTTTCTGCATCTCGAATAATAATCGAAATATTTGTAGTTATTTTAGCTCTAGTTTCTCTTCAGCTCTGAAAATGTCATTTACAGCTTGTATGTCAATTCCTATTTACATAGAGTTATTACTTAAAGGGAGAAATAGAGAATAGATGTTGATTTGGATCATAAGCGTTCCATACCACCTCGTGTGTAATCTGCTTTGTTTATGCAGTATCTGCGGGACAGATATTTTTTTCTCTTTCCAAACCTTCAGCTATTCAGTACGAAACTTTGAAAAATAATAACAGTAATTGTTCATCAGCTGAGAGATTACAGAGGCAGACAAAATCTTAAAGAGTTCAAATGAAAAAAGAGTTAGGAGTCTCATAATTTTTGCGTTTAGAAGACTACATGATGACAATGTGCAAGACTATTGCAGTGACAAATAACTACAAAACACATAAACTATTTAGTTTAAATAACAATTTGCGCAATATCTATTTTTAAATTTACTTGTTATACCAAGAATATACAAAATTACCTGTGTAGTTGCCGATCAGAAAGGAGGGTTCCATGCGGCCATGCTCCTACCACTCCCTGTAACATAAAGAAAACAATTAAAGAAGTATACCAATGCCGTAATTAAAATGTAATAATATGTTAATATAGGAATTTTGAAGGAATAAGAGCTACACACGTTTTTTTCAGTTATTTAGAAGCGAATGAAAACGCTGAAGAGGCGTCAACCTGCTTCGACAAAAATTCTTAGGAGTCTCTGAAAGAGTTTAGAATTATAATAAATATCAAATCTAAGGAAATGGAGATTCTGAAAGAAGAGTGTGCGTCGTTCTTTTAATGAGTTCACATCTAAAACTGAAGATGGCGCAACGAAGCACCAAAAGCAGAAGGTATTAAATAAAATTATTTGAAGGAATAGACCCTCATACTCTAAAAATAAAACAAAAGGTTTTACACCAGAAATAACTGATAGAAACAATTCAGCTTATCGCCTGGCTAAGATCAATGATAGATTCGAAGACAGAAATACAATTCTAGTTTAAACATATGAAATTTGAAACATTTACAGTAATAATATTGAAAATAAAAGGGACCACTATATCTCCCATTTACACATTTATCGTAATATTCACACACACGAAAAAAAGGAAGAGTAAACGGGTGGTGATAAGAAACAAGTTAAGTGAGAAAAATGACCCGGGTTGAAATCACGCTATAGCAGACTATCTTTTCGGTAGGGACATAATTAATAAACACACCCCTACCTAGCCTACCCAGCAGCCCTCATGGCTGAAAAAATGTTAAATGGGCGAATAAAGTGAATTGTGAAAAAGCCAGTCACGCAGGGGCAGCGTGAAGTAAGCAGATTTCCCACATGTTGGAATGGTACATGATGATGATACCACACCACAGATGAAGTCATTTGCGCATTGTAAACTCTATTTCTCCATTCCTAAACACCCTATGCTAACAAGCTTGAGCATAAGCTGAGCATGAAAGTTCAGTTATACAGTAGCTGGAAACAAAATTCATAGGAGTAGGAATTGCTGTTTACTTATTACCAAAATGACATATGTAAAAATAACTCAGTTATTATTCATTTGGGGAGGAGGTAAATAAAACAATTCTAGTACATCAAATTACTAACAAGAACGATTATATAACCGTTTCGATTAGAATAGTAATAAAGAAGATATTTGTGATTGGACGTTTCATGCCTCCTTTAAAGCTGCATTCCTACTGGTGCGATTTTGACCGAGATTTTTAGTTTTCCATAAAATGACTAAATGTCAAGTACTTCAAACAAAAATTTAAGTCTCAAGAGGAAAGAATGTATCGTGAAGTCGCATAAAAAATTGTTCGTCGCTTACTAAGGTCTGATGAAAATGCTTAAGGTTAATGTAAAATGATTAGGAATGGGGGGGGCTACAAAAGCCGGATAAGAAGAATAAACACTTCAATATTTGGACCTTTTCACGGTCCTCGTTCAATACGGCTAAGAAGACAATTTAAATGGGAGAGTTAAGATATTTATTAATTTGTTCTTTAGATTATAATTACATTTTTTCCTAGATTATAATTAAAATTTGTTATCCTCATATTAATAATACTTTCATTTTTGATCACGGTGGGAGAGCCCAAGCTCAGCTGTTAAGATAGTATCGGCGTTAACATATTAACTGAGATTTCAGAGTCTTTCAAAAACTGAAATTGTTATTTAAAACTATAGTGGATAAATTTCGTCCCCACATACAACAAGTTATCTTAATGTCCAATGTATTTCTCAATAAATAATAATTCAATTCGTATAAAAATACAGTAGTATATATTTAGCGAATATATGACATGAAATAGTTTTCAATGACCATATATTTTCTTGTGTATTTTGTTTTCTTATATATTGCAAACTGAAATTCTGAAGTAAAAAGAAAATTATTTTGGCTAACTATTAGGAATTCATTGACTTCAAAATCGAAATAATTACGACAAAACAAGTATAATGTCAAACACCCACTTTTTTCCTCTAAACTCATTTAACAATCGGTCTCAAATAATTGGAGACCAAGTATTCCAAACAAATATATACTAATATGCGACTATATTTCTATAATTCACTCAATTTTCAAACACAAGCAACGTAAATACCTCACTAGATGGGTTCTTCTCCTGAATGGCATTCGACGTAGTTTCAATGAGGAAATTAATCACACACTTCAGAACACTGAACGAAGTTCTCAAAATATCAGTGAATCTGCTTAAATTCATATTTGAACCAAAAAATAGTTGAATAGAATTTAAAAATGAATCAACAGGTGAAGCCCAAGTAAGAATCTACTGATGGAAACTGCGACACTGAAGGTCCCTCGTTAAAGTCTCCATTTAAGCAAATCATCAGTGACTACGTCACTAGCACTTCAATCACTGTCCAACTATTAGCACTGGCTCTCGCTCAACCTCTCAAGATGACTGACTCCTTAGTACTGGGATCCACCTTCAAGGTCGGGAAATTAAAGTAATGAATGAATTCTAGTGATGTTAAAAGAGATAATTGTAATCGCTCGAGTTAATTTATTCAAATGATAATTGGTCCAGGATTCTCATCAAAAGAAGTTGAAATAATTTGTTTATTTAACAAGTTATGCAACGCCTAAGAAAAAAAGTCCGTCGCGCAGGGGCTGCGTAAACTTCACTGCTTTCCCTCCTGCTGGTATAACACTCTTGTGATACCATCTCACCACTTGCTCTCTATTTCTAAGTAAAATAATGGAGGTATTTTGAATTTTCAAATTCCCCCAAACTCTAAACTCCCCCACTACGAGTCCGATTTCAGCCATAAACTTCTAAGATCTTCAGTGTTGAATGAAAGAGTTAATAATTAAGTATGGTGTAGAATAAATAAGTATTTTTAAATCTTAAATGGTGACGAAATTACACAACATATTTGCATGTCCCTCAAACAGGAAAACTTCAATGAAAACAATATTCGGTATTTAACCTTCCAATAAAACCGTTAATGATATAACAGCTTATTGTTAATAAGACATGAGTAGGAGCGGCGGTTTACTGAAAGCCGAAAACTAAAAATATCAAATATTTCGGTTAATATACATATTTGAGGAACTATGTATATATCAACATTTATAGAAAATTACATTTACAATAAGATTCGCTCTATATCCGACGTATAATAAGAGAAATTTAAAATTTCGAAATTTTCTCCCATCCCCCTACCACAGATCCGGTTTAAACCAATAACGAACTAGATCTTTAATTTTGCATGAAACGCTTATATATCGAGTTCGGTAACGATTAAACTAAAATTGCGGATCCCAGACAAATATATATATACATACAAAATTTTGAACGGACCTCATTTTCGTCATCTACAAGATAGGATCGGTATACATTTGAGGACATTTTCTCAAAAATCGCATCATGAGTAGGACCTCAATCCCTTAAGAGAAATCTGCTATAAATAAACTCGATTTTGAAGAAGTAATACAAAGATTTATTTCTTTTTCACAATCTGAAAACAAATTGCAGAATATTGAAATACTAACTAAAAGTGCTCAACTTTTGCTAAAATGTTCTAGTTTTAAGTTACTAATAACTGCTAAATAATTCTAACGACGGTCTTCACTGATAGGTATGACATCAATTTAATTAAAACGTCAGTTCCAATGGTCTGTTTTGGGAGGTGAAAGTAAAATGCAGGAATGTTCAAAGTAAATATTAAAAAAAAAAACCAGGGTGAGAGACTTTATTAAAGCCAAAAAGCTCTTCCCACAGCTGATATCATCGTGAGTATCATGTTGACACATAATTAGAGTAGTTAACAATTATCTAATTAACAACTGCAGTAATGAAAAAAAAAACCCAGACTGCTTTATCTGGGTTTTTTTTCATTACTGCATTTTTATTTGATTTTTTGTCCTATTTGAAATTGGTATGATCAATGCAGCTAAAGGACAAAACTTAAAGATGATTGGTCCGAAGGTTCAGCACTCCTAATCACCTCCTGACCAGGATAAAAGACGCATGTGCAAATAAAAATTCGCAATCCCCAGAAGAGATTCGAACCGACGAGCCAAAGATCAGCAAGAGTCACGAGTCATAAGGCCCGATCCTCCCGCCGATTCTGACCCCCAAGACCGTTAAGTGGTGGCATTTTATCACACAAAGGGTAATTTTACAAGTGCACGACCACTCCCAGCTGACATTTGCCACGGCACTTTCTCACCTCGGCGGTGAAAAGATTAACCCAGGTCAAGGGTAAGCTCCCTCGTGTTAACAATGAGCATCTAAGGATCAATAGTACTTTAGGTGTGCGAGTTCCTCCTTTCCCTCGCTATCTTCACGTTTTGATCGATGATAGAATGGCGGAACACTGCCGTTAAAATGGCCACAAGTGAAACCTTAATAAGTATCTTAATAAATGAACGACCGAAAAATTTGCACATGGCGCAGCAAGAGAAAATAATGCAAATAGCATTCAAAGAATTCTTGATTTGGAAAAGCACAGGGGCAATATACATATATCATCATACATACATAAGTGTCGAGTACGCCTAATATTCAAAGAACAGATATCGGTGACTTTGATATCGGCACATTTCCATGTAGGAGTTATTCTAAAACTAAGAGACATAATTGAGTATTAATATATATATATATATATATATATATATATATATATATATATATATTATTCAATAATCATATAAGATACTTTTCAAATCATTGACAAGAACATATAATATTATAGTCATTTCATATTGTAGATAGTAAAAAATCGAAATCAAAAATCATTAAGTTAATTTTGAGACATGAAAATAAGTTAAACTCATTAAATAACTAACATATATTGTCACAAGAATCCCAAGAACAACAACAAAAAAAGAAAAGGGAGATACACCAAAGTCTATATCCTGGAATGTTGTTAGCATATGTCACACCTATGTTGCATTTCATTTCAAATTATTATATGCTTTCGTATTAAACAATGATTATTCAATAAACTACACGTTTTAATCTATTGTAATATTTTACAGATTCATAAATAGGTAGAACTGAGGATTCTAAATATTACCTACTTTAAAAGATGGTAGCCTCGGTACAACTGGTAGAAATATATCGACTTATGCTAACTTTAAACCGCAAACGTTTAGAATATTTTTTTTCTTGTTAGCCGTCATCGCCTAAATTGAAAATTAACTACTGATGCATTGATATACCCATTAAAACATAATGTATAACCTTTATTAGTTCTCAAGAAGTTGAGGAAAATCTTGGAACATATCTCTGAAATTAAAATCCAGGCAGTAAATAATGTATTTAATATAAATTATTATTTAAGTAAAACATGATTTTTAATTACGTAATTGCTGTATGTTCCTTGGGGAGGAGGGAGAGCAAAAATAGCTCCAACTCACAAAAAAAAATACATTAGTATAATTAGAATGCACTGATAATGAATAAGTTAAATGTAATAATTAAAACAACAGACAGACGGTTGGCTGTAAAACATATGTTATGACTGTCCAACCAAGCCCCTCCCACTTTAATATCTTTGCCCATGGCACACGCAGGCATCATAGAATATTAAAAGAGTTTTTTTTTTTAAGTTACAGGAAAAGTAATGATTTATCTAATAAAGATATGCCTTCCATTTTTCTTGACATTAGAGGTGATATCTACAGCTTTCTGATTCATAAATTAATTAACCTCACAGAGCATTACATAGAGTAAGAGAACTACAACATCGTACAAGTTAAAAGAATTAATAACACAAAAATTAAGAGTTTATTTGATACTACCGACAACCAAAAACATGTACGTTGTGCCCTATTTCTTGTCCAGATCCATTCCTCATAAATTTCATTTATAAAAGGATAAAAAGAGAGGTTGCAAAAAATCGGACTATGTTGGTTCTGTAGGTATCACTTACTAAATCTAACCCTAGTGAAAATAACTAACTGGGCATAGTGAAGAACAGGTTATCTGGTTGTTTCTTTTTTAAGGTAAATATGAATTTTGCCAAAATAAAATTCACGATTTTGTAGAAATAAAATGAAAAAATGAAGATAATCACAAAATTAAATGATATATTTCATGGGAGTAGTCAGCAGTCAAGGTGATTTAAGATCAGGGGAGACTAGAACTCCCAAATCCTGGATACGTGGTGGCCTTTTCATATTCATAAATTCTTTCAAAAATACCTCAGATATTTGGTAAACTACCAAACAAATAAGCATAAAAGATAAATTATATAAGCCCGAAAAATAGAAATTCTTCCATTCAGTTCTGAATAACTAAACTTAAATATTTACCTATGATGTTTACAATCTTCACCCGATTCCCAGCTTCCGAAATAGAGAGTAAGAATGACTTTCCAAAAAGTATTATACGAAATGACCATGTGTAACGTTAAACTTTCACGCCAAAATTTATGAAATCAGGTTTACTTTTAGGAAATATATAACAGAGATCCAAATGAACGGATTGAACATATTCGCCAAAATATAAGGGTAGAGTTCAGAAGACGATTATAGGTGATCGGCAGGAGGTAGGAGTCCTTCAGATTCAAAAATGGTAAACGCAATTATCAAAACATAATGACATAACGATTTTCATTTTTTGGATAGTAATATCTACATGTCAAAATGCATCTATAAACACAATGCACTGGCATTCAGAAATAAAACACAAACACTTTTCATTAGGAATAACTTCCAAACAAACTTTTTACTCATTGCTGAAATGAACCGAATAACCCGTTGAGTAAAAATTATTTTTTCCAATATTGTATAAATAATAGTGAACGAATCAAATCCTCATGGTGGGTGTACGAATTTCATTAATTTACAATATAAAGACATGAAAGGATGACTAGCATACGGAAACAATGACAAGATCCTTGCAGTCGCCCTTTTAGGGATTAAGAAAAAAGTTACAAAAATACAATATTACAACAAAAATAATCTAATGTTCATCTTCCCAATAAGAAAATGAAAATCGGACTGAAAAAAATACGTGTAAGTCCTTGGAGAGTTGATTAATGCATTATGTGCTGAGATAATATTGTTAAAGATAAGCTGGGACTGAGTACATGTATTTTGGAAGCTTATAGCGAAGGCTTATCATTAAATTGATCTGATCCATATAGAGGTGGCACACCCTCTGCAAGGTGAGGAGGAGGTCTGGATGACGTGGCCTCGTACAAAACGTGCTTCCCAAGCCAAAATTGGAAATTCATTGTGAATGCTATATCTTAAATATAAATATACAGCACAAAACATAATCAATTCTAAAATTTAATTTGAAACTAAGTGAATTGTTCCTTGCTTATAAATGACAAAATTTTCGCCCAGTAAGATAATGGGCTTTCAAATTTCTCGCAGGCAAAAAATTCGCCCGAGTGCTGAGCAAATCAAAATATTTCCATCCTTGTAATTAATACACCCATTCATTAAATAATACACCCATGGTAAGTTTAGAAGGAAAGGCTCAAGTGGAAATCCTTTGGGTCACTAGAATGACACACGGATTGAATTTGTAACTTGCTCAATTACGTCAATTCTATGTTTCTCGCAATGCACAATGAAAACGATCTTAATGAAAAGTTGAAAATAAAAACGTTTGATCCATTAAAAACCACAAAGCAATGGTGGGAGGAGGCATATGGTCAGCTCCACTTCTGCTTTAGAGGCATCACCTACCAAAGGTAACTAACTTTATTCAAGTAGCTACTTTAAGTATGTCTCGATTCTCAGATGGACAGATGTTGTCCAAACTCAAAGCCTTCTAACCGCGCAACTATATAGAACCTAGAATGGAATGCCTGGTCTCGAATCTTATTATTAATTCGGCATCATTAGACATGAGGGTTCACATAAGCCCCCCCCCCAAAAAAAATACAAAGCGTTAATACTTACGATTCACAAATAGAATTATAGGAAGTTACTTGATTAAAAAAACTTTCGATTCGTGCATAACAACAAATAAATTTTACATTGCACTGTTACAAGATTTTACATACATTACACTGCTTTTGGTACGAGATGGCGTTAAAATTATTAGAAAAACATTGAATGTGTGCGTAGGATAATATGAACAGGTTCCATGTATATTTGAAGAATGTTTTGAAAAATCCCAACATGAAAGTAACTTCCGTAGATCATTTTCACTAAGGTAAACATCCTCTGAAACCGATCACTGAACCGGAATAGTGGAATAGTATATCCAATTATTATAAATAAGTAACTTAAGGTAATACTACACACAAAAAAAAAAGTTTATATGGTATAATTAAGGGGGTTGTATCAGAGTAAGAAACGTATTTGGGGGGGGGGGGGGGGTTAGTACTCCAAAAATCAATTAGTCATTGAATACCATTCCCTAAAATTAGTTTTGTTTTTAAAAATAGTCCATCTACAATTTTACGCCATGCGAATTTTTTCCATTTCATTAAGTTTAATAATACTATTGACTATAAACCATCTTTCCTTAAGATTAAAGTTTCTCATTTGAGTTACAATGCAATAATTCTTTGTATAATGAAATACGTAACTGTCTGATACCTTTAAAAAGTAGCATAAAACGTACTTAGTCAAACTTTCGAAAGTCAACGGACTCAAAAATGGGATATTTATGTATCCAAAAACTTCAACTTCCTTAAAGAAAACAATTCGCCAAAAATGTATTCAACCATTTCATATTCACGCATATAATGAACCATATGAAAGAAAGCAAATAAACTGACGTTGGCAAAACACTTCCGTACGTTATTATCGCCTTTTAAATTCCTGGTGTTAATTAATGTTAACAAAGAAAGCAAGAATTTGAAAAATGAGGCTCTAAAATATTTGCAATACTGTACACCATTGTAGAATACATTAGCAGTTACCAAATTTACAAGAACAAAATTAGCACCTCAGGGAAGATATTTGTGATAAGTAGTATAAGGCGGTAGCTAAACTATACACTAATGAAAGTTAAAAACCAAGTATATCTACACAAATAAAAGATTGAGTAATATAAAATAAAATACGTTAGTTGTAAATTAGTCGTAGTAATAGTATGTAGTTGATTAATATATATATATGTGTGTGTGTGTATATATATATATATATATATATATATATATATATTAATAGTATGTAGTTGATCTTAATAAAGCCATTGAAGGGTATAATTAAAAATGTGTCATTCTTTGTGAATCAACGTTAACTCCTATGTCCTAAAATATCCATTATGTAATGTATCTACCCTACAGCAATTGCTAGTATCTTACAAAAAACAAAAAAAAAAACATTCTAAGACAACATACGTACATCAAAACTTGATAGACTGAAGGAGATTAGGACTATTATGCGCACTATTTGACAGATAGAGAAAAGGCATTACAACAGAATTAAAGTGATGCTTCTATATGGTAAAGGATAAAGAGTGCAAGTAGAATTACACTATTTTTATTCGAAGGACATGTCAACACAGCATATTTGTATAAAAATCAACAAATTTAAAACAGGATAATGTTTAAAATTGTTGGGTTGCCTATAGATACTCACTTCCATCAGTGTTGTTGAATGCCCCTCATGTTTCCGAATTCCTTCATTAATATTACACAAACGTTGTACAGTTACTAACTGAGAAAAACATACAAACTAAGCCAAAGTAAAACAGACTGAAACTGAACTAAATATTACAACTCAGTCATCCGATAACACTAATCCCCACCGCTCAGAACTCTTTCTCTTATCAGTGAGATAAGACACGTTAAACATTCTACTGCTCCAAGGAAAGGTGGTAATTTTAGTCTACTATACAAAGTGAAACACAAAGGTGAGTAAGGGAAAACTCGGTCAAGGAAATATGCAGTGATGTAATGTTTATACCAAAAAAATGTACCAGGTAATAAAACCAGCATAACAAGTAAATATTGAATTCATTTTTACAAAATAGTCGTATATCAAACAAGGAAATGTCTGATAAAAAATTAAAGTGCCTGCCTAAATTGAAAAAAAAAATCAACCATAAACAATTTAAATTTTATTTTAAAAAATGAATTAACAACCCCTATTCATTTCCAATCCAGCTCAATTGAATCATAGGCAAGCATTAACATAATCAAAAATAGCTCCACAAAAAACATTGATTTAGCACATATCATAAACCAAATGTTTATAACTCTCGCGAGTTCGGTGCATAATTATAATAAAATAAATAAACCAAATGTAATTGAAACATAATTAAACAATAGGTAGAACAAGATCGTTTGATTTCAAAAGAAGAGCACTTTCGGTAGAGAAAAAAATGCCATGAAAGGGGTGAGTAACTCAGCAGATTTCCCACCTGCTGGAATGATTTTATATATATATATATATATATATATATATATATATATATATATATATATATATCTGATTGGACTGAATGTTCATTATGTTCCAAGCATGTTTGAAGACATCCAGTAGATTATTTTGTTAATAATAATGTAGTTGAATAAGTTGATCTATCCAGGAATAGTTTAAAAGCTCGAATGCATGAGACGAATGTATTTTTTTTTTTTTATTTCAAATTCAAAAAGTTTTTTGTATTTGAAATGCTTGGTAACAGAAATATTCTGTTTTAAAAAAAAACAAAACAAAAAAACAAGATACTTGGTATTTGTAAATAATAATTCAGATAATTGTTGCCTTGGCCTATGAAAAAGGAATTAAAATTTAAGCTGGACATGAGATGTTGAAAATAACATTTGTAGCAAAATTGATTATATAATGTTTTTCGGCCTAACTCATAATACACAATGTTGAATTGTGGGGCTAAGGTTAGTCATGTGAGTTAAAGCATTGAACGTAATTTCACGTGGTAAACCTAGAGTGGCGAGTTCGATTCCCGCCTGGACAAAGGAATTTATTTAGTGTCGAAATTCATTAAATAAAATCCTTAGCCCCACGCTGTCACGAAAATTGTGGTATCCTGTAGATAACCCGTCCCAATTATCCTTAGTTGCAAAAGGTGGACGGTAATAAATATTTTTTTATTATTTTGAATTATCGATTCTACCCCTCCTCCTGAGTTGCAAGTGAAGGTTAAATTCATTAAGTATGGTAACCTTCAGTGTCAAATATATTCTCAAAATTAAATAAAAAAAAGAAAATAAATTAAAAGAGCTAAAGAGTGATAATATACAAACATTATAGATAAAATTACAATTTAAAAAAAAATGCTTATTTATAAAAATTTCTTGCTATCACAATTTAAGATCTCTTCTCGCTTTTATGATATGCTATAGATAACGATTTCTAAATAAATTAAGGTAATTTATGAGGCCGCAACTTATAGATAATTTATAATAATCAGTAAATAGATAAGAGTGAAATTCATCTCATCAAATAGAAAGTATAGATTTGGTTTTAAGAATGAGCTCCAGGGCGGTCAGGTGTTTGACTAAGTAACCCCTGACCTTGACATATGGTTAGAGACACCCACATAAATCGTAATTAGGAGCCGTTCCGCAAGTCAAATCTGAAGCACACGCTCTAAGAAAGTGTATCGGCCGAGTCACGGTGACTGATTTATTTTTCATTCGTGCATTGAATAACAGTTCAGATGTAGTCTATTGATTTGTGTAGTGTTATTCAAATTCAGCTGAACGGTTCGTGGGCATATCCCAGCCGGGGAAAGTCTTAATCTTAATAATGAATGTCCACTCTCCCTTTCTCTATAAGAGCCAAATGGCGGAATATAAAATAGACAAGCGTAGGCTCATCTAGAAATTGATCAATTTTCATTCATCAGTGTATTGATAGTTCATTACCTATCAAATACCTTCTAATTAAGTTCGAATCGTGAACGATTTTTGATTAGATCACGTATTGAAAGCAATCAATACAAACACTTTCAATAACTTGCGTCAAAAAGAAAAACCAGTCACGATTTGTTAATCGCGTCGGAAAATAATTACTAACTGAATCATACTGAATGAATGTATCATTACATGCAGTTGAGGGCGTGGTAAATGCACTAAAGGGCTTTCAATTTTATTTTAATTCAGAACTGGCGGTTTTACAAAATACAATTCCCCATGTTTTGAATGGCTTACTTATAAGGAATTATTCCTATATGTGAATGGAAACAGCAGTTAAACCTCTCGGAAAATACTGTTTGTTAAACATCAATGCTTTTGTCATAAATTACTTCCCAGTAATTTAATCTACAATACTTTTAATCGGTCGGAACAGAGTGCAGAAGCCCAAAACATTAATGAAGACGGAGAATCTTAGCAGCCTTTCGGTTTTAGGGACAAAAAAGATTGTGAAGAGAATGCTTCTGTAAAAAATATGAAATAACATCTGTTTGAGAATTTGAGAGAAAATATTCAGTTGCATAATCATCCATTTTTTATTACCCCGACCACATGAAATAGTTTATTCTTTACAGATTGAATGAGAGAACCTCTGGACGCATAAATCATCGTAGAAGAAAAATCAACATTTTTTTTAATAATTATATTCCTCTATGGAACATAATGGGAATTGAAAACTCCCAGACATTCTATACCAAGGACAACATTACAAAAAATAAATAGCTCCTAATAAAATTTACAGGAGGTGCTTTTTATAACCTCTGGTATTTCAAAAGTAGTAATTTTCAACGTCGGGAAAATCTTGGTAACATAAAATTAATCTACTAAAAATATCAATATTTATTATTTAGCCCTTGAAAAATATCGTTATAATTTATTGAGCGAAGATCGAAATGAGGTGGAAGAAATTATTCATCACTTGAATGCAATATGGAGCTGTTGATAACTGTCTTCGTGCTAAGTTTTGACTAGATGACTAATGCCGAGTAGAAAAAGTTACAGAAGGATAGGATTGTTGTAGAGGTTCTATAGAAGAACAAATAATAGCCCTGTAAATTCTTTGAATTTGAAGATTTTCAATTTAATAATAGGGAAAGTATATGAATTTTTTTTTGAATTTTTTTAAAAATTGTAATATTGAGAATAGAATATGAAAAGGATCATAAGCTATTCATTCCAAATGGATAGATGAACAGCCGGTATAACATCAGGTTGTTCCATTTTATTTTACTTTCTTCATTATTGAAAAGCACTGAGAGCCCAGAGCAAACCCTTTAAAATATTCCCTTTAGCTCGGGGTAAAGTGAGTGGAGTATGACTTAAAAGTACATTACCATAAATATGCTGGAGAATTTGTACCCAATTTCATTACTCCGCCGAATGGAAGAGCGTACATAAATTAAAAGATCGTTTATATAAAGTAATAAACGGAAGCTTTTAATTAAAATGATAAATGAGTTATTAAAGTAAGTGATATAGTAAACGAAGGGCTCCGAGGGGGAGGGCCGGGGTGGAGGGAGGGCGGCAGATGGTGTAGGTAGGTGTAGAACATTAGGAATAATTAGTATCAAGATGATTAACATTGATCAATATACTCATAATCACTAACCATAACCACAAAAAGCACAATAACATAAAGAGGGTAAATAAATTATTTAATGCAAAACTAAAAAAAAGTAATACGTAACCTAAAACTATGAACTATCAGATGTGAACACCTTATGACTTCCTAGTACACCACAAAATTAAATAGACGGAGGATAAGGGTTAGCCAAATTAGTTAAGGCGTTGATTTGAATCTCACCTGCTAATCATGTGGTGATTTCGATTCTAAATAAATAGGCATTTCTTTAGTGCCGAACTCACTAAATAAAGTCTTTACTCCCAATCTAGCTAGAGAAGGATGGTAACCTGTGGATAAATTAGCTTTAGTAGCACTAAGTGGACGCCAATAAATAACAATTAAATATTTATTTTCAATAAACTAAGCCATATACATATTTTCTAAGACTTTGATAGGTAGGAATCATTTTTGATGTACGTACGTGTGTTTTTAATTTTTTTTTGAGCATGTACAGTAGTAATAAAGAATTTCCTTTTTCAGATTTCTAAAGAATTGTCTGTTTTGACGCTCCCTAAATCCATCTTGACTAGTTTCCGCTACGCCAGTACGTATGTACTTATCTCGCATATTTCAAAAAGGACTAGCCTTAGAAGTTGAAATTTTCTTAGGATTGTTTTCAAAGGCATGTTCTGTTTATATTCGTTTCTATTCTATCTTGCATTTTTATGAGCGCAGCAAAATATTTTGTATATTTAATATAATGGACGGGCATAAAAGGAAGTAATATCAAATCATTTTCAGATATTTGTAAACATAATTCCTCCCTCCCAGGTTCTTTCTCCCAGGTTTAATGTTATACAACATAAGTTAACTTTAAAGATAATGCCTTATTCTAAAAGAAAATGAATGAATAATAAGCATGGATAGTAACTTAATTTTATAAAAAGCGATGTATTTCTCATCATACGTTTTTAATATAAGGTAAAGATTGGACTTAATTAAATACCAAATTTATTCTTGTGTAAATACAGTTGTCTGTTTGTACAATGAAATAATGTTTAGGCCCTTCTGATTGAGATAACTTATGGAAAATTAGGAATTTGGAAGATACCCCTTGTGAAAAAGAGTACCCGCTCTAATTTCGGATTATATTTAAAAGAAAAATAAAACTGTTTTAAAAGTAAACGTTTCTTTGAATGTATTTGATTTAGAAGGTCGGAAAAAAAAGGGCTACTCATTCATCCACAGACAGTCACAAGATTTGGATAAATCTTGTGACTGTATGTGGATGAATGAACTATGACGAAATCAACTAATATTAATTTCGCAACCATCTTTTCCAGATGTCTTGCAGCAACTAATTCTAAATTCTAAAGAAACACATCTTCAAACATGAACAACGGTTCATTGCAGAACATCAATTAGTAATCCATCTTCCTCTCCCCCACTCCTACCCATCAAATATGAACTGCCCTACTTGTACAAGCCGAATTATCAAGGTAGTTGTGGTAATCATCCAGGAATAATGAATTCCTTTATTATCAAACTTACCACCTGTTAACTTATAGTTTTATATAAAGGCTTAAGGAAACGCGAGAGAGATTCAGAAAATACAAACGAATACTTAATAGCCCAAGACTAAAAGATAATTATTTTCTATAAACTTGTTGAACATGTTTCTTTAAATTTATGAGTGAGCGGAGAACAAACTGAGGAAAATTAGAGTGCTGTCTATAAAATGCTATCAGCTGATTAAAAAAAAGAGGGTGCGAAGAACCAGCTTGGAGCCCTTCTTAAGGCGCCTTTTTAGAAAATAGGTTTTACTCGGAAGGTACTTTAACAAGATTTGTAAGGGCTCTTGGCATTGATTTTATAGCTGTTTACCTTGCACGAGCACTCTTAAAGATAGGTCTTTGAATTTCAAGAACCATAGCTCACGAAGAAAAAGGGGGTGGGGTGGTGTAGAAATTTTAACAGTGAATTTATAAAGTGGAATATTGAGATAAAAAGGAACGGACCCGCTATCAACAGGTTTCATGGGCTATTGAGTGAACGAGCTGGGAGAAGGAAGGGTGTAATTTGGAGATATCTTGAATTTTAATAGCCTGCTTTATATTTCCCAGCTCCCTTTTTATACTTCTCATGCCCTCCTAACGTGGCAGATTTTAAATTAAATAATGAAGTGTTTAATGAAAAAGCAACAGCCAATTAAATACGAGGGCACTGTCTACATGTGGGAACTCTAGAATAATGCCTGCTATAAAAAACAATGTAGCAATGTATAATCATCAAGTAAATGGTTATGAGAAAATGTATATGTCATCTCAAAATTGACTTACTACAATTAAAGTATTCGTATGAAATCATTGTTAAGATTCATTCTAAATTTCGAACTCAGCAATAGATGCTAAATCATTTTTGATTAATGAAACAAAGTGAAATGATAAAGAAAAAGTAAAAAGCATTTCTACTAATTTATTTTCTTTCAGTCCACATGACTCACATCCTAAATGTTGTCTCTCCAAGACTAACGGAATGCAGACAAGAAATACAAATCAGGTGATTAAATAGATACATCTATGGTTTAATATCGATTAGAGAAGTGGAGTGATCCCTAAATCATCTAATGGACTTGGTAATAATAACAATTTTTGATTAACATAAAAGTTGTACTCATGATGCCATTTTCATAAACCTTCTTTAAATTTCATACCTAAAAGATGACGAAAACCACTAGATCGCATTTTTATATCGTTACAAAATTCGATGTTAAAATGTTTGTGTAAAACACAAAACAAGTTAGTTCATAGCGAAAATTGGGCCCGGAGAGGGGGGAGAAGGGGGCGAAAATCTGAAATATCTCCGTTGTTATCAGGCGTATCAAAAATTCTGATTAACCAATTTTGTTGCAAATTTAATTTACTATAAATGTTTTTTTATTCATTTTTTTTATCTTTTTCTAATATGAACTAAGATATTTGCAGTTTTAGTATTTCGTCTTCCGTAAACCTCCATTGATACTCAGGTGATATAAACAATAACCTGATAAATTATGAAACGTTCTATTCTATATTTAAATATAGTGTATTGTTTTCATTGTTCATTTCCTGTGCGAGATAGGTTCAAATTGTTTGGAGTGACGGAACTGAGATTCAGTAAGTAATATACGTAAGCTAAATGAGCAACCCAAACAACCTCTCTTAACTATTATATTACAAATAAACAGTGCATATACCAACATTTCAGACATTCCGTACATGAATAATTTTTAAAAAAACGAAAAGCAATTAAAGTGAATTATGACGGTATCTGAAATAAAATGTGGCAGTTTATATGCAAGACGATCAGATGTGAGTTCACCGGCCATTGTGTAGAGGCATCCTGCGCCCAATCTCCTTCCTGCTTTTGTTGTAATGACTCAACCAGTCGGTAATAAGAAGGCGCTTCATCAGTCTTTGTATCAATCAACAATACATTAGGGGAAGGCCCCCTTTGTGAGGACATGTTGCTCCCATACAATCAGGCTCATGGTCAGTGATGATTCCAGACAATTCTACACGCCTAAGAGGGTATCGTACTACTAGTCAGTGAGGGCTGCAGGAAGCCTTCAATTAACTCATGTCAAATCCACATTCATTAAATATCATACTCATATCCAGCAACAGAATCAATGCTTACTAATAAATTACAAAGAAAGTTCTTTATCCGTGTTGAAACTCTTTTACAGGTGGTTGCGGGCATGTGCCTATGACGTTTTCTTGCCATCTGAAGTCTTTCAGGTACACATTATAAGGTTTGAGGAAACTTCAATGACATTAAGCCAGTTTAATGAGCGCCTCAAGGGTAAAGAACAGAACATACATCGCATTTCGGTTTCGCCCAGAATTATTGTGAAATTTCGTCAGTTGAGCAACCTGAAAGTTACTTTTACAATAGAAAACCCTCTAAAAGCAATAGCAAGTCAGCCAATTCATAATAAATCCTATGGAAGTACTCATTCGATTTAAAAATTTCTCAAATACAAATACACATAAATTGTTCAGGGAGAATTTCATCAAAATATAAATTATTACGGGCAACAATGCTTAAAAAATGAAAGAAAATGAAAAATTCCGCCAAAGATGTCCTACGTAAAGTAAACATATTTCCCGCCTGCTACAATGGCCCTCATACCACAATGTATACTCTATCCCTCACTGCATAAGAAGCCGACATATGTAAACACTTCAATGTAATATTGGACAGGTGAGATGTTTGTAAATACGACTGGCTCTGTTTGGAAATTGCCTGAGTAGAAACGCTGGTCAAATGAAGGCAGAAAAAAAAATTAAAATATCTACTTTAATATTAATAAGTAAGAGAGAAAATGCATATCACAGCAATTGTAGAATATTACATTTTAAACAAAATATGTTATAGGTAAAGCAATTTTCGTTCCGAATCATTACAATGGACATACATATTTAGAATATTTGATTTGCTATTATTTATTAAAGCCAACTTTGTGCTACTAAGGCTGATTGCAGGTTATCCACAGGTGGGAAAAAGAATTTTATTTAATGAGTTCGCCACTAAATAAATTCCTATTCCCAGGTAAAAATCGAACTCACCTCCTTACCCTTTTGAAATGTGGTAATACCAACGGCTTAACTCACATGGCTAGCTTAAATGTCTGATATTATTTCTTCAATAAACCCTCCTCCTGTGTCGATGAAAACAGTATATCACGTTTAAGCTATA
Source organism: Riptortus pedestris (assembly GCA_019009955.1). Classification (NCBI taxonomy): domain Eukaryota; kingdom Metazoa; phylum Arthropoda; class Insecta; order Hemiptera; family Alydidae; genus Riptortus; species Riptortus pedestris. The sequence continues at coordinate 211,913,873 of CM032228.1, read as the reverse complement.
AATATGACGTTTCGTAATAAACCATTATTGTAATGTTGGAAGATAGGAGTGAGGGTTTACAGAATACTGGAAATTGAAAAAAAATCACATAACTCAGTTAATATTTACAACCCTTCCCCTTACAACCATTGTCGAACCAAATCTGTTTTAGCTTTATATATATATAGTATCGATAGACCTATCTCGAAAATCGCGCCATAAGTACGACTTCAATGTTGGTTTCTCTTAAGGGCGTTCTAATGAAGGAAAATGACTATATCATAGGTATAAATTACAGAAATAGTATCACATTCGTTTGACGCTGAATGCAAATTTTCCGCAGAATCGAATGAACGGAGAATATAAAAGGTCAGCTGTCATTTACTGAAAGTTTTCATAAATAACTAATAAAACGCCTTAACAAGCAAAACTAATTATCAATCTCCCAAATGAAAGGTCTTTCAAGTCAATTACCAATCTTTCAAGCCAAGAATGGATTTATTAGCAGGATAGAGCAAAAAGAAAAGAATTCCATGAAAGAGCCCAGATGCCAGATAGTGAAGGTCATTGGGTGAAAGGAACGATAAGAATTAGCACGTCAATCATAAAACAGATCCCTCTCAAGGGTTCCATAAACTTTCTATTTCCAGATGTTTACAATCTGTAGACGTTCGCGCGCCAGCTTGTAGCTAAGCAAACAGTCCTGACAGTTCAGTTACCAAAAGAAAGGAGTTGGCCAACGGAATGAGGCATGATTCGAAATACTATTCCCGGGAAAGTAGACAGCGAATGCAAATACGTGGCTGGCCAGAGACAAGGTGTTTATTTATTATATAGCAAGTCGTGGTTCGGAAATACCGCCAAGAGAAATTGGTATTCTGTAAAATGGCTAGAGTCGAAGTAAACTTCCTACATTTTAAAAATTAAAATATATAAACGGAATCTGAAACAAGAATTTACACCAACACGACGGTCTGTCTTCTAAAGATACTAAATTCCTCCAGGAATTCTAAACGCATAATTGATGGAAATTTAACATATTTTTCAAATATCAATGATAGATAATAGATACATTTATATTGTTAAGAAATCATTTTTCAGTCTTAAATCTTGAAATGTGAAGATCCGAAAAGGCAGAAGTTACAAGAAGAGTGATATACATCCATGGACAAAAAATAAATTTTGGCTCTTCAGTCCATAAAGAACCGAGGAATGCCACATTGACAGTATGGCGTTTAGTATTCATTGGAACTTCTTGAAATTCTCACCCACATTTTAAAACTTTGTAATTTCACAGGGAACATACAGAAGTAACCTTTTTTCCGAATTTCGTAATTGTCGTAAGTTACAATGTTATTAACACAAAAATCATATTATTGGAATAAAATCGTTATTATATCACTTACATTTTTTTTTTTACTTCTGGATAGAATGGTACTAATGTCAGCAGGAAGTCAGTATAATTTGGCATTCATGATTTTTCTATCCTAATTCATAGTCCCAAATATATATGTAATACCGTAGACATACTCCAGAGATCTTTACCACTTGGAACATGCAACTGTACGAGAAGAAAGTACGTAAAAGCGACCGCAGCGGCGATTACTCCAGAAGCGGATTCCAAACAAATTGGGTCGACTGTTGAAGACAGGCCGCACACAGAGCACGCAAGAACTAGCCACAAATCAGGGATAGATGAAGAGTTATCCTGGGTCTATAGGGCACCGCCTGTCGCTTTTGCATTCAACATAAACCATGCATCATCAGAGTTAGGCACGGCTATCCTACAAGAACCTTCGAGCCGGCTCTCTCTTCTTCCTTCCAGGGCGAGGTTAACAATGTTGAAATACTACTAGATAGTGCGCACGCCCTCTTTCTCCCCGATCCTAGGACCTGGTCGTTACAAATGCACGGCTATTGTCTTCGGACATCTGCTTACAAGGCGAGCCTTCAAGGCCTATTTTCGGCTTCATAGATTCAGGAATAATACATGAGGTTATGGGAAAGAGAGAAACATTACTGTTCATGTTAATGAGACGCTGAGGAAACGGACGAAATCCGTTTATTTCAAGAGGGAGGGGTGACCGACCATCCTATACTAGTTGTATATGTTAAGCTTTGATATTTTTAATTCGTTTAATATACTTCTTCTTTAACAACCTACATTAACTTAGCACCATCCAGTGGGGAAATAGGAGGGGCACCAAAATGTCTACTCTTGCTGGACTGAAAAAAATCCATAACTTGTCTTAGTTTGCTTGATAACTTCTACCCATGTTTAACAACGCAGCCATATGCGAAGTTTTTAAGAATATACATTACATTTAGTCCTAACAAAATTAGAGTTGGATGATTTTTTTGTAATTGATTTTGAATAATAGCTACCGTCCCTAGTGGCCACCCAGGGATGGAGTTGCTATTTGAAAAAATAAGTAGCTTTCTTGGTCTGTATTGCCACCACAATACGGCGGGTAATATGTCAAACTTACTCCCTTTTAGCAGATTTCCCTGAGGGAAATCAGCCATTGAGGTTATAATCATGACGAGATTTTCGAAAAATCTAGTCCAATGTCCATCAATCCTACCCAGGAGATGACGAAAATGAGGTCCGATCAAAACTATATATATATATATATATATATATATATATATATATATATATTTGTATATATATATATATATATATATATATATATATATATATATATATATATATATTTGTCTGCTAACGCTCTAGCGGTCGCAATTTTTGTTTGTTCGTTACCAAACTCGATATTTAAGCGTTTAATGTAGAATCAAAGATCAATTTCGTTACTGGCTGAAATCCGACCAGTGGAAGGGGAGAAGGGAATATCAAAATTTCTTAATATCTCCGTTATTATACGCCGGATCGAAAAATTCTTTAGAGCCAATCTTATTGAAAATTTAATGCACTATGAATAGTGTTATGAATGATTTTTCAATACCTCAATTTGATTATTAACCAAGATATTTGTATTTCTTAGTTTTCACCCTTCAGTAAACCCCCACTCCCATTTCATGTCCCATTAATAATAAGTTTTTATATCATGAAGCACTTCATTTGAAGCCTAAATATAAAATATTGTTCTCATTAAACATTTACGTTTTGGCATAAATGCGAATACGTGACGCACGTGGGAAATCTGCTTAGTTAATGCAGCCCCTGCGTGACGGACTTTTTCACCAAAGCTGACCTTGGCTCCTCAAGGGCTGCTGAGCCCAAACATATTCTGAATTCCGTTAATTCACTCGGCTTATGATTCGTGAGTATTAAAACCAGACGGTTGGCGAGGTATGCGAAATATTTTACACTTATTGTTATCAACGGACACTTGTCCGTTTTCACTTATGTCATCTTGCTTGAAACGACTCGTGAAAGGACTCTCGTGTTATTTGCATATAAATGAGGGCTTTTTTCCTCTCTTGAACGTTATTTCATAAGCCATCACTTTTTTGATTGGTGCTTGTTATCTAACTCATAGAAAAACTTTCTCTATGGTTCACAGTTGGCAGTATGTATATGCATTATTAGATTAGCTAGTATTTTATATTTTTTATCTGGAGCGTATATGATATATTATTATTTGTGGAAAAAAAGTTTTGTAATACCCGTAAATCTAATATTTTTTTTCATTTTTGCCTGCGACAACAAGAAAATTTTATTTTCGTTTAGAATCAAAATATAGTAAATCTTCACACTGCTCCAGCGGTTCTCCGGAATAACAGTTTTGGCGATGTGAAGCCTGAAGATAGTTTCCGAAGTGCAGCCGAAACTTGGCACCTTGAAATGTGACGAGGAGACCGCTGGAGCAGATAGTCGGTGTAGAGAAGAAAAAACATGCAGCCCAGCGAGGAAGTTTTCGAAACCATATAATTAATATACAAAATGAGAAAAAGAAATTGAAAGACTAAATAGAGACTTGTAGCCATAAGTAAGTGTGGCGTGAAGAATAGTATAGTCTTGCCTATATAATTTTCTGCCAGGTGTTATATTTATTTTAACTTTGATTTGATACGGGTTGTATTTATTTTCTTGCCCGAAAAAAAGGTTTGAAGTAAAAAAAAAAAAAAAAATATGTTTTGAATCGCAAAATATCGGTGGTCTGAACTCAACGGAATCATCGTCCTGTCTTTATCTTGAATAATTCAAAAACGACTGGCCTTAGAAATTGAAATTTCCTATTTAGGATTACTGTAACGCCCTCTCCTTTTGGCCGAATTAGATTGGGGAGGGAGATAATAAAAAAAAATTACATTTTCTGTATCATTAGGAGATATAAAATTTGTACAGAACCATTTTTGTTTATCATTAAAAGAAGATATTCTTTGATATTCTTGGCATGCATTGTAACGGATATGTGGTATATAACTTTCTAATGAAATCATGTTAAATAAAGTGCTTCAAAACATTTTGTTTATTTAATTTAAGAATAGATGGAACTCATGTAAGTACCACGTGGGACTTTGCTCTGTTGAAGTCAAACGAATAGTTGGATCTTTCTCTTAAGAATGCATAATAATAATGCCACTTTGTATCACTATGGTGAAGACAAAAGAATGATTACTGTCAAGTTGGGCCGTCCTGGGGAACAGTTCGTTAACCTATTCAATGATTTTTCAATCAAACCCATTTTTTGATAGGTTTACACAAATATGTATAGGAAAAAAAGAAAGTTCAATACTTATAATAAACCTCCTGAGAATTTAACGTAATATAAATATATAAATAAACCTTCAGGAATGTCATATACAAGAGACCTGTATTCATAAATCACATAATGCGCTCCTTTTGGAAACTGGTTTAACCCCCTACCCTAGAATAATGAAAGTATTATCTTTCTTTTCAGAATATTTACGTATTTACTCACTTTCTTACTTGGACCACAAGTGGGATTTCTCCCTTGGAGTCTAACAACAGTTATTGTTACAATGAATAAAATAAAATTTATTTCAAAGTTAAAATGGAAAAATACCGATAAGAAAGGATAAATTCCAAGTAAGTTCAAAATTTATTTCAGTAGATAACTCAAAATGATTTTCACAGTGACAAATAAGACAGAATGATGTCATAAAAAGAAAATACAATGGTAAAAAAAAAAAAGTGGAAGAGGGAGGGGATGTATCCGTACATTAGGAAATGTGGAGTAGAGGGTGGCAGTAAATGCTTAGAGGGACTGTAAGTTCTGCCACGGGGGGGGGGGTCCCAAGGGGGAGTCGGCCCCCCTGAAATATTCCTAGGTATACTGCTATAACCTCCTTTACTGCTCAATCAATAAACCAAGACCCAAGGTCCCTAGGGTGCAGTGCTGCACGCTTTCTTTCGGTGTTATCACGTGACCCCAGGACCAACAGCTATGGTCAGGAACACCCCCAACCCCACCCATCCCCGGCCACAAATTGAAATATATTGCGTGTCCTTCCGTATCCTGCTAACGCTGTTTCCTCTGCACTTTAATGGTATTGGTCTTACTGACGCAAACCAAGAAGAACATATGTCGTAATTTTCATTGTCTCAATCAATAAGAGGTGACTACTTATAGATTACGTAGAAGTTTGGATACGGTCGCGACAATGCGCTAAAAGTTGTGATACCTATACTCCATAGGAGTATAGTTATAAACTATAATCAGTAATGAGCTACATGGACTGAATCCATACTCGTATTAAGACCAAAATCTGAATATTTAAGCTGATATGAGAACTAAATACCACTTTAGCTATATATTTTGATGGATTTTTAACAAATCTCTTACCAGTGTATTCAGACGCCTTCCATACATTCATACAGAAGCTCGACCTGGTTAGTCACGAAACAAGTAGGGGTATCTAATAATTAAGTGTAAGGAAACAATAGATCTAATTATTTATTTGATCACTACAACAGCATATCAATGAAAAATAATACTTGGGCATTGTATAAAGCCCTAAAAAGTAATAACATTTATTAATGTATGCTAATGTATTAGCATCGTTGATCAACACCAGCTGAGTAACTGGCGATACAGGAAAGATGGTTGTGTTCCGTATGTCAGAATAAAATACCAAAAATCTCTTCCAGAACCTAAGATTTGAGTTAGGGGTGTAAAACCTACCTTGCGAATCGCATACGTTTCCAGACCTTTAAAAAAAAAAATTAACTACATGCGAAGAGAATGTAAAAACCCATCTCGAAATAACGAATTATTACTACTGCTGCACGTTTTTTGACCAAATTGAGTTATTGTTTTCGGACTTCTGAAGAGCTTTAATAATTTTCCCCAACTAGAGAGAATCACTTTATTGCACAAAGTTATATACAGTTTGTGGTGCTGCTCAATTACACTGAGATGATGAAGCACACAGCAACTGAAATCAATCTCTAGGACAAAACCACTACAAAGTAAAACAATACATATTCTATCTAGTCAGCTAAATAATTAAAATATTTTAACGCAGTCAGCAACCTAAAAGGTGTATGTCACTAGATATAAGTTAATAACTCTATTACTAGAATAACATGATTCGTTGATCTATAATAAGATCACTGGTCAAAGTTAAAATTAAAATATATGGTGAGAAATAATCCCTAAAGTATCAATAATGATACCCACGACCAAGGTTTGAAGAACCTTCTTGTCTATTCCCACCTCGACAAAAAATTTCTGAGTACGCTTAGGCGTACAAAATTTTCTTTGAAGGCAATGATGTCCGCGTAACTCGTTGACCCTGCGTCAAGTATTTTGTTTTGTTATACAAAGGCGTTGTAATAACACACAAACGCCGAGCATGTAAAATGAATATATTCACCTGTTCAGCCTGTTAAAGGCTAGGTGTTACCATTTTTTATTTTTTTTTAAATAAGATAAATATCAACAGGATAGAAATAAACAACAAAGAAGTGGTTGACAACCGTGTCAACAGCCCTATAAGTATACATAATTCTGGCCCAATACTTTCCAACGAGCGCCTTCTAGTAATTCCTGAATACAGAAAATCCTTTAAGATTTATTACCGTTCAACCATAAATTGCAGATAGAATGACGGACGGACACAACTGTAATTATCTAGGTTCCTGTTACTTCTTTCTATTAAAAAACACTAATTCTAGTTTACTTCAAATACAAAATTACAAAAAATTTAGCAGTTTCCCTTATTATCTTTTCAGCCCGTATACTGTTACGAACACTAAATGCAGCTTCTTGTTGAAACTGAACAATGTTCGACAAAGTAAGGAGGTCGGAAAAGATGATAGCGAATTGGAAGTAAATGGTGAAAATCATGGAGAATATCCAGGAAATGAGCCATAAATACATGGCAAATAGCTCCTTCTCCTCCCGAGGAAAAGGATACAAGAAATTGATTCAGAATTTCCATGGCGTCACGATTTGAGGTCAAAATGCTTAGGCGATCATTTCTAATTCTCTTCAGAGGGGATTTTAAGGTCAATATGCAGCTCGTGCCTATACGAGAGACCATAACGCCAAACTGCAGCAATTTACAAACACTTTACCTTCTTGAAATTTAAAAATATTACATAAAATGATTTGTAACGATCTAAAACGACTATAATAACTCTTAAATACAATATTTATTGGTAATTTATCTAACTCTTTTATTTTTTTAAAAAAGAAGATAGACAATAATACTGTGAATGAAGTTCATACACAAATAAATGAGAACAAAATGAACTAAGGTCTTGATTCAAATAAATCGACTTGGGATTCTATATTATAAGATACAAGAAATGCAGGCAGTACTCAATTATTTTTTTGTTGGGAAACATTAAATTGGTTGGTAATTCGATTATAATGCATGCCATGAGAAGTATATAAGGTTTTATCAATATAATCACGTCGAAGTATACCAGGGAAGCGAGGGTTAGTTGGTTCCAGAATCAAGAAGACAGGGCCTCATTATTCTCTTGATTTTGGATATATATAAGACCAATCACAGAGACCCTTTTACCTTCCTTTTCCAAATCCCCTCTTAAGGGAAATCAGGGGATTTTTTAAAAATACTTAATAGCCTTCTTTTTTTTTTGAAAAATTAATAATATACTGGTAATATAAATAACAAATGACACTTGTTACAACGAAACTAAAACTAGATATTTTCAACAGACTGATGACAAGAATATGATATTCAGAATACAATTATGCAATACTACTTATATATCTAGTATTACATTTCCAAGCCCCAATAGGAGATTGTTATATAAACTTCTCCACCTTGTTTTTTTAAATAATTGATGAATACAAGGATCGCAAAAAAAAAAAAAATCAATAATAATATTAAGACACTTCAAATTTAATAGAAAATATTAATTAATACAATTAATCAATTTTATAGATAAATATTTCTACAATATACAAAAACGATATTTTTTCTCACGAAAATACATATTAAATATTCATTAGGTTAATGTTTTTCAATTGAAATATCGTTAGCTGAATTAAATATCCCTCCGCCGAACCAACCTCATTTGCGACTATTTTGTAACGAACTCATTAAATAAAATCCTTGATTCCACCCTGGCTAGAATTGGGTGGTAACCTGTAAGTAACCCGTCCCAATTATCCATATTAGGAGAAGTGGACGCAAATAAATACAACTTTAATCTCTTCTTCAGAATAATATATAAAGTTATTTAAAGTTTTATTTGAATCATGTGATCCTGCATATTTGTATTATTGATTACTATTATTATTATTAGGGCTCAGGTTAGCCATGTGAGTTAAAGCGTTGACCTTTATCTCATATGGTAAACCTAGAGTAGCGAGTTCGATTCTTGCCTGGGCAAAGGAAATTATTTAGTGACGAAATTCATTAAATAACGTCCTAAAATCCGACCCTGGCTAGAAAAGGGTGGTAACCTGTAGATAACCCGTCCCGATTAGCCTAAGTAGCAAAAAGTTATTTAATAACGTCCACTTTTTGCTACTCTGACTAATTAGGACGGGTTACCACCCGTTTCCCCATCCAAGACTAAGGATTTTATTTATTCTAATGAGTTCGTCACAAAATAAATTCCTATTGCCCAGGTGGAATCGAACTCACCACTATAGGTCTACCAAGTGAGATTCAAACTTTAATCTCACATGGCTAAACTGAGCCCTTTATATTATTGATAAAGCATGTTTCTTGAAAGGCACAGCGAAATAACTATTAGGTAGAAAGGCGTTCTTCCTTCATTCTTGTAATAAAGCACGTAATTTAATTAAATTTATGAATATTCCGGGTCCAATTTTTAAAGCAAATATTTAACATCAATAGAAATACCATAAGGCATCAAATGCCAGATTGTCCTTTCACTTATTTGGTTGGGACAAAGATTTCATTGCAGAGATTAACAGCAAACTGTGATTCGAAGACTTACGACCGTGAGGAAACAGCAATATACAAAACGATCATGAAGTGTTTTTACGAGTATCCCGTCTGACAGGGGGCATTTAATCCCTGTACACGCGGAAAGAAATATTTGCTTTCCCTCGCAGATAAAATCATTGCAGAACTGAAAATTACCAACTCTTGAGATGTAAAGATGATAAGTGCGATAGGGAGGAGACAATTAAAAATGCATGACTAATGGTTGAATTGGTTGACCTTCGGGCCGATAGAAAGGAAGACCACCTTGAGGGAACACGGAGAAAGAGACGCCCGCAATCAAACGAGAATTTGATAGCTCTTGAATGAAATTCATCAAAGAAATTGAGTAGTTAATGGCCTCAAAGAAAAACAGAATTTGGTCTGAGTGGAAGCTTAAGACCCACGCAGTGGGTCATGCCAATTCCTATGGTAATGTGGACATAACAAAAATGGAAGAGCCCCCCGTCCCCTGAGTATATCAACAATGTGACGTGTAAAATATTTAAATCATTAAAATCTGTCGAGCAGGAGCTTGCGTAAACTAAGCAGATTTCCCACATATCGGAATAAAACGCTGATGTCTCACTATTTGTTGTAGTAAGCAGTTTATGTAAAAAGGAAATGGAATTTAAGACATAAGACGTTGAATTACACAAAGAAAAACTCCTTTATTAGATAGAATATATAGAGAGATTACAACGCTGGCCTAATAATCTAAATAAAATGTACAAACCCAATAGTTTTGAAAGGGATTAGTTTTTTTTAAATTCCAATTGAGTTTGAAGAAAATGCCCGGCTGCTTATAGGGGAAATTGAAATCCGACTCATGAAATCACTTTTCGATAAAAAGAAATTAATGGCCTCATAATTGGAGTTAATGAAGCGTGTCGGTATTTATTTTCCAACAAGTCAAATGATGAAACAATTAAATAATGGCAACAATCTCTGCTAATAGGTGAGTCGAAAATCACGATCGCACGAAGGCAGAGAAAGCGGCGGCACGGCCATTTTCAACCATAGCAAACCTATTAGTATTATCAGCTGAGAGGAACGCCGAGACATTTCTAAGGGAGTTGGTCGCTCATTTTCTTTATAAGGACTTACAAAATCACCGGTCGCCTAATAATGAAAGTGGAGATAATAGAGGAAGGGGGAAAAGTCCGTCACGCAGGGGGCTGCGTAAACTAAGCAGATTTCTCACGTGCTGGTATAACACAATTTTGATCACACTATGAAACATAATTCCTAATTCTATGAGTAGAAGGGAAAGGTGGGCGGGGTCTAATGAAAGCTGAAAACAAAACAGCACGAATAACTCGCTGAATACTTAAGTTACAAAAAAATAAACAGCGCAACAATTGTAGAGCATAAATAGCTCAACAACATTGGTCCTACTACATTTTACGATCGGACACATAATAACGAGAGTATTTTGAGGTCCAACTTCAGCCAATAACAAATATGATCTGAGATCATATTAAGTGTTGACTGAAACAGTTAATTTAGTATTATATAGATCAAGGAAGCATTTTCGAAACAAGAACATAAAAATCTTAATTAATGACGTCACTACTTGACGAATTTGCATGTATCTCGCATAATAAAGGCCTCTTGAAAACAATATTTGGTATTTATGATTAGAATACAGTAGTTCATGAAATAAAAGCTAATTTTTAGTATGACCTGAGTAGGGGAGTTATTATAAATTTTAAATTTTTTTTTTTTATAAAATCCTACACCAAATAAGATACACTTTCCAAGCTCCGACAAGACTTACACCGTTTAGAACTTCCACATTACACAATTGTTCGAGTCCAACTGATGAGGTGATTCTGCACCAAACCCAAATTTTCATCAATTCCCTCCCATTATAATTTCTTTTGAGAAGAATCCGACTTTCCCTCCCATAAAGCAGCACACTTCAAACGAATGACACAGCAAATATTTTTTTTAGTATCCATGATTATATGTGTTGTCAGCATCATGTAAAGTTGTTACCGCACAGGAAAAATAATGGGCGACGTACACAATTACATAAAGATCAATTAATATAAAAATTAAAGGATAAAAATTATCCATTTGGCATTGAAACAAGTTTGATAGAAACACAATTTAGCTGTTGTAATTAAGTGAAGTCAGAAAGTAGAGCTATTCTATTAATTTCAAGTATGTACATTCAATAATAAAATCAAAATTGTTCTCTCGCAATACTTATTTATTAAATGTCATCTAAGGATTTTTTTTCAAAACCATCCTCAGACTATAGAGAGAAAATATGTGTCTAGCAGGAGGGAAGTAACTCTTATCTGGATGTCTGCCAAGAGCTATACATAACGGGTTCAAGCTTCAAACTATAAAATGAATCATTCAAATGAACCTTAACACAAAATGTATGAGCGGATGCTGAATATAAATGTAATATAGATATACTACATTACATTACTATAAAGAGACTATACCCAGTTTACTTATTTAGCTGTGTGGTTGTTCTTCTAGCGACTCCCTCAGTGCTCTCAGAGATGTGAGCCAATCAAATATCTACTTGAATAATAATGTACCTATCTTTGGGTTTTAATGTCATCCAATTGGTATTACATTACTCCCTACTGACTCAAGTGGGAGACCTTCCAAGTAACATTTCAAGGACTGATGAGCAGTTAACTTCCATTTCGAATCCGTTGAAATTGTTAATAATACTAAGTAAAGTAAATGAAATCCTTACTCCTTCCACAAACCGTCTATTCGGCAAGAAGATTCAGCTCTGAATAGAAACATGTTTAACACTAGACTTCTAAATGCCTTAATATGCTTAGTAGAATTATGTATCCTCCATTATCTGTACTTTTATAATATAAAATAAAAAATGAAATTATCCTTTTTTTTCTTGATGTGCAAAAGAAAAAAGGCAAATGAGCTATAAAAACATCCTTAGATTTAGTTAAATATAATATTACCTTCCAAAAGGGTGAATCTAACGAGAAAACATATAATATTACCTGAAAAACAGAAAAGAAAATTAGTTATAAGATATGAAAAGTTTCAAATCATTTCATGCAATAAAGATTAACAAATTTATAAATTTCTGAGTAAATTAGAGTCACTATGTGAAAATCTAATGCACAAGAAAAGTTTTTGTGAAACGATATCCCCAAATAAAAACAAATAAAAATAAGAATAGTAAGTTAACATGATTATGTTGGTTCAAAACGTCAATATTACTGAAAGGGAAGAATATTTAAGGAAATAATGAGGAACATGTTTTCGGTAAACAGGAATCATGAAGATATCAAATGTTGCACAGGGACACAGATTTTCAAGATATATAGTTGTATTAATATTTTCTTAAATCTATAAAAATCGTAAAAGCCTATAAAATTGCCTAAATAAAATTAAATTTCTTCATCCAACTGTATGACTTCAACAAAAGTCACAGAGCATTTTGGAAAACTTAGCATGGATTTAGATGAATATATTTAGACGCAGACTTTAAATTACTTAGGTCTTCTGTAAGCATGTTAAAATGTATATTAATACGTTTACATACTAATAGCATAAGGATCAATCTTACAATGAGTGGGGTTAAATCTTTCTACTTTATTGAAATGTTTCAGTTATTCATCCTTGGCGTACCAATGATTTATTTTGGAATTCCGTAAGTGATGGCTAAGTAGTGAACTTGGTGGGACACATAACATATAATAACAAAATAATATAAATTAACAGCAGCCTGATGAAGTACAAGATCAGACCATGCGTCAATAACTTTGAATGCCCAGCAAGATGGCAATGAATAGTCTATAACTTGGAAGTAAGTAAACCCCAGGCGTTAAAATTAATTAATGAATTATTAAAATATAAACTGATTTTCCATTACATCTACCATAATTCATTTTAATGAAATACAAAATTCAAGAAGTTTACAGGCTGAACTCAGCGGGTGAAGGTATTCCATTAGGTTGGCAAAAAAATGAATGAGTCCTTCGCCAAAGATGTATCTTATGAACGATTTAATCTTTGTTGTTTGTTGCAGAAATGGTGCAAGATAAGAGCAAATATGGTTTGCATTCAGAAAAAGAAAGGGTTTATGGAATGGTCAAGAGTTTAGAAACGACGAGTAAGGAGATAGGGCCATGGGAACCGGACTTATCAAGATGTCTTGTTAGTCAGGAGTTGGCCACTCTCCCCCTGACCTCGTCGGAGATGCAGTACTCACCAATGAGAGGTTGGGGTTGACAGCTGGGGAAACAGTCTTTATCTCGCAGAATATCGCCATCACAGTCTGCTATCGGGGAAAGTGAAAGGTCTCGGAATGTATGATGGACGTTAATGAGGTTATCATCAACATAGTGCCGAACGAAAAGAAAATGACGGCAAAATGAACACGAAACCTCTACTCAGCAAACGTGAAACACTTGAATAAACGAAGATCCTTATTTAGAAAATAAATAAATACGGGTAACACAGTTATCTTTCGTTTGTTTAAAGACACCTGTTAAAAAAATGGCTCATAAATCCTCGTTTTGGTAGCGAAAGAAGAGTCATCTGTATATGGAACATAACATGTACTCATCTTTAGAATTATGATCCACGTGCGCTAAAATAGTTCACTATTCCTTTGAGCCCTGTTTAAGCTTGACAATTTGTTATTCTAATAGCAGTGGGACATGATAAAGCTTAGGGGTGAAAACGACACGGAGATAAGCCGAAAAGTGCTCCAAAAGAAAACCTATATGGCTAGTCTAGTTAGAAATACTTGGAATAGTTTCTAACCAAAAACGTCTCCCAAAGCAAACTTTCGGAAAATCTTCATAAGAATATCTGAATGAGTTAATTTCCTGTGAATGAGGAAAGCTGCGGCCAAAGTAAAAAAAAAAAAAAAAAAAAAAAAAAAAAAAAAGCAGTAGAGTATAATTAAACGAGTAAGGAAAATAACGATTGTTGCATTTAGAAACAAACAAGATAACAATTAAAAAAAGTCCCTCACGCAGGAGCTGCGTTAACTAAGCAGTTTTACCACGTGAATCACGTACTTGCATTTATCTCAAAACTTAGAAGCCCAAAGAGGACAATATTTGGTATTTATGCTTCATTTAATTTGCTTCATAATATAACAGCTAATTGTTAATATGACATGAGCAGGAGGGAGGGGGGAGGTTTAATGAAGGGTGAAAACTAATAAAAATCTAATATCTGGGTTAATAATCAAGACATTGCAAAAACGTACACAACAACATTTATGGAACATTACATTTGCAATAAGATTGGTTCTATACAATTTTTCGATCCGACGCATAATAATTACGAATTTTCAAAATTCCCTCATCCATTAGGGAAATTGATGTTTAGTTTTACTCAACACGTTTAAATATCCAGTGTGGTAACGATCACACAAAAATTGCGACCGCTAGAGTTAACAGCCGAGGGTGAGTGTATAGTTTTGAATCGACCTCATTCTGGTCATCTCCTGGGCAGAATCGATGGACATTCGAGGAAGTTTTTAAAAAATCGCGTCATGAGTACGCCCTCAATAGATGTTTCCACTAAATTCTACTACTCAAAAACTAAGCACCTTCGTTATAATACTGAATTTTGAATAGTTAACGCAACTGATTACTAAAAGGAGATAATATGTAGAAACTTCTGTTATCATTGCTGCTCTCCACCTAACGAGATAAGGAAGGGTTCAAAAGCCGGCTGGAATTACGAACCTAGCTGGGAAAAAAATGGGTCAAAAGCTAGGTGGATTTCAAAATATAGATCACTCCAGCATTTTAGTATTATTTTTATACTTGCATACATTCTCCATTACTCATGGCATTATTAATTATTTATAAAATCTTGAAGTATGTATAATATGCCCATTGGTTATTTTGAAAAACAGAAGAAACTGCCTACAAATTTATGTTTATTATTCATAGCTAGGAAGATCGCCTGAGTTCTCAGAGTGAAAAATGTTAGCCCTACTGAGACGATGTTAGCCCTACTGAGACGACAAATGTAAAAATATTGTGTGTATAGAGATGATCTATATAATACACAAACATTATCCAGTCTTTACAACATGTCTATATACAAAAATAACGATATAGCGTCTCAAACAACGGTGCATAACTATAGACACCGTTCCGCCATTGAAGTACTCCAGAACGTAAAGAAGTGGGCGACCTTCAGAGAAGAGTTAAGAGAGAGGTTGTATAAAATTCCAGCAAGTAAAAGTAACGTAGGGAGGATGAGAGACCGCCGGGAGGGGATCGTGGTCCATGAATAAGGTGCTGATCTCGGTCGGGTATTCTCAATGGCCGGCTCCAGTTTCTTAATCGAAATTTGGCAGTCCCAGAGCTCTCTATCTTGCTCTACATCCGCTTTCCTCTCCCTCAAGCAACTCACGACACACGAACAACTGTTGCGAATTTAATACGGTTTCCGGGTAAACTCGTGCTTTGGCTACGACGGATATTCAAAGCCACTTTTAAAGCAAGAGTAGTGTCAAAACTGGAGCAAACTTAAATTTAGCAAAGCTTTAATAAGACACCGGCGTAAACTATGGTACTACGAATAAAGGAGCAATTCGGGAAGCTCAAATACCATAAGAAGTTGTCTTTAAAAAAGGTACTGTTCAAATTTCAAATAATGGGGATTAAAAAATGAGAGAGAGAGAGAGGAGTGAGAGCGAGAGAGAGAGAGAGAGAGAGAGAGAGAGAGAGAGAGAGAGAGAGAGAGAGAGAGAGAGAGAGAGAGAGAGAGAGAGAGAGAGAGAGAGAGAGAGAGAGAGAGAGAGAGAGAGAGAGAGAGATTTCGCCTGTGGGAAAAATGTGATCTGTTTTCATAGAAGACGAAAAAGCAAAAAAATGATATAAACTTAATAAAATATTCCTTAATCAAAATTTACTACAGGGTTATTTATAAATGATTTCGTGTATCGTTTGTGGCCAGTTTGACCCATTATCCGTTGCGATACATTAATGCCCAAGAATAAAAAATTAAGGTGTAATATCGGCCGATTTGGTATACTAATAAAGTCTAGCGCACAGGGGCTGGGTTAAATGCGTATTTGCAATTATCTCAAAATGTAAAAGCCAATGAGAACAATATTTGACATTTAGGCTTCAAACAATGTGCTTCATAATATAACAGCTTATTGTTAATATGACATGAGTAGGAGTGTGGGGAAAGCCGAAAACTAAAGAATCTAATATCTCGGTTGATAATCAATACAGTGAAAAAACGTACATAACAACATTTATGGAACATTACATTTGCATTAACATTGTATTTATACCCGTATATCTCTGGTGGACTTGGCCTTCCTATTGATCCTTATTTATTGTATTTATATAATTTTTTTCTCCTGGGTAGGATAGATGGAGATTTGAGGAAATTCCCCTTAAGGAAAATCTTCTAAAATGCATAAATTTGCTAACTTTTGCCTCTAAAGTATAATCTAAATTTTATTAATTATTGTTAAGAGTGTGTGTGTGTGTGTGCGTGCGCGTGCGCGTATGTAGACACGTACACACACACACACACACACACACACACACACACACACACACACACACACACACACACACATTATAATGAATTACGTTTTAGGTCTGTTAAGGAGACATTGGTACCGTAAAACTGGTAGTTATTTGGGGCTCCCAGAGCATTGTTAGAGCCTGACACCTGTATGATAGTACCTGGGGTTAGGGAACTCTAAGGTAAAAGCGTAGGTCGTACACGAATGTGTGGTGTAGTGGGTGACTTTCTACAATCCACGGATTATAAGCCAGAAGGAGAAGGTGGCTTAGCCTGTGGACGCTCTGATTCCTCCGTAGCATTTCCACGCTCATCACCTCAATTATTCCACTCCCACAGCATCAATGGCGCATACACAGTCCGAACTTGCCACATCCAAACTTTCACCCATTCCACACACCTATCGGAAAGCGGCTTTTAATGGGCCCAAACAAAGAACAATGGGGAAATAACTTTTGTCATGTATTGAATTCAGAATTCATTCCAGATTCAGTCTGTTATCGTAGAATGGTCGTGATTTATTACACGAAACCCGGCCAATGTTCTTACCAAATACAGTGCGAAGAGTTAGTTAGATTGTGAGGCGTAAATTAGTTTTCACACGCAGTCTTGAAAAATACTTAACAATCTATATCGGACTTCTATGCGAATAGTGATAGGGAAACCACCATTTCTCTGTAGAACCCTACAATCCATGATCCCAACACTAAGCTAAATCAAACTAAGCCAATAAATTATTTATATTTTTGAGGCAGGTACGAGGATGTGGTACAGGGACCAAGTTGGATCTGTAGGGGACAACTTTTTCAATAGGAAGAAAAATATAACCATTCCACGGCAATCAAAAGACTACCTTCAGTCCTAAGTTTTTCGATCTAGCACTGGACCGAAAATACTCTCCAAAAATAAATACAGTGGAGATATTTATGTATTTATATATTGTACATTGTTATTATACACCCGCCAACGTTCCCTAAACCCCTTAGATATGTATATTCATCACCTCATCATGTGTCTCGCATTGCTACATGTGTTCTCCACTTCTCTGATTCCTTACCCTTATCGTTTCAAATATACTATTGATCCCTCATTCATTGCAAGCTTTTAACCGTATATCTCTTGCACCTACTTATTCTTCAGTTCCCCTACAGATTATATCACGAAAAGGTCTTATACTTACTCTACATAATAGTTTGGGTAAACTGATAACATTGTTACGTTTATTACAAAAAATAATAAACGTTGATTATTAGGGTTGTTTTGGGTTGCAAAATTAAACATGCAAATTTTTATTACTAAACAATTTATTAGACGATCACTACTCAGTTTTACACACTAGGTATTTATCACAATATGCACTGATAACTTTCCGGTCTTATTACAAAGCATAGTAACTCATACTACGAGTTACTGATGTTAACAAAGCACGGCACTGCACTGATCTTCACAAAACACGGCATTTTACTGATCTTCACTAAACCCTCCACTGCGCTGATGTATAGCTAAGCACTGTTCACTAAAACCTGCACTGAACGCACTGTTATTCACTAGTAAGAAGACTGAAATCTAACTAACTCTCGGGCGAGCTGGGCAGCTTTTACAAAGCCCGGAGCCGAGTCGGCTCCGTCACGTAGAAGATTTATGACTGGCGTCAATCTTTTGCAGGGGTGCCTTCATTTTCTTCGTAAATCCTAAAAACGAGATAAACTATCCGAAATTTTCAAACACGTAATATTCGTAACAATATGTTAGGTGTAATAATGTACACTTTCACACTGTGCCTAAGGGGAAATATACTCAATTCAGAACCAATCATTGAGGACATTGAGAACAGTTTCTCAAAAAAATAGTATACTCGTATTGATAGAAGATTACGATTATCTTCTTGGTGATCTCTGAGGTACAGTGGAGGGAAAGGTAAACTACAAAAAGTTATTAATAAAATACGTATGAATATTTTCAGTTAGAATCGGTAAAAGAAGTGGACCGACTAACTAACCAAAGATTTAAACAATATTTTCTACATGACTAAATGTCAAGTATTAACCCTCGGTCGGGCGCGTCAAGAATATTCCGCCATCGGGCGCGTGTATCTCAAAGATCATCCTCAACCGTTTTTACGGAAATACAGTTTTTTAATATAATTTTTGCACTAAAATGTTCAGCGTGTGATTAGAAACCATAAAAGAGGAAGTATTTGTTTGAAAGAAGTAAATAATTTTTAAAAATGACAAGTATTATAATATAAAGAAACGGTGGACGATAATTTTTAAAATATAATTAAAAAACACAAATATCAAAAGGAATTGTTTAAATGCACATGCCTTAATTATACATATTTCATTTCAGTTTGTGAACAATGTAAAAAAATTATCTAAATATAACTTCAATCAAAAATAAGTAGCACGAAATCACTTTTAGATAAGACTTAATGAAAATTATCAAAATTTTTTAAAAATACCAGTTTAATTGTTATTTCTTTTGCAGAGCTGCATTACAATTAGGACAAAGCATGGAACTATGTTGTTAACAAATTTTGTTTTTGCAAATCTCACAACAGTAATTAGTACACCTACATTTATTTTCAGTTTTGCTTGGTTGATATCATTTTCTTTGGTTCGTTGTAGCGGAGGGCCTTTTTTTATGCTGTTCTGTACTTGAGTTCAATGTATGGTCCAATGAGCTAGTGTACTCTTATGAGTCTCTGTAGTCTTAAAGTTTCGTCCTTAGTTCGGTTGGTAAACGTCTACTATTGTCACTGCGCCGTGCAATATATCCTTTTACAAGTTTTTTTGAAAGCTCATGTTTGAGCAAAATAATAGAATAATAGGTTTATATGATTCCATTTAATAAAGAGAAACTTAATTGATGTACATATTTATGAAATACAGATTTCAAAGAAACCTACGAGATCGGGCGCGTGGTATCTAGGAGATAAAATTTAATGACAGGTGAAACACAGGACTCCATTAAACACAGTGACTCAACATACCTTGAAACATAACTCGAAGCACTTCAACACCACTCTATGCTAGGAGGTGTGGCAAATATTTTTCTAGAAACTGTGTATCTGAGAGATCACGCGCCCGACGGAGGGTTAACTTTAGTAATCGAAAATGAAGAAATGGCGCTGGACAGAGGGGTATATATTAAGCTCATAACTAGTAGAAGAGGAGACTACTGACCATCATACAATAAGAACCATTTAGTAAAGTATATCTATTAGTCATTAAATAAAGAAATTAAACTACAATATTAACAATTTCAATACTTAAGGTGTAGCATATCACGAGAAAGAATGACTATAATGCCACTTATGAAAATGATTAACTTTTAATATGGAATTGTTTGCATATAATATTCATAATAAATGGAAGGTTAATTTATAACCCGTAATCATGCTAAATGGAAACGAATTACGACACCCACTTTGCCAGCCTACTTCATTTATCACCATTATTAATCATCAATGATACCGTTTATTGCAATCATTTAATTTCCACTGTATAACGGTATTTTTCATATGCAGAAAATACCAACAAAATATGTAAGAATTAATGGCTGTGGTTACCTTATTTGGATACGAGTAGGAGACTAAATTGATCGTAGTTAGGAACGCCCACAAAATCCATTATAATGTTTTTTTTTCTCGCGAAAATACAAGACTTTTACTGTTGGAGATGTAATGAACAAAAGTTTCTAATAATGTACTTTTCACATGGTTATTTCCAATTCCCTGGGGTTTATACAACTTCTTTACAGGTATTTAACCTTTATGTTTATTTTAAAATGTAAGTGGATATAGTTGCTTCTGTCTTCCTCTGAAATGTTTTCAACATTTATACACCGTTACCAGACGACTTAATCAGTTGAAAATGATGCTTCAAAAGGGAGGCCACTACATTATGTTTAGGGCAAAGAAATAATGTTTAAATTATAATTTTTTGGAAGCCACTTTTAGGAAATAATATTAAACAACTACAGCATTAAAACGTACTTTAAAATGATTCTATAAAAATTATACGTATTTTTACAGTCTTTCATCAAACAATACTATACCTCTCGTGCGAAACACTTAAATCTATTTCATTTCATGAAAAACGCCGTTATTAAGATCTCTAATACACACTTGTCAAAAAATATGAAGCTGTAAAATCTACTTCTCGCAAAATAATAAAAATGATGTTGGAAACAGTATTGCTTACAACCGTACATTCATCCATTTCAGTAATAAAAGTCATATTTGAGAGAATACCTAACTTCTTTTTGCGGCCAGCAAATATAAGAGATAATCCTCAACATTGACAGTGTCGATAAAGTTATGGCTATTATGTATTTACCACTGTTTAGATAACTGTGAAGCTGATTAATGAAGACCTATTGAATATTAAGAAAGAGAGTACTTTTTACAAAAATGTGCATTTTTACTGGAATGCCAGGCTCGCTGTGTCAACCAGCAAATTGTAATATAGTAGCAATGTGAAATATTATCTGTAAAAGGGGTTTTCTTTAACAAATAAAGTTATTACTTATGTCTCGTTCGTAAAAATAAAATTTCTTCGTTAATAGGTATTCACAGAAAAGCCTCTAATAAGTCAAATGCTCAAGCGTTTTGGCAAAGGGGGTAAAAGTACGCCAGTTAAGTAGTTCGTGTGAAACAGGGTTGGGCACATACAATTGTAATGAGTGGAATAATTAAAAATGTGAAGGATAGGTTAAGGTTTGGGGGTGTTACTAACTGGGAGTGAAATGTAGACGCTATTTAAAAATAGTTTGATGTTATCTTTTTTAGGAGCGGATGCGCGGCTGACGCCCTTCGTCCCTTCTTACTATAGAGAACAAAGAGGTAATAAACCCTTATCCATAGAGTATACAACCAATTATGGAGCTGGAGACATTGTCTGCAACGCATCACTTATAATCCAGGCCATCCATCATACACTGTCTATAGTCCTACGCTGACAGTCCGCTAGGCCGACTTTCTCACTGACACCGCGTCACTGAGAAACACTCCTCGTTCAGTGAATCGTTATTTATTAACACTGCATTGTTATTTATTGTCATTTTGGCCGTACATATTTTTTATAGTATGAACTCCTGAAAAGGGTTCGACGGGGTGTATAAAATATGTACCGCTATGTAGAAACAAGACCTTTGAACGCATATTTGTTGTTCATCATTTGATCTAATTCTACAAGGGGTTCAGGTTATACCTTTAGTAGCGAGTTCGATTCCCACCAGGGAAAAGGAATTTATTTAGTGACGGACTAGCTAAATTAAATCCTTAGTCCTTGTAGATAGCCCGTCCCAATTAGCCATAGTAGCAAAAAGTGGACGTTAATAAATAATTAAATTTTCTAATTCCATAAGCAGAGTTGATAATTTGGCGATTAAAAACCTTCCTAAGTTAGGATATTTGTTTACTGTGGGAAATATCTCGCGCTGAGGTTATTACTGAGGCTAGGTGACGTAAAATAAGCAACAAGAATATAATTTCAGTTCATATAATGTGAAAAATTTGTAGGAAAATGTAAAGAAAATTTAAACATTCAGGCTCATAGTAAGGATTAGAGTTTATTTGGGCAATCAACAGCGAGGTTATTATGTCCTTCATTTTATTCAACACCGTCGGATGATTATTTATTTTGGCGTAACTCACTCTGAATTTTCAACACAGAGCAACAGGAAAAGTACATAGTTAAGTTTTGAGAAAGGTGTTTTTTTTTTAGTAAAAAATGAAGTCCGTCTCACGCAGGGGCTGCGTGGACTAAACAGATTTCCCATGTGCCCCACGTATTTGCATTTATCTCAAAAAGTAAAAGTTCAATGAGAACGATATTTGGTAATTAAGGTTATGATAAAGTGCTTTGTGATATTCCAGGCTACTGTTAATATGACATGAGTAGGAGTGGTCGTTTACTGAAGGCCGAAACTGAAAAATGTAAATATCAATAATCTAACTAGTGAAAAAACGCATATAACAACATTTATAGAACATATTTCGAATTAATGTGACCAAAGTATAGCCTGTGTATAACATCTTCCTATTAATCGGAGATTGTGATCTTTATCATCATCAGATTATTTCTTGCGTTTGCCAGTACTGGAGCTATTATTTAAGAACAGCCTGTGCTACTACATATTGACATTCACAGTTAAATAAAATATCAAATAAGGTTAAAATTGATTTTATTCAGTTCCCATATCTCTAAATTGTAAATAAAACCTAGCACTCAAGTTCTGTCGGCTACTCTCGCAATTATTCTGTCAGTTATTAATTGAAACAAAGGCACCATTCAAATCCGGAATGATTCTTCAGATTAATTCTAATCTCACGAATTTATAGATAAGTAACGTCACGATTCAACACATTAAGTAATGTTTAATCAACAACTTTCGATATTCAATAATTTTATCGTAGGCGCACCTCTTACCACTCCTCTTATCTTAGTAGAATAAGTCGTTGGGTTAAATAGAAAGCACGAAAGAAAGTGAAAGACTCACGAATCATCCACATTTCATTATATAAATACTTAGCTCTAAAATGTATGTATAAGCAAGCCTGCTAAGAATAAAAAAATTGTCAATAATAAAAAACCATTAGGAAAAAAATAGATTAACAATAAACCCAAAAGAAATTGCGAATAAATTGACAAATTATTAATACGAATTTTTGTTGAGATCGAAGGGCATTTTACCTGAGAAATCAAATATAAATGAACTTTTCAAAATTCTTAATTTGAACGTCGAGGGGGGGAGGTACAAAAAATTCGGACGAAACGCATGGATTAACAAATGAGTAGAAGTTCTGGCTACTTGGGAGACCCATTTTATTTATTTTTTTCTATATGTAATGTATACAGTTGGTTTTATACGTAAGGTACTTTTCGATGATAAAAGACAGAGTTGGAAGATCATCATTTGTACACACTGAAGAAATTAACGTCTTCAGATAACTGTATAAATTATCTTGCAGCCCTGCCTTTTATCATTATATGTCACACATT